>CAJQZJ010000418.1:5497317-5527173 GCA_907164525.1 Lophiomys imhausi | reverse complement strand
GAAGAAGAAGAAGAAGAAGAAGAAGAAGAAGAAGAAGAAGAAGAAGAAGAAGAAGAGTGTGTGTGTGTGTGTGTGTGTGTGTGTGTGTACACACTCTTGAATTAAGTAAATGTGTGCACATGGGAACTGCCTGCCGGTAAATGAGGCTACTATGGCCATTGTGACCCCAAGATGGGTATGTCTTGCTACCAAGCCTGGACTAGAACCTGCTCTTTGTTGGGTACCACGAGGGGTTGATTGACATCAGATGTCCCAGGTCTCTGTCCCTTCTTGGCTGGGAAACAAGCTCTTAGCTACACTCTTGGGGCTACTGACAGCCTGTCTCCATCAAGGGCCACCTGGCTCCTGACCCAGGCTGAAGGCTCCCAAAGTAAGCCCAACCTCAGAGAGGGAGAGTGTGATTGGGGCATCAGTGTTAGCGGATGGGCCCTTTTGACCAGGTGTGGCGAGAACCCAGGAAGGCTGCTTGGAGGATGAGAAAGAGCGCATAGAGAGAGGTCTGTAGGTGGCTCTTTCTCCCATGTATCTATCTTTCCCTCTGTCCCTCTTTCCCAGGTCTTCTTATCCATGTCTCCCCTTCTCTGTCTCCATTTCTTTCTACTGTTCTGCCTGTGCCTCTTCGTACCTTCCTCATGTGCCTCACACCAGGGCACTGGACAAAGAGTGTCAGCGTCCTACCTGTCTTGGCTACTTACTACACCAAGTATGTAAAAGAAGGCTTAGCCAAGCTCCTTGGGGCCTTGCCTGACTCCTCATCCTGTGGTCCCAATTCCCTGGGCAGTCATGGCTGAATTCAATTTGTGGTGAAATCCTAATTATCTAATTACACCTTGGCTCTGTGGCCCTGGGACTCTGGAGGCCCTAGAGAGGAACCCTGTGAGAGGAACTGGACCCTGGGCAGAGAGAAGCAGAGGGAAAGGGCTGCTGTTCAGGGAAAGTAACCGGCGGCTCAGAATTTCAATAACCTGGAGAACACGGGAAATGTAATTAATTGAGCAACAAAGGCCACCCTTGGGAGCAGCCAGAAGCAGCCAGGCTGGCGTTCGGCTAGTTAGCAAGTCGCGTGTGGAGAGGAGCCTGCAAGGCCTCCTCAAGGTAGTCTGGTCCAGTCTTCTCTCCATCCAACTGCCTCTGCGTGGACTCTAGGACTGCACTTCCAGAGCCCAGAGCCACTCAAGGGCTGTGCCTGCCTAGAGATCTGTGGGTGACTGGTGACGGTGACACAGGCCTTTGATTAGTCATCCACACAGACCTCCCCCTCCCCCAACTCCTTAGAATCCTCTACAACAACCCCAGGCCTCTCTGTGAGCAGCTATGCTCGCAGACTATACTTCCTCTCAGCCCCTCTGGCAGATTCTTTACACGCTGTAGGGCCCAGCTCCACCTCATCCTCCCTACTAATGTGTCCTTCTTTGCTCAGCACTGCTGTCTCTGGCCCCTGCTGCTGGGCTGTGAGCTCTGAGGGGAATTCTCAGCCTAGTGCTGACAATCTACTGCCTGATGAATGAATGCACGCATGCCTACATGAATGAATGATTGAATCCCCAGAAAGACTTGCAGTTGGCTGATTCCAGTCCTTTGGTCCATTTTGGGGGGCATGTGGGGATCTGTTTGGTTTCCTTGCCTCCCCCAATGTACACCCCTTGTTCCCATGCTGGGGGGTGGATATAAAGCAATGGGGTGCTGAGCCCTGGATGTTCTCAATCAGATGACGCAGCTTGCCAGGGAGCCCCATTGCTTTTCCTGAGAGGACGCTGACCTAGTTTTGTGGGGAGGGAAGATGGGGATGGACATTAATTATTGATTGGAAATCACTCCACGCCTAGTTGTGATGCAAATCTATGATAATTATCCTCATTAATAACCACCTCAGCATCACACTGGGATAAATCAAAATCCAACAGGACCAACACTCCTTCTTGTCATCATCCTTCACTCCACCCCCTCTCCACTCTTCCACTCTTCCAATCTTGCATGCCAGCAGTCATCCAACAAACGTTGATGTAGCTGATCTTCTGGTCTAGGCCCTGCTGGCTTCTGGGATTACCGAGGTGACTCAGACACAGAGCCTGTCCCCAGAAACTTACACCCCAGTAGACAGGGCAGGAAAGTATACAGATGAGTGTTTATTAGGGTTAGATGTTGATACAAATGAGACCTCTTAGGGTTGCGCGGTCTACAAACCGTAACCGAACAAGACAACCTAGGCTAGCAGCTGCTGAGTTTGCCTGGAGCAGGGGGAATGAATGAATGAATGAATGTTGGGTAAGAAAAGGCCAGGGCAACTCCACAGAATGAGATTTCACAGGGTGGTGGCAGATGAATAGAAGGTTGTTAGAGTGTTTCAAGAAGAGCAAGCAGCATAAAAGATAAAAGGATTGGCCATGGGAAGAGGGTTAGACTCAGTACCAGGCAGCCATTTAAATTCATATCCTTCTGCTACTTAGCTTTGGGACTCTGGGTAAATATCTCTAGTTGGTTCTTCGAACGTCCTGTTTAAAACAGAGATACTATTTCCAGCCTCAAGGGGTTCCTATGAATGCTGAAGGAGAGCCTATTTGTGCATATCCCCAGGAAAGCCCACAGCACCTAAAAGGGGGCTCCATGAATGTTACTACACCCATGATCTTGCGGAAGTGCAGCAGGGCCCAGAGCCATTTTCCTGGCTTTGTGGGCATAGGGCAGACACAGAGGAGAGAGGCCCTCTGGAAGCTCCCAGCAGGCTTAGAGCTGGAGGCTCCATCTCTCCTCCAGCCACCCCCTCAACTTCTTGACTTGTTCTTTTTGCTTCTTTGATGCCACCTCCTCTGCCCTTCCTCTCCCAGGCATGCGGATCCTGGTGAACCTGTTGCTCGACACACTGCCCATGCTGGGAAATGTGCTCCTGCTCTGTTTCTTCGTCTTCTTCATCTTCGGCATCATTGGCGTGCAGCTATGGGCAGGCCTGCTGCGGAACCGCTGCTTCTTGGAGGAGAACTTCACTATGTGAGTCCCCCACCCCATCTTAACTAGGCTTGCTATTGCTGTGATAAAACACTGAGACCAGAAGCGCCTTGGGGAGGAAAGGGTTTATTTCATTTTACAGCTTGTAGTTCATCATGTAGGGAAGTCAGGACTGGAATTCAAGCAGGACAGGAACCTGGAAGCAGAGCTAAAGCGGAGGCCATGGAGGGGTACTGCTTACTGGCTTGCTCCCCATGACTTGCTCAGTTTTGCTTTCTTATAGCACCCAGGACCATCAGCCTAGGGATGGTACCGTCCACAGTGAGCTGGTTCCTCCCACATCAATCATCAATAGAAAATGCCCTACAGATTTGTCTATAGGCCAATCCAAGGAAAGCGTTTTCTCTATTAAGATCCCCTTTTCTCAGAAGACCCTAGCTTGTGTCAATGTGACATAAAAAAATCTAGCCAGCGCTCCCCACGCCTACCCCATCTCCAACCATTCCATTCCTACTGACTTTGACCTGCCTCTTGCTTTATCATTCACTAACTGAGAATTGGGCCAACAAAGTAGAAAAAGTCAATTCAGGAAGGCTGGACTGGAGGAGAGAGGCAGGTCTGGACACTGGAAGGAAAGAAAATTCCATGAACCCAGGGAAGTGTGCTTGGGGGTGTGCCATCGTAGGATCAGCTCACATTGTGCTGCTGGGTCTAGAGTGGGAGACAGGTTCCCCTTAGGCCAGAATGTCAAGAGCTGCTTAAAAGATAGGTATAGTTTCTGAAAATAATGACTTTGGAATCCCTTCCTCCCAGGTGGTGAGGGCTACCCAGCGCATGTGTACACACTATGTGTTTGGAAGTAAGAGTGCTTCAGCTTCCAATTTCCACAGGCCATTGGGCTGCTGCTGTGTGCCATGCCCCACCGAGGTTGAAATGGAATAGTGATCATGCCTGTTTTTATCTGGCAGATGTACCCAGGGTCTGCCCTTTGTTGAGTTAGGACACCCATAGCACCAGGCTAAGGTTTGGTTGGTCTCCAAGGCTGAGTGCCTCTTCTGGAATGTGGTGATGTAGGGGTACTGTGTGAGTTGGGATTAGTCTCTCTTTCCAGGGTTTGGAACATTAGGGACAATGTGATGTAAGGAGAGGTGAAGGTTGGGTAGGGAGTGGCCTACCTACCCATTGCTGTCCTGTGGGGAGCAGTGTGGGGTACCTGAGTAGACCAGAGAAGGGGCACCTTGTTGGGTGAGGGCCCCATGAATAGTGAGAGAGGGGCTTTTACACTTGTGTGAGTTCTCATCAGAGGCTGGTCCTTAGTAGTCAGGGGTAGGAAGAAGGTAAGGCCTTCAGAGAGCAGCATGTGTGTGTGAGCTCTTGGTGTTGGGGGTTCAGCACACATGCATGCCCCCTCTGTCCCATGTAGATCTTTTTTATATTGTTCTGTGGGTGGCCTTGTGTCACATGTAAGCTCAGCTGTCACGGCACCTTCTGCTGGTGGACGGCTGCCTCTTCCCCAAGCAGAGTGCATTACCTGCTAATCTTTCTTGTTGGCTGCTCTTCTCTTGCAGTGATCCCACTTATCAGCTTGAGTGGGGGGGGGGCGTCTCTGGAGCAGTTACATATGTGGCCTTGGGAGACCCTAGGAATATGAGTTTCCCCCTAGACCAGGAATATTTGTCCCTCACTCTTTTCTTAGGATCTGCTATAGGGCTCTGTTCACTGTGAATGGATGAAAAAGGATAAATGAATGAGGGACTGATTAAGACATGGATAATAGCATGAATGAGATCATGAATGAATGAATGAATGAATGAATGAATGAATGAATGAATGAGTGGGAGAGGGAATGAGTGAATGCCAATACTGCCCAGAGGCAGGTTGGGAATAAGACTGGTTCTCCTTGGCTCTGCAGCAGGACAGTTCATGTGCTTGTTCCTGGAAGGCTGTTCCCTTGTCCTTTGCAGGCCTGAGAGGTGACTCCAGCCCTGCCATGGCTTTGATGAGGGGCAATGGAGGCACAGTACTGTGAAAATGCCTGGGCCTCAGTGTTAAAGAGGACCAGCGTGTAGCTGGCCCACCCAGAACAAGAATTGCAGATGTGAGAGGAACGAGAGAGCCTTAGAGACAGGACATAGCTGGCAAGGCTGGGTGCCTGTCCCCAGCTCTCAGCCTCAGGCTCTCAGGGCAGGTGGTCTTGACTTGCAGGTCCCACTGGGATACAGGATGACTGTTTTTCAGGGAGAAGGAGGTTGGTAAATTCCAGGCTTGGCCCAGAAAGCAGGAGCAAGCTTACCCCAGGTCTGCAACCCCCAAAGAAGGAGGCGGGGTCAGACCTCAACTCAAAAGACCCAGCTCAAGCAGGCTGCAGAGCAGCTGGTAAGGAAGGCTTGCAAAGAAGTAGGTCTTTTCTGGGGCTCAGACAGATGGGCTCCAAACAGACACCAGTTCAGGATCTGGTGACCCAGACCCAGCCTTAGACAGGAGCTACAGGCACCCAGCAGGCAATTCCACTTGTCCTCTTGGATAGTTTTCCCACCAGCTTGTTGTCTGGAGGCTTCAGATCACACCTTGGGCCCCTGACTCTGCGAACAAGCTCCTGAACTGTACAGGCTGGCCAGAGCAGGGCTCCTCCTGGATGGAACACTCGGGTGGGTGCTGGGCCCTCCAGGGACCTTAACTCCTAACTCTGCAGACTGGGAATGAAGCCTAGAGAGGGAAGGGTTTAGTCAGGGCCACACAAGGTTTTTTTTTGTGGAATTTTGGATCTAGGGAGTCTCAGGGCACGGTCATCAAACCAAACATTTGCCTGCCACTTCCAGGTCAGGCTTTGCGCTGTTCCTTGCTCATGACCCTAGGAGGATCAGGGCGCTAAATGGGTGTTGGGACTCAGGGTACTGGGCTGAGAAGAGAGGGCTTCTGGGATGTCTAAAGATACAACTGTGACCTGAATCTGAAAGGTCAAAAATTATGTTTGCTGGATCATGGGTAGGAGCCGAGGTAGGAGTTAATTTATTTTTTGTTTTTTTTTTTTTTTGAGACAAGGTTTTTCTCTGTGTATCCCTGGCTGTCCTGGAACTCATTTTGTACACCAGGCTAGCCTTGAACTCACAGAGATTCGCCTGCTTCTGCCTCCTGAGTGCTGGGATTAAAGGCATGCGCCACCACACCCATCACATAAATTAATCTCTGACAGAGTCTCCCACTGCTGCCATTTAGGTGGGGGCTGGGGCAATGGAGTCTGGATTTTAGTGTCAAATTCTGCTTCGGCCACTTGCTAGCCATGTGACTTCAGCAACTTTGTGTTGGGGTAGTGTTAAGCATTCTAAATGTTAATTAATTGGTCCTGCTTGCTGTCTGTTACTTACATTGTCTCTGATTGGTTAAATAAAATGCCAAGGCCTGAGATTGGGCAAAGACAGAGAAAGGTGGGACTTCCTGGGATTAGAGCAGGAAGCCTGCGCTTTAGGAGAGGACTAAAGCAATCCAGCCAGCAGCAGGAAGAAGAAGCATTCCAGCCAGCAGCAAAAGAATAAAGGCATTCCAGCCAGGAGCAGCAGGAAGGAGGCACACACCATGGGTTAGAAAAAAGAACCTCATTCCACATGGCCAGGAACATCGGCATGGCATGGAAAATGGCAGTCCAAGGGGACGTATGTGTATATGGGATCATATTTGGGCAATAGAATTAAGAGCTAGCTTAGATGGGCTAGGATTGCACAATTCAGGCCAAGGCTTGTTAAAATCCACATGGTGTCTGTGTACTCATTTGTAATGGCCGCTTAAAGATTAACAACTGCTGAACCAATTAACAATAATATAAATACTGTTTAAACAATTTAATTAGCCATATTTCTTTTAACAAAATTAGCCATATTTTTTTTTACAACTTTGTGCCTCGGTTTTCCCTACTACAGAGGTGTTTTGAGAACGACCCAAATTAGAATATGTAGACTCTCAGGACAGTGTCTGACCCCAGGAAGCACTGAACAGGAGTGAGCCATTGTGCAACACCATGTGTGTTCCACTAGTCTGGGTTGGGAGGGGTGCCGCCATCCATTTACTGGGAAGGCACTAAAATGGCTCCTGGAGTCACAGGGCTGTGTGAGTGAGTGCCCCTCAGTCTGGTGCTGCAGGTGATGTATGGCAGCCCTTAATAAAGGCACACTGAGTGGCAGGGTGGGCCTGAATCTGGTCCTGGAGAAAGACAGCTGGCATTCATGGGGTGCTTAGTCCATGCTGGGCACTGGTTTCAGCAGGACAATTCAGTTACCTTCCCAACATCCTGTGGGGGAAGCATATTATTCTTACTTTTATGTGAATGTGTATGTATGTCACGGCATACATGTGTGAAGGCCAGAGGCCAATGTTTGGGGGATCTTCTTTGATTCCTCAAAATGTGTGTGTGTGTGTGTGTGTGTGTATGTGTGTGTGTGTGTGTATATATATACATATATATATGTATATATATATATATATTTTTTTTTGAGATGGGGTTCTCACTGAAACTGGAATCGATTGATTTGGCTAGATGGGCTGGCCAACAGGCTCCAGGAACCCTCATGTCCTTGTCTTCCTAGTGTCCTAGTGCTGGGGTTTTAGGCACATATCATCATGACCAGTTATGTGGGTGCTGGGGATCTGAACTCTGGTCCTTATGCAAGGCAAGCACTTTACCAACTAAGACTGGCAGCAACAGAGCCAGGAGAGGGTTTGAGCCACAGAGCAGTGGAGGGAGACCTGGGACTGGGGAAGTGTGGGAACTGGGCTAGGTTGTCCATGTTCTTAGCTGCTCATCTGAACTGGTGTCTGGATGCAGGATGGCCTCTGGCACAGCGGTCCTGGAGTTTCTGACTTCACGTGTGGGGCTGGCAGAAGAGCACCAGAGGAAAGTCTGGTAGGAGGGTCTCCAGGAATGACAGGTGGTCATCAACTATCAGACAGGGGTCAGCTCATCACCCCTCAATGCTAGCTGCACTGACCTGCCACATCCTGAATCTCCTGAGTCTCCGTCCTTCACTCATGGAGCCAGGGAACCACCTTCCATCTGGGTTGATGTCCACAGTGAGCTGGAAACCCCAAAGGATTGTTTGACTTTAAGATGTCTAGGTGTGTAGAGATGATTAAGTCTGAAAAAGAACAGACTGAAACAAAAACTTTGAGATACATGCATCCACCAGAGACCTCAAATCTAGAATGGCTATAAGCTTATAAGAAAGCCAAAAGATGATCCAATTAAAAATGGTCCAAAAGATCTTACCAGAGGCCTCTTAAGGGGCTACAGGAGTGGCAGATGAGTATTTGAAAAAGCCCTTCTCCTTCCAGGTTTTAAGGGAGTTGAAACTGAAAAGTCAGTGGGGTACTATGGAGCTCCACCAGGGTAAAAGAAGACCAGTGTTGCCACAGACCCAGAGCAAGTGGCGTTTCTCTGAATTCAGGGAGGTCTCAGTGGAGCTTTGCTGGGAAGAAAGACTTGCTGGATAGGCTGAGGGTGTAGCTCAGCTGGCAGAGCATTCCCTTAGCACACACGAGGCCCCTGGATTCAGTCTTCAGCTCTGCAAAAAAAAAAAAGAAAGAAAATCATGGCCATTGAACTTAAGCTGCGAGTGGTGGCTCACACCTGCGATTCCTGTGCTCAGGGTACTTTGTCAGGAAGACGGTTGGAAGTCAGCCTGGGTTGAAAAGACAAATACCACTCCCCACCCCTGCCTCCACCCCCACAGAAAAGAAGGGTGGTTTGTTCCCACTCAAGCATGTAGGCAAGAATAATTCTGAGTCATAAGGACCCCATACCCAGAAATGACCCAAACTGACAGTTGGATAAATAATAGCAGGGTACTCGCTCACCCAGGGAACGGACTCATAGGTAGGAGTTTCGAGGAGTGGCTGTTTAAATCTGCTAATGGTATTTTTGAGCAGCAAAAACTTGGTCCCCAATCCTGTACAGCTTTGCAATCATTTATTTTTTAAAGCATTTCTATTAAACAAATCCCAGAGCCTGAAATCAGAAAAACATTCTCAAAAGGTTTCTAGCTTCATCTTTCTGTCTGGTTTATTCCATCACAAAGAATTTTGCATGCAGTATATGATGGGTGGAGTGTCGTCAAGGTTGATTTATTTAATAGGTATTCAGTCTTTCCAGAACCACTTGTGGCACAGTCCAGCCTTTCTGCAGGGGATCAAAGTGATGTCTTTATTGGAAGCAGGTGGTCATGAGGCTTTGCATGGTTGATTGTGACATTTTGATTGTTAAATGATGTTGATGAATTGTCTTCCACAAAGGTGGTGCAGTCTATGCTCCCACCAACAGTGTGAATGTCTGCTTACACTCTTTCTTCCCACACTGTGCTGCAAAACCTCGAAGTGGTTTTGTAGTTAGCTGAGAGGAGGCAGTGTTGGTGTTATCTCTGTTTTGTTTGTTTTTGGTTTTGCTTTTGTTTTATGAGACAGGGTCTTTCTGTGTAGCCCTGGCTATCCTAGAACTAAATATGTAGACCAGCCTGGACTTGAACTCAGATCTGCCTGCCTCTGCCTCCTGAGTGATGAGATTAAAGGCGTGTGCCAGCCACCACCCTAAACTTGTTTGTTTTTTGCTATTTAATTGAACTAAGTTAATATTTTTTGACACAGAATTTCCAGACAAGTGTACTGGCCTGCTCCTATAATCCCAGCACTCAGGAGGTAGAAGCCATAGGATCTGGAGTTTAAGGTCATTGTTAGCTGTATAGAAAGTTTGAGGTCAGTCTGGGCTATATGAGACCTGTCTGAAGCAACCAGCCAATCAAGCAAACAAATATAAGAAGAGACAGATCTTGTTATTCAGTCCAGGCTGACTATGAACTCAACACTTAGCCTAGGCTAGCCCCAAACTCACAATCCTCCTGCCTCAACCTCCTAAGTTCTGCCTTCTTGCTTGCTTTAAGACACAGGTCTGTCTTTATGTGTTGTAAAACAGCACATGAGGCTCATTACTACAGCTTCAGAATCCTCTGTTGTAAGGCTAGTTTCTGCTCATCTTTTTGCTTTTAAATCCTGCCTAGATGGTTCCTCCTTGAGCCTGGGTTCCATAGATAAAATCACAAGGTGATTCCTTCTGTGATTGTGTTGTGGGCAGAGCAGAATTTATGAGCGATTGTCATTGATGAGGTAATCCATGTCTAGGGATGGAAAAGAATAGCCCAGGGCCACACACTCCCTCACCTGCTGAGCCAGCAAAATCCAGTGGCTGCTCATTGAACACTTCCTCTGTCTTGTTCAAACAGTGTTGCCTGGACCAGCTAGGGAGCTGAGTGGCATCTGTCCCAGGCCAGAGTGTAGCTCAGGGAGCCCTGGCTTAGCTCTGTGGAGGGGAGGCTCCTCCAAGGAAGGTTCCTCAGAGGAGAGAGCCATGAAAAGGGGTCACAATAGATCTGTAGGGACTTCTGTGATCGTAACAGAAGTGGGAAACAGTGTCTCAGGAGAGGACTACATGCTCTTGGGCCTGGAGGTGGTGATGCAGCCTTAGGCCAACCCTGCCATGGCGTGGCCTCTCTTTGCCTAGTACACCTGGCAGTGATCCTCCCCTGCCACTCTTTGACCTGCTTTTTTCTGTGGCAGACAAGGGGATGTGGCCCTGCCCCCTTATTACCAGCCAGAGGAGGATGATGAGATGCCCTTTATCTGCTCCTTATCGGGGGACAATGGCATCATGGGCTGCCATGAGATCCCCCCACTGAAGGAGCAGGGCAGAGAATGCTGCCTGTCCAAAGATGATGTGTATGACTTTGGGGCGGGACGCCAAGATCTCAACGCCAGCGGCCTCTGCGTCAACTGGAATCGCTACTACAATGTCTGCCGCACCGGCAATGCCAACCCTCACAAGGGCGCCATCAACTTTGACAACATTGGCTATGCCTGGATTGTGATCTTCCAGGTGAGAGCATTCCCACCCACGACTGGTCAGCTGGCAGCGGGTGGCATGGCTGGAAATCTCCCTCAGCAGGTGAAGTCTTGAGCTGGACTTTGCCACCCACTCCCTGAGATCTGTCCAACATGCTGTTGGCTTCATGCTGCTCATTCTGTAGGCAGAAAACCCAAGGAAGGAAACACACCTGTTGGCTGAGGAGTATGTGGTGACTAAATAGCAAATTAAGATTTCAGTCCACTGGGCTCACCTCAAAGCCTGTGCTCCTTACAGACGCCCAAGTGGGCTGAGTTGTAGCAGGGAGCATTGTCCACAGAGGGCAGATGCAGGGGGCATGGCTCCACTGTAAGGGATGGCTGAGCCAAGCAAGCCCCGGCTGTGGTAAGGAAGGTCACTTCTAGAAGGGTGACAACTGAGGCCAGGCCTGACTGGAGTGCAAGGAGAATGCTTTCACCCTCTGACCATTACACCTAAGATGCCTCCTTGTGCAGATCACTGTGGCCCCTGTACCAACTCCATCTCTGCACCCTGGAGGGGACTAGGCAGTGTTTGTTCAGGAAATCGGGGCTGTAGGACACTGCGGGGGGTCTTGCTTGGCCTATCTGTGCCTCAGTTTTCTCCTTTTCATACTGGGCACCCTGTACTAGCAGACTCCTTACCTTGAGAGCCTGACAATAAGCCAGATGCTATGAGCAAGGTAACCCAGCCCCCATCAGGGAGGCTCTGCTGTCCTTGGAAAGGAAGAAGGGAAAGAAGGGGTGAGGAGGGCAGGGGGCTCCCACTCTGCTCTGGGAAGGGCTGTATGAGAGATTCAGAACTGGGTGGCTGCTGAACTCATGCGCAACCACTTTGGGTCTTGGTTGGTCAGCCCAGAGGGTGGAGGCTGCCCAGAGAGTAGAAGCTGCTCAGTGCTTTGCCATAGCAAAGGTAAGGCAGAGCTGGGGGAGGCCCCAGCACCTAGCCTGTCTTTCCTCACCTGGTCTCTGGATGGCATTGAGGAGGACAAAGAAGGGGATGGTCGTCTGACCTACACCTCAGCTTTTCTGGGGGCTCTGTCACCAGTGCGATGAAGCGTTAGTGAAGCAAGGCTCTCTGCTTCTCCAGCTTTGAGCAGGAGTCCTGGTGCACTGGAGAGCCGGTGTATTAGACTGCCCCTGTCTTCATGCCCGCTGCAGGTGATCACTCTGGAAGGCTGGGTGGAGATCATGTACTATGTGATGGACGCGCATTCTTTCTACAACTTCATCTACTTCATCCTGCTCATCATAGTAAGTAGCAGGGCAAGCTCAGGACCATGGACCATGGCACTAGGTCGGGGTGAGAAGGATGGGGAGGGATGGCCAGTCCCCAGGGAGTGGGGGCCTGGCAGGACAGGAGGCAGCTGGAGGAGTAGGCAATCCATCCCCAAGGAAGGGATATTTTTAAATGTAGTCAACCAGCGGGTGATGGAAGGGGTGCATCAGGACTGTGGCTGGGAGCATCCGTCATGTCCCCTTGCCTTCACTTCTCATCTGTAGACTTTAGCATCTACCCCATTGATCCTGCTTGTGTCTCTTTGTCCAAATCTCTAGGAATACATTCTTTCAAGGACTTAGCTGGGGGTATAGTTCCAGAATGAAGCTTCTCAGGGGTTCCACCTGGTCCCCATTTTTCCTGGGGAGGACAAGATGCTCTGACTGGCTGCATGGGGCTTGTTCCTGGGTAAGGCATAGGGTAGGAGGTTGGCCTTGGTGGTGGCCTGGTGGAGCTCTGGGGAAGTCTTTGAACTCTGGATTCTCTGCAATTCTGTGGCCAGGTGATGGAGGCAGGGGTCTATCTGCCTCTATAGGCCAGCACTCCATCCTTGCTTTCCAGTGTCCACCTTGTCCTGCTTGCTTGTGGCTTCTGCCTCAGCACAATCCATAGAGGTCAGGCTTCTGGGAGAGCTGTGTTCACTCACAAACACAAAGGCTGGGTTCTCTAACTTCCCGGTGGTGGGTGAAGGCAAGCTTGGTTCCCGTGAGTAACACGCTGACAGAGGAGTCAGGGCTAACTGGCTGCTGCCCTGAGTCACCCACAGCTGCTGTGATGTAGCTCTAGTGATTTCCTGAGGAGCCTGGGGGCTTAGACTCAGGAGAAATCCTGGACAAAAGAGAGAAGGGCCCAGGTTTCCACCTGCATCGCGGGCTATTCAACAACTCACTTTCAACAGAATATCCAGGAAAGATGAGCTGAGTTCTTTGGACAGAGAAGGGATCCAGACCCTGGGAAAGAAGGGCTGAGAAGTGACAATGACACACAGAACCTTAGGCATCATGACAGAAAGACACTGTAGAGGCTGGAGGGGCCCCTTGAAGGAGGGCAGGGATGTGGGTGACATCCTGAAGAAAGACAGAAGGCCCTGTCCTCTCCCACAGGAAACCATTTATTTTCAGTGCTACTTGAGGCAGGCTCCTCACAGACTTTGTGAGATGGGTCAGTGGCAGTGATTAGTTCCCAGGTGATGAGGAGGGTTAGCTGGAACACAACTAGGAGCCTATATGTATACCCTTGCTATCCCATAAGTGGTCAGTAAATGTGCCCTGATGTTATTGGGGCCACTTCGTTCCTAAGTGCCCTGTCTCAGGACAGAGGATGCCATCAGCAAGCTGGTGAGGGGGTCTCCAGTCTTCACACACATCTCCCAATACTTCTCTAATTAGGCAAGTCCCAGGCCCACTTTGCTCCAGTCTCCCACTTTACAGATGGGGAACAGAGGTTCAAAGAGGACGAGGCCTGCTTGGGTTACCCAGGACACCTACTTCCGAGCAAAGGCTAGATAGAGTCTTATAGGGGTGAACGTACAGAGGGCAGGGTCTAATCTCTCTGATTTCTGTGTCCTAACTAGCCCAGGAGAGAGCAGCTCTCTGGGAAATGCTATGGACAGGATGGAGCCCGAGGACTGCTGGCCATCTTTTTGTCTAAGAAGCAGTCTGTTTCCCAGAGTCCCCTGGGCCAATAAGCCCTGTACTCCTTTAGCTCTTCAGTTGTGTGTAGTGGGAAGAGAAAAGGAGGATGAAGCTGTGACTGGTCAGCTATCTGCATGTACTTGTTAGTGATGTCCCAGAAGGCTGGAGGCCACATCTCTCCTGCCAGGCCAGAGGAGTTCATCCAGGGCTATCGAGTACCAGGGGAGATGAATGGTACTAGAATAGTTAAATGGGATATAGAGGGGATACCTGGCTCCATGTCCTCTTCCAAGCTCACAGTCAAAAGTCCAGGTCAGTGAGTAGGACTTGTGACTTGAGGAATTGTGGCTTTCCTCTTGGCTTCCGTACCTCTGTCCTACGTGGGTTGGTAGTGAGGCCAGGTCTTGGTCCTCATTGGGCTTGGATGCCATCTCAGTCTGATCTGGGAAGTCACCTAGGCTGTGCCTTCCTCTGCAAGGACTCAGTGATCTTTTCCTGTTCCATCTGTGTATCTGTGTCTGTGTTTCTGTCTCTCTGGGCCCCTCCATCTTCCTTGCACCTGTCTGTCTATTTCTACCCCTGACTCTGCACTGCCCATGTGCCTCCAATTCTGCTCTCTTTCTTTATTTCCCCACCCCATCTCTCTTCTTTCTCTCCTCTCTCTCCTCCCTCTTCGTCTCCCCTCTTCTCTCCTCCATCTCCTTCCCTGTTCCCATTCTCTTTGCCTTTGATTCTGTGCCCTGGCTGTCCTGGTCTTGCTGTCTTTCTGCCCTGTCTTCTTTCCTCTCTTCTGTGTCTCTGATCTGTCTCCTTCCCTTCCCCCTTCCCCATTTCTACTGTCTCTGTCTGGCCTCCCTCTCTGTCTTCTGCTCTTGTTAATTCTTTCTCCATCTCTCTGTCCCCTTCTCCTCCTCCTTTCCCTGCTGGCTCTACTTCTCTCTCTGCTTCTCTGTCCCCACTGTTCCCACTGTCCCTGTTCCTGTCCTTTCCTCCTGTTGGTCACAGGTGGGCTCCTTCTTCATGATCAACCTGTGCCTCGTTGTCATAGCGACCCAGTTCTCGGAGACCAAGCAACGGGAGCACCGGCTGATGCTGGAACAGCGCCAGCGCTACCTGTCCTCCAGCACGGTGGCCAGTTATGCCGAGCCCGGTGACTGCTATGAGGAGATCTTCCAATATGTCTGTCACATCCTTCGAAAGGCCAAGCGCCGTGCCCTGGGCCTCTACCAGGCCTTTCAGAACCGGCGCCAGGCCATGGGTCCAGGGACACCAGCCCCTGCCAAGCCTGGGCCCCAAGCCAAGGAGCCTAGCCACTGCAGTAAGTGGCCTTGACTCTGCAGTTCATGTGCTATGACCTGGGGTTTCAGAATGGCAATATTGCAAGTGAGTCCTACCTGCTGAAAAAGAGGTATCCACATCAGATGTCAGAATCCCAAGAGTTCTTTTCAGGCTCTAATGTTTCCTTTATGGCCCATCCGGGACCCATCTGCTCTGCAGGCTCCTTGCCCTATTCTCTCTCCCCTGAGACATTCTTCCAAGTTTTGCAGGCAAACCTGGGCACCACTCCCTCAAACCTATACTTAAAAGTCAAGTGATTTATTCACAGCCTTGCAAGACTAGCCTCCCTCTTTGTGGCAACCCAAATCATCTCCTACTCTCCCTCCTGTGGCTATTCCCTATTTACTAGCACACCTGAGTTAATGACATCAGGCCCCTGGAACAATGGGCAGTGCGTGTCATGGCACATCGGGATCCTTGTCCCCATACTCTACCACATACTTGAGCAGTGCTAGGCTGGCTGTTTGTGTAAGTTTGGTGTTGACCTTAGAAAGCTTTCTGGGCTGAGTATGAAGTGCAGTTGCTAGTGTGCTTTCCGAGCATGAATGAAAACTCTAGGTTCAAGAGGTCCCTAGCATGGCAGTAATCTTTGTGCTCAGGACATGGAACAGGAAGATCAGAAGTTCAAGGGCATCCTTAGCTACATAGTGAGTTCAAGACCAGGGTGGGCTACTTGAGATCCTGTTGCAAGGAGAGAGGGGTCAGAGGAGATACTCCTTAGCTCATTTCTTTCAAGAAACAGCCCTGAGAATGGGACAGACTAGAAATAAGTGTCTCCAATTTTTAGATGGAAAACCAAGGCCCAAGGAGATGAGGAAGTCACTTAAGTGGCCCAGTATGTCAGTGCGAGACTTACTCATATGGAACATCAGAGGTGATGGGCCTTGCTGAGTGTCTGTCTCTAGCTGCAAATGCATCCAACCCTATGAGGAGGCCACCCAGAGCTCCCAGGGAGCTCCAGGTTTGGTCTGCTTTCTCTCAGATCCTGCTGAGAAGTTAGCAGGCCCTGGGACCGTTCCATGGAGCAGCTGTGGAGCATGGCATGTCCTGTTTCCCTTGTGTCTTTGACCACTGGGTGCTTCCCATCTCCTCCAGAGCGGGGTTTAAGGAATCTACTGATTTGTGCCAGTGAATGACAACAATTACTGTCTGAGGCCCTGGCTAACGAACTCCATGCTCCTAGCTCTCTTTTCTTGTCAGTTGGAGACCACAAAGACCAGATAGGTGTCCACTGTCCTCAGACACTAGCCATCTAGATGTGGTTCCATGTGGCCTGTGGGCTGGCCTAGCAAGTGGAGAGGAGAGCTGCGGTCTGGGCAAGGCTGGCTTCCACCTTCCTAGGGGTGAGAGTATAAGGAGGGGTTTCTTGCTGTTGCCACCACCCTCACCTTGGACTGCTGTGGAGGGGGGTTCTACACCTTTTAGTCCCCCGACTCCTCGGCCTCCATACCTTCTCCTTTTCCTGTGCCAAGTGTTAATGAGGTCTAAAAAGGGCTTTGATCCTCCAAGGCTGGCGAAAGATGACCCTGATGTCTGGTGGCTTCCCACTATCTGGAGGCCAGTGTAGAAAGATGCAGGCTTTCCCAATTTTCTTTCCCTTAGTGCTTTTCTCTTTTTATCTTATTCAAGCAAAATGCTTTTATGTTATGTACAATAAGCTACTTGAGAGGGAGAGGCAGGTGAATCTCTGGGTTCAAGGTCAGCCTGGACTACATAGTGAATTCCAGGATAACCAGGGCTACACAGAGAAAAACTGAAAACTAAAATAAATTGAAGAAGAAGAAGAAGAAGAAGAAGAAGAAGAAGAAGAAGAAGAAGAAGAAGAAACCAAACCAACTAGAGAGGGAAGCCTTCCTGACACCTCTTTGAAGTGGTTTTCAGATGCAAGGCCAGGCTAGGGGTTGAGAATCTCAGACCCTATCTGCTGCCACCCTTCTTGATCCTGCACCCATCTATCTTGACTCTCACTGGTATGGAGGGAAGTCCTGGGAGCTCCCAGAGCAAGAATCTGCCTCTGTCTGGTCCTTCTCCCTTCATACAGATAAACAAAGTAGGGAAAGCCACCATTACTTCCTCTGAGGAGTGTCCACTCTAGATTCAGACCTACAGTCCCCAGATCCCCATAGCTGTGCTTGTGGGAAGGACTATTGAGTGACAGACCCAAGGTCAAGGTCAAAGGTGACCAATAGTTAGCATGGACTGAAGTGCCAGGCACTGTGATGAGCCTGCCACATGTTTAATGGAGACAGTCATCCCACAGTTTTGTCAGGCGAACACTCCCATCCTGCTTCTGCATAGGGCAGACAAAGCCCAGAGATAAGGATTTCCAAAGAAGCACCAGATCTACAAGGTGGGGTTGGCTTGTTTCAGGCAGTGTCCCTAGGGGAGTTGGGTACCTGGTTTGGACACTAATGCTGTCCTCTGTTTGCTTTTCAGAGCTGTGCCCAAGACACAGTCCGCTGGACCCCATGCCCCACACACTGGTGCAGCCCATCTCCGCTATTCTGGTCTCTGACCCCAGCAGTTGCCCACACTGCCAGCATGAGGCAGGCAGGCGACCCTCAGGCCTGGGCAGCACTGACTCGGGCCAGGAAGGCTCAGGCTCTGGTGGCTCTGCAGGGGCTGAAGCCGATGGGGATGGACCCCAGGGCAGTGAAGAGGGGGCCTCCTCGGACTTGGGGAAGGTGGAGGAACAGGAGGATGGGGCAGCTCAACTGTGTGGGGATGTGTGGCGAGAGACACGAGCCAAGCTACGGGGCATCGTAGACAGCAAGTACTTCAACCGAGGCATCATGATGGCTATCCTGGTCAACACTGTCAGCATGGGCATCGAGCATCATGAACAGGCCAGTGCTGGTGTAGGGCTCAGGCCAGGTAGGGGGAGAAGCAGGCCAGTGTAGAGCATTGGCTCCAGGCTGGGCATGGGTGGAAGGACACACCCAGGCCAGGCTGAGCCCACTGCCATGTCACATCTGTCTCCCTGACCCTGGCTAGTAGAGTCTAATCCTTCAGTACGGCTTTAGAACTTTGCCCAAGGCCACACCCGAAGGGCAGACGCTCTGGGGTGTCTGAAGGATGAGTGGATGATGAGTGAGACCTGACAGGACAGGACAGGACTCATGGGCTGAGACTCAGAGCCTGCTTCTTTTGCTCCTAAGCTGTCCGGAAGCCTGCAGTTGATAGGGATAACAGCCTGTCAAATCTGGGTTCTATTTGGAAATACCCTCATTCCTGGCTCCTGCCCACTTGTCCTCTTTGGAGGTGTGGCTTCCTTGGCCTGCTTCTATGCCTAGTGCGCATTACCAGGTGGCTATACGTGGCCCACTGACCTGAGGTCCCACAGCCAGCCAGCAGCCGGGCCCAAACCCACTTCCTGTGGCAAGATTGACACTCCAGCAGGATTTTGGATTTTGAACCCCCTTAGCTTTGGTGTCCTTGTCATTCCTCAAAGCCTCTTCAGTGCCTGGAGGGGCCACACTCCCCATGTCATGTCTCTGCTCATTAGCTCACCAAGCATAGGCCTCATTCAATTTAGTTAAATGTGGCCCCTGGGGCTGCCACCGACATTCAGTTGGCACTGCAGGTTTGCCAGCTATTTTGACTTAATTAAAAAAGATCTTTGGGGAGGGCTGCTGGGTGGGATCTCTGCAGGGAGGAAGCTTTTGAGTGGAGAGGCCTATACGATGCCCCAAGGCCCTGCACTGTCAATCTGTAGAGACCCAGCAGGGTTTACACTCTTGGAGGAGATGCTGTGGGAAGAGCTGCTACTGGGCCTCTGGTTCTGGTGTCTGCACCCTGCTCTACCAGAGTCTGGCACTGTCTCTGGCTTGCTACAACCAGCTGGTGAGAGCCGATTTTCTCAGACTTGGAAATTTAGCAAGCAGTTGCTCAGTAGTTGCTTGTTTGAAATGGGTTATGGAGAAAGTATTTACACCATGGAAACTGGTGGACACTACAAGTTAGGGCTTGTCGCGTCCCCCTCGACCAGCAAGGATGACGCAACTCGCAAAAGCTCTTCTCCAGCAGTTTATTCAGGTCCCTTGAAAACAGTCTTCCGAATGCCCGGGCAGACCCAACCCACAGGCTAAATACTATATGAACAGCCAATCAAGTAAAGCCACGTGGTGCTATCTTAGAGGCCCACGTATGCGGAAGCAAGCCAGATCAGCAGTCTTTGCCAAATATGGACTTGTTTACCACTGAGAGCGCTCACCGTCGGGCTGGTGGAAGGCGGAAACCGGCGCCATCTTTAGGGCGCGGCACATCGCAGCTCTCTACAAGGGCTGTTTCTCACTGGTGGGTTTACTTGAGCCTCGATGGTCTCTGACGTCTTAAACCCTCTCCAAGGCAACACCACAGCCAAGGCAGCTCTTCCTTTGCCCTCCAGCTTGAACCCCCACCAGTCGTGGTCCCTGAATGAGTCTGCTCAGGGCCTTCTCTGGTTCATATCTCTTGTACCTGCCCACATGCCACTTGGGCAGGCTTGCTTTCTTTAACAGTTAGTTTTAAACTGGGCATGGTGGTGAACACCTTTATTCCCAGCACTCAAGAAGCAGAAGAAAGAAGGTAGGTCTCTGAGTTGAGATTAGTCTGGTCTACAGAGCAAGTTCTTGGACAGCTAGGGCCACCGAAAGAAACCCTGTTTCAAAACAAACCAAACCAAACCAACAACAACAAAGAAAGGCAAACAAAAAAAAATCATTCATTTTATTACATCTTTACCCATTGAGCGATCTCATTGGGCCCTTTGAGCAAACTTTCTAAATCTTCTGGAGCCTCTTCCACTGGGACAGCAGAAGTCTCACGTGGTGCTGAAGTTGCTTTCTACCTGGAGTCCCCCTCTGGCTGGAAGAGGCTCCTGCCAGTTGAAGGGTCTACCCTGATCCTCTGCAACCTCAACCTCAGCCTAACTCTTAGGGATATCACTTACTGGGAACCTGCTAAATCCCAGGCCTAGAGAGAACAGGGTGTCCCTGAGTCCTCACAAATATTTTCCAGTGTCAGTCACTGCTTCCTGTTCTCACACTGGGAAAGCCACTGCTCAGAGGCCGTGTCCTTCGTGGTCTGGGTTCCAACCCTGGTTCTGCAGCTGACAGACATGGTGGCCCTGGGAAAGCCGCAGGCTTACCTAGCTGGCATCCCTACTGCAGATAACCCAGACACTCCCCCCTCCCCCCACAGGGTGCTGGAAAAGGCAGATGTGTGAATTTTTGACGTCTGGCAGGCAGGCGTTCACCACTCCATCATCACTAGTGGGTCTTTTGTCTGAGCCTTCTGCCACCAGCCTGGGCGAATTTACCATCCACTGTTTGGAGCCTCAAAAATTAATTGAAGAAGAAGCGAGGAGGAGGAAGCATTTTTAAACCATTCTTTTTAAAGCAGAGCCGAGTGGCAGTCATTGTTCAGTGGAGCTCTGTGTGGGGCCCGCTGGTATTTTTGTTCCTCGCCCTGGGCTCTCAGACATTTCTCTACGGGGAAACTGATCCGCCCCCAAGTTTATTTTGAGCATCCCCCCCACTGAGGTGGCACCCACAGTGAGAAGTGGCCCAGGGCTGCAGATGGCAGGCAAGGAGAAAGGGGAGAGTGCCACAGGTCCTTCACCCCCCCCCCACCTCTGCTGGGCCCTGCACCCCACTCAGGGCTGCTGAGAACTCTGTGTACCACTTCTAGGGGATAGGTGGTGAGGTCCTGGCTTGTCACCCCTGCCTCCCTAATTATAGGGAGCTCATTATAGATGCTCATAGCCTTTATGGCCACTGCTGCTCAAATAATGGAGGGCTATTACCAAGAGTTTGTTCAGACTCCATATGGCTGTGGAGATTCCATTCCTTATAGAAGGAGGTGACAGGTGAAAGGATGCCAGCCAACCAGGGACCTGCATGTGTCTCATGAAGACTGAGATGATGCCCAACAAGGGCAGGGTGTGTCTTGATGGCAGAGCACCTGCCTAGTATATCCCTGGTTCAATTCCCAGCACTAGAAAAAAGAAATCCCCAGGAGACTTAGACTTTAGAAGTCCACACCCCTTGGGTAGTGTGTGACCATCAAGAGAGTCAGGTCAACTTGGCTGCCGGGCTTCATCTCCACAGAAGCTCTAGAGGGCAAGCAGGGTATGTGTCTCATCTCCACTGGGAAGATGGGGGCAGATGGGGAAACTGAGGAAGGTGCATTAGGCTGCCCAGGTGACCTGACATGCAGCTAGTACAGCTGGCTCTGGGTGCAGGTCATGACAGAGGTGAGGGCACAGGCCAGGAAGACACTTAGAATAGTCTCTGCTTTAGTGTCCCTGACTAGACCTGGGACTCCTCTCAAGCTGGGCAGGGCCAGCCCGAAGCCTCACCCTGGCTTCATTGAAGGCTGGTCAAGGTGGAGCTTGAAAGGCTGGGGCTTGCATGGAGTGGGCAGCAGAGGGGATCCCCCCAGCTTAGGGCTGCTGCCTCACTCCAGGATGTAGGACCATTTTGGTTCCAGCTCCCAGGGGAATGTGTTCAAGGCCTCCCCAATCTTGGGTGACTCAAAGCTCATTGTGTATCCCCTGTCAAGTAACCCAGAGTTAGAGTGACTCTGGGAAGAGGATTATGGGATGGTTTAGTGCCTGACAGTTTAACTCTGTGAGGGGAGAGAGAAAGAGGGAGAGAGAGAGAGAGAGAGAGAGAGAGAGAGAGAGAGAGAGAGAGAGAAATATGGGTAGCAGTCAGGGAGGGCTTCCTGGAAGAGATATCACTAAGGATGGATCTTGAAGGATGACCATGAAACATCAGTTAGACAGCTACAAACAAGGGGCAGGGCACAGAACTTTCAAGAAGGTTGTAGGCAAAGGTTGTAGTGGACAGTCCATGAGGCAAGGAGGGCTGCTTATCCACTAAGGACTTTAAGAAAACTTCTATCCTCAGTGCAATGGAGAGCCATGGAAGGCTTGTAAGCACGGAAGGGATATGTTTGCTGAACAAACTTCTAAAATGTGGCCAGGTGATGGCACCTGGTTCGCAGCAGAGGGAGGAGACCTGACTCCAGAGTCACCATCACTGTGGAGCTGGGCTGGGCTTGAGGGTTTCCTGGACTGCTTAAAAGACCTGTAGATGTCCTTTCATCTACCCCTGGAGAGGTGACCAGAGACTGGACAGCCTGGAGCCACTAAGCCCAGCACTGGGCTAGGATGGAACCCCCCCCCCCCCCCGTCCCTGTGCTTTCTAGATGTAAGCTGGGTTTTCCTGACCCGGACCACTTGCTCTCCCACAGGGTGCGTGTTAAGTATCCCTGTTAGACTTCTGTCTGTTTTTCTGTCTGACTCTGTTTGTCTGCTGTGATTTTTGTGTTGTCTCTCCTTTCCTGAAGTGTCTCTGACTTCTACCATGTCACAGTGTCTCAGTCAACCCCCCTTTTTCCTCCCTAAAATAGGATTTCATGTAGCCAAGTCTTGCCTTGAACCCAATATGTAGTCAACAGTGATATTGAACTTGTGATCCTTCTGCCTTCAACCTCTGGAGAGCTGAGATTACAGCCGTATCATACCAGGCTAATGGGGTGCTGACAATTGCACGTAGGACCCCGCGTATGTTAGACAACACTACCAACTGAGCTACACCCCAAGTCCGCTGTTTTCATGTCTATAGCAGGTCTTTTGCCTCTGCCTTTTGTTCACCATACCCCTATCTGTCTGTCCATCCATCCTGCTCCCATCTCTCTGCTCCTCTCAGCATCTCTGCCTCATCTCTTCCATCATTCCCCTTCCCCTTGGCCTCCCACTTGTCGTGTCTACATTCATCTGTCTGCCTCTCTCCAGCCTGCCTCTCTCCCGGAAAAAAAATGCTCTTGGGAGTGATGGATGGTCCATTAGAGAAAGATTAACAGGTGTGCTCTGCCTGGAAAGACAGCTGTTGCGGGGGGGGGGGGGGGGAGGGAGGCGAGTTAGTGACCTTTCTGAAGCACAGTGGCTTGAGCACTCTGTTGGAGGGAACATGTATGCATTGTATGCAGCAGAGAGCCAGCAGATGGCTAGCACGGGATCCTGTCAGCAGCCACCCTTCTCATCTCTGAAGATTTGATTTGGGTGGGCTGAGTGAGCTCCCACCCACACTCCTCCCAGGGTCCTGCTCCCCTTGCATTCTGTGAGTCAAATGGAATTACAGACAGAAAGGGAGCCTCTCCTTTTATCTGGGCTTGAGAGGAACTGGTGCTTCTTATTGGATTTCCTGGGCACTGGATGGGAAGCTGGAGGCTGGATAATTTTTTCTTTCTTCTTGTAAGCCATATGGGATCAAAGTTAGGCCCTGAGTTCTCTGTTGCTCAGTGGAAGGGCTGGGCTTGGAGTTAGGGCATTGACAAGCAGGAGATGGCTCGATGGGAGAGAGGGTGTTGTGGCAACCACCTGTCACCCACCACTTACCCTAGCGGGGAGTTTGTCTTGGTCATCCTTGTCTGCTCCTGTGTCACCAGCTCTCTTCCTTTATTTCCACCAGGCTGGCTCCCCAACCCTGACCTCAAACCCTACTCAGCTTAGCCAGTGTTAGTGGGTACTGGCTTGCTTTGTTTCAGGGTGATTTGTGGGACTCTGCCACTGAGAGCGGGCATTCCCTGGCAGGAGCATAGGTCCAGCATAGTGCGGGCTCTTGGCAGACCTCTGTGGTACATTCAGAGTCAACAGTAAGTAAACGAGCTGGTTCAGGCAGGATTTTTGTGTGCTGCCATGGTGTCTGCTGTGCTTACTGGGTAGCTCTGTGCAAGTTGGTCCCTACCACCCAGCCAGTTTCTTTACTTATCAAATGGAAAGATCAGTGGTAGCCTATCAGGCTTCGAGGTTCAGTGAGGGAGGAATAAGTGGCAATTCCTTTTCTAGGATTCAGGCAGGAGCCATTGGTGTCCCCTTGAGCATAAGCCAAGCCCTTCCCCATGGAGAGGAAAACTGGGCCAGAGCTTCCTTACCTGACCTTTAACCAGGGACTGGGTATCCATGAGACTGTGTACTCCATACCCTGCTTATGGATAATGGGAGAGAGACTGAGAGGCAGGGTACCATGCCTGGAGCCATTCTCTTTATCCCCATGGCAAGGTCTCTTTCTAGCAGGGTCCTAGATGGTACAATTTGTAAGCTGCTACCTGCCTCTTAAAATCCTGAGAGAAACAACTTCAGGGAACAGGGAGACCTGTAGCTGAAGAACAGGGGTCCAGTGTCACCAGCTAGTGACTCTGAGCACTTCTCTTGACCTTCTTGGTGTTCTCTGAGAGCCACTGCAGAGGAGTCCCATGCCTAGGGCTGTATGTGGCATGCAGCAGGTACCCTATTTTGTCCTCTATTTCCTGACAGCATGTGAGAGGCTGGCCCATCTGTAACATGGTAGTATAATGCCGCCCACTGTACAGTACCCCCACCCACTTGTGGGCTGCCTCACTCCCCAGTAGACCGCACCTCTTCCCCCCAGATCCAAAGGCAGCACAGTTGAGAAGTCCTAAAGACTATAATGCAAGTCTAATGGAGCCACCAGGGTCACATGCTCTCCGCCCCCACACCCCACAGCCCGAGGAGCTGACCAACATCCTGGAGATCTGTAATGTGGTCTTCACCAGCATGTTTGCCCTGGAGATGATCCTGAAGCTGGCTGCCTTCGGGCTCTTTGACTACCTTCGAAACCCTTACAACATCTTTGACAGCATCATTGTCATCATCAGGTAACCACACTGTCACCCCGAAGCTGAGGAGCAGGAATGAGAGCCCTAACCCCTCTCAGTCTGGCAGGCAGTTATCAAAATACTGAATAAACTGGCCATTTAGTAATATATGCTTCTACATTAATGTGCTCAATAGAGGTAACAGTGAGCCTGAGGCCACCGGAGTTCCAACAGGGGTTAGAAACACGGAAACAGCTTCAATCAATCATTATGCAACCTGAAGATATCAGCTATTTTGATTACCCATGAAGTCATGGCTGATTCTCTGGTTTGTTGTTTATATTCATAATCAAGAGAATCGTGTGACCTCAGAAAGAGGACAGTGACATTCAGAGACTTGCAGGCTTAGACACACACAGACTGTTGCCTTTGTCCTTCTTTATCTCGCATGCATGCGTGCGTGCATGCGTGCATGCATATGTGTGTGTGTTTTGTGTGTAGGTCAGAGGGCAACTTGGCAGGAGCCACTTCTCTCCTACTGCGTGGGTCCTGAGGGCTGAACTCAGGTGGTCAGGCTTGGTGGCCAGCTTCATTACCTGCTGAGTCATCTCGGCAACTCTAGCCACAGGCTTCTTAGTGCAGGATCCTGGCTAAGAAGCCCTGATTTAGGGGGTCTTGTGGAGTAGCACCCAACACCATTTGTTAGATGGATGATGTAAGCCGCTTCTCTGTCCTCCTTACTGTCTCTGCTGCTTCCATCTTCCTGTCCCCTTGGCCTCCTACTGACCCTTTCTGCCTGCCCCCCTTCTGGCTGCAGCATCTGGGAGATCGTGGGGCAGGCAGATGGTGGCCTGTCTGTGCTGCGCACTTTCCGGCTGTTGCGGGTGCTGAAGCTGGTGCGCTTCATGCCGGCGCTGCGGCGCCAGCTCGTGGTGCTCATGAAGACCATGGACAACGTGGCCACCTTCTGCATGCTGCTCATGCTCTTCATCTTCATCTTCAGGTGAGTCCCACCCACCTAGACTCCATATTGGGACCCGCCGAGGGCTATGAGTGTGAGCCTGGTACGTGGTGGCTGGTGGAAGATGCTACGGACAAAGTTGCTAGCATCTGGCTATGCCTCCCAGTACTCTCATTCTACCCCAATGGCTCTGGGAAGGCTCCTTCCTCTGAGCCTTGGCATTTCCCTCTATTAACATGAGATTTCCCTCTTTTCTGGTACTTGGTGGTCTTGGGAGTAGCAGAGAACTCAGTGTGATAAGTCCCTTGGGCCACTTCCTTCCCTTCCCCAGCATCCTTGGGATGCATATCTTTGGCTGCAAATTCAGCCTCCGCACGGACACTGGAGACACGGTCCCTGATAGGAAGAACTTTGACTCCTTACTGTGGGCCATCGTCACAGTGTTCCAGGTGAGTGGCAACTGAAAGCTCATGGATTTCAGGGGGGAAAATATCTAGACAGCAGGGCTGGGAGGGCTGGGCTTGGGAGAGCTGGTCCTGGACGGGGCTGAGCTGTCCTTCTCAACAGATCCTCACTCAGGAGGACTGGAATGTTGTCCTGTACAATGGCATGGCCTCCACCACCCCCTGGGCCTCCCTCTACTTCGTTGCCCTCATGACCTTTGGGAACTATGTACTCTTCAATCTCCTGGTGGCTATCTTGGTAGAGGGCTTCCAGGCTGAGGTAACTATGACCCTGACCTAGTTACTGGGCAGGAGACAGGGAGCCTGGATAGGGGATAAGTACAGCTCAAAACTCCATCCCCCAAAGTAGGGCCATCAATGAGGCAAGGGGATGAGCTTCTCATTGCAGGAAGCATGCAAATGCAAGCTGCATCCAGGATTCCCACTGCTCCCCCTGGGAGCCTTCTCTACCTCAGATTCTGAAGTCTCCAAGATCTGGGTTTCCAGATCTTGCTTCTTCCTCCATACTGCTGGGCTTTGGGGAGCACTAGAAACCAGGAAGACTGGGTTTTGTAGCCAATGTCCTCATTAGCCTTTCACATCCCTGTTCTGAACCAGTTTCCCAATCTGTAAAAGGAGAGTGGAAACACCCATTGAAATATCCCAAGGTGTAGGGGGGTGGGAATAGGCAGAACAGACCTGTTCCAATCTGAACTGATCTCCAAGGGTGATGCTAATCGCTCCTACTCTGACGAAGACCAGAGTTCATCCAACATGGAGGAGTTTGACAAGCTCCCAGAGGGACTGGACAGCAGTGGAGGTAAGCACACCTGCTTTCCACTCAGCGTCAGGAGTCCTCCATAGATTCCCAGGTAGACATAGGGCACAATGGCTTCCCCATGAAGTCTAGGCTCAGGGACTGCTACTTCTCTGTTTTTTACACTTATACCTGAAAGAGATGCTTGGTCTAGGCAACAGACAATCATGGGCCTCTTGGGTTCCTCTAGAAAGTCCACTTGCTTCCCTTCCCACATGGGGCTCTGAGTTACAGCCCCAGTGTCTCTGGATGTGGCCTGGGTTCTGGTCATGTCTGGTACCATGATGTAGCCTTTTCCAACCATGCCTAGTGTCATGGTAACCCAAGAGGACAGTCCCTGCCTGTGAGCACGGGAGTGAGATGGTCTTGCCTGGTGCAGGTCTAGGCTGGCACCAGAACAGAAGGGAAGGGTCCATGGAGAGGTAAATGGCAGCCTCCAGGATATCCTTCCTGGTGCAGGACATCTCCCCAGAAAAGCCCTGCATCTTTATGCGTTGCTTCCTATTGTCTCATGGCTTCCTCTGCTCTTCCGTCTGTCTGCTCTCTTCATCTCACACCTCCAGATCTCAAGCTCTGCCCGATACCCATGACACCTAATGGACACCTGGACCCTACCCTCCCCTTGGGTGGGCATCTGGGTCCTGCTGGTGCCATAGGCACTGCCCCCCGCCTCTCACTGCAGCCAGACCCTGTGCTGGTGGCCCTAGACTCCCGAAAAAGCAGTGTCATGTCTCTGGGCAGGATGAGCTATGATCAGCGTTCCTTGGTGAGTCCTGTGGGTGCCATGATGGATGCTCGCTGCTGGAGATGGGGGGCACTGAAGGACTGTGGCACGAGGTGCCTTGGCAAGGGTACCACACTATCCAGTCTAAACCAGGCAGGGTCTGTGTTTACGGTGATCATGGGTGCTCTGTGACAGAAAAGGTCTTGGTAGCAGGAATGAAAGAGGGGTCTGGTGGAGTGATATGGATTTCAGCAGTGTGTGGATTTCACTTTAGGGGTGAGTCCAACTAGAGCTTTAATCTGGCCTCTTCCACCCCTGGGCTGTGTAAAAGGGAGCAAATTATTACCTATCCCCGAGTCTCAGTTTTCTTATCTGTAAAGCTGGCTCTTATTTGCTATATAAGAGAAGGGAGGTGGTTAATCTGAGTCATACATTGGAGTGGCTGGGCTCACTCTATCATGGCGTGCAGGAGGGCTGGGCCTTGGTATTAGATTATGGTATGGGTGGCTGCTGATTCAAGTCCAGACTTTCCACAGTCCAGCTCCCGGAGCTCCTATTACGGGCCCTGGGGCCGCAGCGGGACTTGGGCCAGCCGCCGTTCCAGCTGGAACAGCCTGAAGCATAAGCCACCCTCAGCAGAGCACGAATCCCTGCTCTCAGGGGAGCGTGGTGGCAGCTGTGTCAGGGCCTGTGAGGGCACCCTGGAGGAGGCACCACCCCGTGCCGCACCCCTGCATGCCCCGCACACCCATCATGCGCACCATGGACCCCACCTGGCGCACCGTCACCGCCACCACCGCCGGACTCTGTCCCTCGATACCAGGGACTCAGTTGACCTGGCAGAGCTGGTGCCCGTGTTGGGTGCCCATTCACGGGCCACTTGGAGGGCGGCAGGCCAGGCCCCTGGCCACGAGGACTGCAATGGCAGAATGCCCAATATCGCCAAGGATGTCTTCACCAAGATGGACGACCGCCGTGACCGTGGGGAGGATGAGGAGGAGATTGACTACGTGAGTAGGGACTGGCCAGGACACCTGAGAACTGCCCTATAAAAACATTCTGCAGAGCTGAAAGAGGGGGATCCAAGGGACAAAGCTTTGGGTGGTCCAGGTGTGGTGGGTGGTGCTGGAGGGTGGAGCCAGAGCTGCCCACATTTGACTTAGCCTGTTACCAATCTTTCCTTGGTTGGGGTCTGGGGGAGAGTTTGGAGTTCTTTTGGTGCCCTTAGTTTGTTGGCTGGCAGAATGGGGAGGAGATGGGCCACTCTGTGCATCACCAACCCCAGCACCCAATTCCCTGCCTTGCCAGACCCTGTGTTTCCGCATCCGCAAGATGATTGATGTCTATAAGCCCGATTGGTGCGAAGTCCGTGAGGATTGGTCGGTCTACCTCTTCTCCCCTGAGAACAAGTGAGAAGTGGCTGGCTGGAAGAGTGAGGATCAGAGGAGGAGGGTGATATGTCTGGGAGGGAGAGTTCTCTTCCGAGCTGGGCAGGGTACGTACCTTCATATGCCAGACAGAAGAGGGTCTTCAAGGGACAGGGTTAGGGTCCAACGTCCCTCTGGGGCTTTCCTGAACATCTCTTTTGTTTTAAAGTCAACTCTGTGCTGAGCACAAAGCAGGACAGATCCACAGGCAACCTGAAAGCTCAGGTGCAGCCCTTCCGGTCAGGAGGCTTTCAGGAGGAGGCCTTTGAGTTGAGTGTTGGAGGCAGATGGTTAACCTCTTTACGTAGGTGTATGGTTGGAGAGAAGACTCCAGTTGAGTACCTTAGACAGATGTTGAGTGGCTACAGGAGGGAAGAGGGATCCCTTCCTTTAAGCCACTCTGGTCCCCGAGTGTGTGTCTTCGTCCTCTGTCTTCCTTCTGATCAGAGAGGGAAGCAAACTGACCCTCCTGGGGGGTTCCTTGACATCCACTCAGATTCCGGATCTTGTGTCAGACCGTCATTGCTCACAAGCTCTTCGACTACGTGGTCTTGGCCTTCATCTTCCTTAACTGTATCACCATTGCTCTGGAGAGGCCCCAGATTGAAGCTGGTAGCACGGTAAGTGGCTGCAGCCCTGGGGCTGGGCAGAGGGCCAGGACACCAGGGATGACAAAGATGGAGGAGCTCTCCTTGAGCTCAGCTAAGCCAGGAGAGAGAGAGAGAGAGAGAGAGAGAGAGAGAGAGAGAGAGAGAGAGGAGAGAGAGAGA
>CAJQZJ010000418.1:5413927-5497217 GCA_907164525.1 Lophiomys imhausi | reverse complement strand
AGAGAGAGAGAGAGGTGATAAGGAGCTTGCCTGTGGGAGGGGAAGGCCACTAGGTCTGAGTAGTGGTGGCCATAGTGGCTACCCCTGGCTGAAGCAGAGGCTGACCAGGCACACGGACAGTTGTGGAAGGCTTGGACTCACGGCTTCTCCCATTCTTTCAGGAGCGCATCTTCCTCACGGTGTCTAACTACATCTTCACAGCCATCTTTGTGGGCGAGATGACACTGAAGGTTGTTCTGGGCTTTACCAGGATCCTCCCCACCCTGACCTGGAGCCCCTGGCTTAGGCCTCACCTCTTCTGCTGGCCGAGCCCTCAGCAACATTCCACAGACCCCAGAGGTCCACTCCTATTGGGCTCTAGATCCTGGGTTGAGCTTCTGGGACTAGAGGGGATCGGTGGCTCCTTCTCCAACCATCAAACCCAACTAGAAAGGGGCATGGGTGGAAAGATTGCCCCGGGATGCTTCCTAATGTGGGTGGCTTTGCATTGAGTTCTCATAGTCATGCTCTGAGACCATAGCTTGCAGACTTCTCTGGGTCCACTACTTCTGGCTATCACCAGCCCCCAGAAGAACCTTCCTGAGCGACACCCCATCCATCGCCTCCTTACCTCCCTTTGTCTTGTTGCTGTGGGAGTCTTCTGGGCCCATCCCCCATCATTTGATCCTGACCCCACCCCCAGGTGGTTTCTCTGGGCCTGTACTTTGGTGAGCAGGCGTACTTGCGTAGCAGCTGGAACATCCTGGATGGCTTCCTGGTGTTCGTGTCCATCATTGATATTGTGGTATCCGTGGCCTCTGCTGGGGGAGCCAAGATTCTGGGTGTCCTCCGGGTCCTGCGGCTCTTGCGTACCTTACGTCCTTTGAGGTAAGAACCCTGCCCCAATGTGTGGGGAATGGAGTGGAGTTGCTGCTCTGTATTAGGGAAACTGCCTAAGCCTAAGTGGGTCACTCACTCTGGCTTGATAATGCAGGCTCCCAAGAGCATTGTGCTCAGCATACCTTGCTGCTGGGGGAGGAGCCAAAGAACCCAGGGCAAAGACTAAAATTGCCTCCACTGTGTTACTTCCTCTGAGTTACTGGGTAGCTCACTGCCATCTCTGGGTGCCATCTCTTTGGGTGTGATGTACAATCTATGGGGATTGGGTGAGGGGGTCAAGTCCCCTTTTGTGCGTAGATCTACGTAGAGATTACTGCTCATCCCCTGTTCTGGCTAACTTGGCTACTGTATCTTCATTTCCTGTTGGAGCCTTGCCCCCTGAAGGCCCGATGGCTGTGAGCTGGGTTAGGGCTGCTTCTCTGTTTGGCCATGCCTCACAGCACAGCGCCCTTCCTTGTCTGCCTGCAGGGTCATCAGCCGGGCCCCTGGCCTGAAGCTGGTGGTGGAGACGCTCATCTCCTCCCTGAAGCCCATTGGCAACATTGTGCTCATTTGTTGTGCCTTCTTCATCATCTTCGGCATCCTGGGGGTGCAGGTGAGGGGTGCCCACTTTGCGGGGTGACAAGAAGCTGGGCACAGCCTGTGTCCACTCACCTGGGGACTCAAGTGGTCTTGGTGGAACCAAGTGAGAAAGGCAGACCCAACCTGGGTTGGCTGAGCGAGGGTGAGGGGCAGGTTGTGTGGGTCAATTCCTGGAGCTCTCCCTCCTCCTACTGTGTCCCTTTTACCCTGAGCTCCGCCTTCCCCTCCTTTCACACAGCTTTTCAAGGGCAAGTTCTACCACTGTCTGGGAGTGGATACCCGAAACATCACCAACCGGTCTGACTGCCTGGCTGCCAACTACCGCTGGGTGCATCACAAATATAACTTTGACAACCTGGGGCAGGTGAGCACTTCTGGGGTCACAAGAGTCACAAACGTGGCTCCAGTCCTGCACTGTCAGGACAGTCTCCCATCCTGAAAAGAGAGAAGGGGTGGAGCTCTGCTCACAAGAGGGAGAAGGCTGCCAGCACTTGACACTTAGCAGCTACTTTATGAATACTAGTCCTGATCTTGATTTCCCACCCAAGGGACAGTAATTAGGCAGTTTTAGAGCACTCCACACCAGCCAGTGACTAGTCTGTCAGGTCCCTTGGCCTGGTGGCTTCTCTTTCCTAACACTTCAGTCAGCATGCAGGTTCCTACTTTGCCTTTGATCCCCTCTCCTGGGGGCCTGATGCATCTGCATAGTGAGAGCTGCCTTCAAAGGGTCTCCTCTCTCCTTCCCACAAAGGCCTCCAGGCAGTTAGGTGTTTGCAGAGAGGCAGCTGCCTTTTTCCCTAGGGTGCAAGAAAAGCAGGGTTCAGACTGGTGCCCCCTCACTGGTGACCTGTCACTTGTGGCCCATCACTGTTGACTTCTCACTGGTGACCCCTCACTGGATCCCCCTCACTGGTGGCCGGTAGTAGATTCCCTGGTGTTCATTCACAGGGTCCACACTCACCATGTGAGTTAACATCAGAGGCTGGGTTGAGATCTAAGGCTCCTGAACTTCTCATTTTAGGTGCTGGGGACTCCTGGGGTGACAATGGCGCAGCCCCTCAGGCTTGTCAGGAAGCCTGCCATCTAAAGGCTTGCTGTCCCTCTCACTTGTTAGCCCCTGCCATGGGTCAGGGGATGGGAGCTCAGGGGCTTTCTTGCTGGACAATCTCACAGGCAATTACTGTTAGAACTGAAATGGTGACTCAGTTCCTTTTCTACCCCACAATAGCAGTCACAGGGCACACAACAGGCACACAGTAGGTCCCCAGAGAGGCTTCATCAGCTGAGGGTGCTCTACTGCTCAGGAGGACTTCTCTGTCCTCATCTCCTAGAGGCAGAACAACAGAGGGCCGATGAACCCACATCTCTCACACCTACCCCCTTCCTTTGTCTTCCAGGCTTTGATGTCCCTCTTTGTCTTAGCCTCCAAGGATGGCTGGGTGAACATCATGTATAATGGATTGGATGCTGTTGCTGTGGACCAGCAGGTAGGGTTGACTGGGGCCACAGCAGATGAAGATGGTGGAGAAAGGACCTGGAAGTCACCTTTGGCTTTTGGTCTCTTAGAACTGTCCTGGTTATGTCTGGAGCTGAGGAGGGTCAGGGGTGATAGGCACCACCCTTGTGTATGTTTCTTTACTCCTGTGTGCCTGTCCCCTATTCCTAGTAATGGATTCCAGTCACTATTCTGAACTTGGCTGCCTCCTGGGCATTTGCTTTCTGCTTTGTCTCTGTGTGGACAAATAAGCGGGTGGGTGGGTGGGAGGGTGAATAAGTAGTAGATTGAGTGGATGGTAGATGGGTGGATAGAGTATGTATAGATGGATAAGTAGATGGGTGAGTGGATGAGTGGCAGGTTGAGTGGATGGATGGCTAGATAGATGGATAAGTGGGTGGGTGGAAGGGTGAGTGGATAGATGAGTATGGGTGTGTTGGGAAGGTAGATGGATAGATGGGTGGACAAGTGCATAGATGAGTCCATGAGTGGGTGCATGGATATAATGATGGATGGATGGATGGATGGATGGGTGGGTGGGTTGATGGATGGATGAATGGGTGGATGGATGGATAGATGGATGGGTGGATGAGTAAGTGGATAGATGGATGGGTGGGTGGATGGGTGAGTGAGTGGGTAGATAGGTGGATAGGTGGGTGATAGATGGGTTGGGTATATGGTGGATAGATGGATGCTTGCATGGGTGAATGAGTGGAAGGTCAATGAAAAGACAGCAGACAAATGTGTGCAGGAGACAACCACAGGGCAGGGAAGGGGAGGACCCTTTTGCTCACCTCCTTACTCATTCAGGCCCAGGCTAGACATTTCCCATTTGCTGTGTTGTTTTCACCTTATGCTTCAGGGGCAGGCTGTCCTAACTCCCCCATTACACCAAGGCTTGGTGAAATCAAGTGCCCATCTGTGGCCTCGCCGTATAGATCAGCCCCCTTAGCCCTCACTCTGCCTCCCCTGCAGCCCGTGACCAACCACAACCCCTGGATGCTGCTGTACTTCATCTCCTTCCTGCTCATCGTCAGCTTCTTCGTGCTCAACATGTTCGTGGGTGTGGTTGTGGAGAACTTCCACAAGTGCCGGCAGCACCAGGAGGCTGAGGAGGCGCGGAGGCGCGAGGAGAAACGGCTACGGCGCCTGGAAAAGAAGCGGCGTAGTGAGCAGATGGTGGAAGCTGGGTTGGGCAGGGTCTCTCTCCCCACTGCTGGGCCTTCGGGGAAGTGCCCTAGGGCAGGTCTGATCCAAGCCTGCTGGGCCTTTGGAACTGGAAGCGAACAAAAGATTTAATCCATCCTTTGCCCACGGCCCAGCCCCTTTCCCCAGCATCTACTTGTCCAGGTGACCTGAGCCCATCAGTAATGACACCACTGCCCACCCGAGTGAAGACCAGATGCTTCAGTGCAGGCAGAGACAGAGGCAGTCTTTCCCGTGGGCACCACTGAGTGGGAACTTTTAGAACACACCTGCCCCTCATGTTCTTCCTCGTGCAAGTTGTCTGCAGTTTTGGGATCAGTCATCCACCCCTGGATGACCAGCCTTAGGACCCTTGTCTCTGTCTATCGAACCTAGAGTCTTTGTCATGGGCCTCTTTGGGGTGTTTGGGAATAATATGTGCCCTAACATCTCTGCTTCCTGCCCCCAATGCCTCATGGTTCTCCACATGGTGCCCTGACTGATACAGGACCACTCTCATTCAGGATCTGGTGTGGGCCAGCACGCTTCTCTCTTGCTTCCTCCCTACCCATGGTCTCTCCCTCCTTTGTGTTCTTCTCTCTGCTTGGTCCAACCCTGTATGGTCTGCACCACCTACCCATGCTCCCTGCAGAAGCTCAGAGGCTGCCCTACTATGCCACTTACTGTCCCACAAGGCTGCTCATCCACTCCATGTGTACCAGCCACTACCTGGACATCTTCATCACCTTCATCATCTGCCTCAACGTGGTCACCATGTCCCTGGAGCACTACAACCAGCCTACAGTGAGTCTTGGGGCCATCGTCTAGTCTCGGGTCACATGGTGAGAACCAGCCTCAGCAGGATTCCACCTCAGGGACAGTGGTGGGGAGAGGGCCAGCTGACTACAGCACCCATGAAGTCCTTTTAAGATGGGCTTATGCCAGGCCCTTGAGGGAGAAGGTATAGTGCAGCTGGTTAGAAGCTCGAAAGAAAAAGGTCACTCTTTCCGGGAGTGTGGGGGAGGTGGCATTTGTGAGCAGACTAGCACATGGGCAGCAGAGGCTGTGGTGTGTTAATGTGACTCTGCAGGGTGTGGTGCATGCTTTAATCCTCACTGTAATGTCAGTGTTGAGAGAACCTTGGTCTGGGTTTTCCAGGTGAAGAGGCTGAACCTCAGAGAGTAGGCAGTAGAGCCAGAATCAGAACTTAGATTTGTGTTCAAAGTCTACTGGGGCCTCCACTGCCCCCTGAGCATCGTGAGTCTAGGGGATGACTTTCTGGGGGCAGCTCATGGCTGGCAGTCTTGGGGTGGATGTCAGACAGCATTCAGGAGAAGAGGGGGAGGTGCAGGTGCTTTCTAAAGGATTCTGCTTGGCAAAGTTGTCAGGAAAGGTGGAGCCAAGCCTCCAGGTGAAGAATTAACATCTTATATCAGTGGACAGAGAAGACTGTTATGAAGCGAAAGGGAAGAGGATCATGGCAGAGTGAACAGTAATTGTAGAATTTCCAAATTTATGCAAAAATGGGATTATTACAGTTTACAATTACCAATTATTTGTCCTGTGCCCAGCACTGAATAGCTCATTTAATTATCACAGCAGCTTTCTGATAGGCAGGAGGGATTATTTTCTAAAAAAAATTTATTTGAAGAAACTGTCAGAGGTCAGGCACTTTCCCAGGTCACAGACAGAATAAGGAGAAAGTGTTAAGCAGTATTCATGTCTATGCAGTCTGATTTGGGGATCCTTAACCAGTACCCCGTTCTGTCTCCAAAGATGAGCAACTTGGTCAGGCCAGCACAAATAAGGAAATAATGATGTGAAATGACTATCACACATGAACACATAGTGAATGAAAAGAAATACAAATAAATAAAAAAGAACAAAGCATTATACTAAATGTAAATGGACTAAACTCTACCTCTAGAAGGCAGACTCTCTGGTTATAGGACGGTTCTAGGGCAGATCACAGTTGCAGACCATGCTTCTCTTTGCCCCTGTAGTCCCTAGAGACAGCCCTCAAGTACTGCAACTACATGTTCACCACTGTCTTTGTGCTGGAGGCTGTTCTGAAGCTGGTGGCATTTGGCCTGAGGCGATTCTTCAAGGACCGGTGAGTGGCTGAGCCCTCCTAGGGCAGCAGGCTTGGGAAGAAGTCCTGATCGTTGTAGCAGCCTGAAGGAGCCAGTAGCATCCGGTTATTGATGGCCAAGGACTCTTAGCAGATGACTAGTCTTATTAGAGGATACAAGCCATCTCAGCTCATCTCCTGTGGATTCTCTGTAACCTGAAGACAGCATGGTCTGCCTCATACTAACTTTTCTTTTCAAAGGAAGCAGCTGAGGCTTAGAGAACTTGAGGGACTGGCCAAATGCTACCCAAAGGGATCGGATAGTTTAGGATTTAGACGTAGAAGTCAGAGTCCATGCCTCCCTCCTATAGGAGGCCAGAGATGTTTCTTCAGCTTGGGCAGCTCTTGTTAGAAAAGAAAAAAAGGGAGCAGACTCATTGACATCAGAGAAGATGAGTAGAAGGAAGGGTATTTACATATTCTAGCAGGCTCCACCGGAGTGTGGGTCTATAGGAGACTGCCCTCCACTCGGGTGTGTCTGAACCATTATGCCCCCCCACCCCCGATTCTCACTCCTGCCTCAACTGCCCTGCTGCACAGATGGAACCAGCTGGACCTGGCCATTGTGCTGCTGTCCGTCATGGGCATTACATTGGAGGAGATCGAGATCAATGCAGCCCTGCCCATCAACCCCACCATCATCCGTATCATGCGTGTTCTGCGCATCGCCCGGGGTAAGTAGGAGACAGGACAGGGCAGAGATGAGCAGGAGCAGGAAGGGGACTCCCCATTGCCTAGGGGAGACCAAGTAGGAGTGAGGTGGGAGGGGTGGAACATGTGAGCAAGAGGGGAGAGGTGCTCTCTGCTGAGCAGGGCAGAGCAGGATCCAGAAGAAGCCCACATGTCTCCCCTGTGTGTGCACAGCCTTCCACACACCTAGCTGCCCACCCTCATGTTTGTGTATACCGACCCCTACTTCCTCATGGCAACATAATCTGTGTGGTCCAGTCTCAGGGTATGCCACAAGGACCCAGTTCCAGCCTCATGTGCTACCTGGCATTTATCCAACTCCATAACAGGGACACAGCCCTCAACATGTCCTCCAGTCTTCCTTTTCTCCCCCAGAAACTCTTCTCTCATCCCAAGGTTTTTCCTACTTTGTCAAAATCCTAATTGCCACAGCGATAGCTGGCCTGGGTGGTGCTTGCTTTTCTGCCTACCTCCTGTCCATTGATTCCTTGTTCTAAGCAGGGCAGTGAGGGTCCCATACACGCACACTGGTGGGTGGCACCAGAGTCCTTTTTAGCCCTAATGGACAGGAAGGGATGTAGACCCTTGTGTCAGCCATCTTTGCCACATCAGTTACTGAGTCATCCACACACCTGTGTTCCCCTCACTCCACTTTGTGTGTTCTGTGGCCTTGGGCTTTTCTGTACCCACTCTGTGTTCTGTTTTGTGCAGTGGTAGCCATATTCTTTTAAAAAATATTTGTATGTACTTTATGTAATGGGTGTTTTGTCTGTATGCACATCTGCACACCAGAAGAAGGGCATTAAATTCCATAGGACTACAGTTATAGACAGTTGTGAGCTGTCATGTGAGTGCTGGGAATTGCACTCAGGACCCCTGCAAGAACAGCCAGTGCTCTTGATCACTGAGTCATCCCTCCAGACCCTGCAGCCATATTCTTATGTGATGCCCAAGAGGGAACTCTGATCATATACTGCTCTGTGTTCCCTCTCCTCTCTGAGTTCATACACTTGCATGTACATGCTCATGTGCACACACTGATAGCCTGGACTGACAGCCAGGGCTGAATGTCACCCACAGTGTTGAAGCTGTTGAAGATGGCCACAGGAATGCGGGCCCTGCTGGACACAGTGGTACAGGCTTTGCCCCAGGTAAGAGCCACACCTTTTGGGAGCCCTACTTTAAAATGTAGGGTTCATTGTGTGGGGCTGGGCCCTGAGGAGTACCAGCTTCAATTTTCCTTATCCCCAGACCTGCCAAGACCCAGGTCAGAGTCTCTACCCAGGGAAGTTGTTTAAACATCTCCTGCTTCCTGTTGGGAACTCCCAACATGATCACCAGCACCCACACTTATGTCCAACCCTGTGAGGACTCTGAGGACCTATATAGGACTTTGGGAGACCCAGCAGGTGGGGAGATAGACACCTCAGGGTCCTGTGGGAAGAGGCCTGTGTTATACTCCAAGGAGGGAGGAGGCACTGGTCACTCCCTGGGAAATCAGGGAAGGTGACTTTTGAGATGGACCTAGAAAAGTGGCTTAGTGGGAGGGTGTCATGTGACAGATGGCGAGGTTTCCATACAGCCTTCCAAGAGAAGTACAAGCCCCAGGCCGAGTGGGAGGACACTAATTAGGTAGGACTGTGTCCCTGGTCAGGGGAAGGTGAGCTTGGGGTGTGGCTCACAGAGGAGGGCATTTTTTAATCCTCTGATGCTTGTGCAGTGTTAGTGCCCCCTACCCCACCCAGCCGTGTATGAGCACTATGCTGAGCTGAACCTCGGACACATTCACACTCGTCATGATTCACACAGGGAGCTTTGTACTTCATAAAAATCAAAGGCATACATAGAGCACCCAGGGAAGATGGAAGTAATGTAAATTCTCTCTGGGACCTCCACTGAGGACACTAGTAAATTCTGTTCTTGAGTTCGGCGTGAGCTTCCCAGTGTTGCAAGGTAAGCCCACCAGAGACCACAACACAGACACTCTTAAAGCTAAAGAAAAAAAAGAGTCTTTATTGCTGGACGGTGATTGCATGGGGGAACTAGCCCAAATCACACAGCCTGGAGTTCTACAGTTCTTGGTTCTTTTATGCACAAAAAACACACCCTAGTTGACACACTTCAGTTAGCAAGAATGGTTAGCAGGAAGTGGAACTCAGAAGCCAAAAGAGCAAGATTAGTTCATTTAGGGTCTTCCCTGGAACTGTGGATCATCAGGTCTCTGATGGATCAGGTCTTTGTTCCCATTTTGGCAGATGTTGGAGCTTACATGCTGGGTTTTCAGATCAGAATGGTGCCTTGAACATGGTCTCAGTATGCTACAGTCTATGACATTCCCTACTGGTGCTGTGGACATGAGTCAAATTGTAGAGCCATCTTGGGGCAGGGAGTTACATTCTCCACTCAGGACTAAGAATTTAACAGAATTTATTTTCTGTTTTACATGGTTAAGTAGGTAGTTGAGCAAACAGGTCCTATAATGAGAATTAGTAACAAAATGATCAATGGCCTAGCTATGGCTGTAAGTGGAGTAGTTAACCACTGGGCCCAGGAGAGTAAGAATTGATACCTGTTCTTAGATTATTGGCATCTCTTTTTTTCTCAATGTTATTTCTGACCATGGTTAAACATTCTCTAATTACCCCTGACTGGCTGGCATAGAAGCAACAGGTTTCTCCCAGTGCCATACAGGGACATCCTTGTTTCATGAAGAACAACCTCCACTGAGGAGTCTACCTGGGTTTCCAGATGAAAAATAGAATTTTCCAGATGGCCTAGGTCTATGTTTACTTAAGTACTGTGTTCCTTAAATTTTTTTATTTCCAGAAACTAGGGCTGAAGTTCCAACTGGATCGGGGCTTGTGTTGCCTGCCCCCACCAATAGGGGAGTGAGAATGGGGACCGCTCGCCACGCACTTGGCAGCCCACAATCTAGACTTAGGTGGGCCCTGTCCAATTCTTCATTAGAGGAAACACCTGTGGTATATGCGAGGACTTAAAGGAGTGGAGTCTCCTCCAGTGCCAACAATTCAGAAGATGCACACTCTCTTAGCTTAGGGAGGAGATAGGGAGGCCTCCCAAACACCCAATTCCAAATGGGGTGAAATCTTCTCGATACGGTCTATCTGGCCTTTAGAAGGGCAGATGGTAGGGGGTTGGCTCAGTTTTTTCCAGTCTCAAGGACATATTTAATTAAAGGTTCCCTCAAGGCCCTATTCATCCTTTCTGTCTGCCCCAAGCTTTGTGGCCTATAGGCACAATGTAGTTTCCAATCAACATTTAGGACTTCTGTCAGATTTTAAGAAACTTTGGCCGTGAAGGCCGGGCTATTGTTGTACCCGAGGGAGAGGGACATTCCAAACCTAGGAATCTACTCTTTGAGGAGTTTCTTGGTGACCACCAAGGCTGTTTCCATTTAGGTAGGATAACCCATGAACCAGAGGTTTATACAGTTTACTTTCCAGCTTTCCCTGTTGGTGCTTCCTCAGGCATGGATTCCATTGGGGCTTTTTTTTTTTTCCTCCTTTGGTATTCACTTGGGGACAAGTGGTACTTCTGTACATGGTGTCTTTGACAAGATTGTCTAGTTAAAGAAAGTAGTATTTGGGCCTGAGTAAGTCAACAGTTTTGGCTGCCCCCAAGTGGGTGGCCTGGTGGAGTTTGGTGACCATTTGTCTCCTGATAGCAGCAGGTGGTACAGGTTTCCCATCTGGCAAGAACAACCGTCCATTTGCCTCCTGTTTGGCATCTGCCCTTTTGTTCTTACTTTGTTCCTGTGTAGTTTGGGCACTGGAGACATTTAGGTTCTGGTAAGGTAACTAAGGTCTGGAGAAGCCCTGCTGATTCTAGGGCTGCCTTCCAGGGGCTCAGTCTGCCGCCATGTTCCCTTGGGCCTCTGGGGAATCTCCTTTTTGATGCCCTTCACAGTGGACAATGGCTAATTTTTTTTTTTTTGACATCCATATGGCTTCTAGTAGGGCCAGGATTTCTTTGTTTTTTAGTTTCTTTCTGGTCAAGGTTAGGAGTCCCCTTTCTTGTTGGGGATCCCATGGACATGGGTTCTGGCAAATTACTTTTTCCTTCCTCCAGTGAATGCCTGGGTTAATGCCAGAAGCTCAGCAGTTTGTGCTGAGGTTCCTTGGCTGAGGAACTCGGACCATCCCATCCCATCCAAGGTGACAACTGAAGCCCAGCATACCCGATTCCATGTTGAACAAAACTTCTCCCATCTGTGTACAGTACCTTTTGTGCTGCTCATAGCAGGACATCATTAGGTCCAATGCACTTAATGATGCATTGGACCTCACCAGTCACTTCCAGGCAATCATGGAGGGGCTCAGTTGGGTTATCATCTAGCATGAAGATTGGCTGGTTGATGACTGAGGTTTGAAAGAATTGGATACAGGGCTGGTCCAGAACTGCGTGATAATATGTTATTCGGGCACTGGACATCCACCTCTTTAGGTTCCCCTCAGGAGGGCCTCTACAGAGTGTGGGTGGTTAGGAACAGTTCCTGGCCCAAGTTCAGCTTGTCAGCTCTTCACTAGCATGGCTGTAGAGACAACTGCCCACAAACAAACTGGCCGACAGGCAGAAACAGGATCAAGTCTTTTGGATAGGTAGGCCACTGGCTGCTTCTGGGGTCCCAGTGCCTGAGTAACACCCTGGGCCTTACTCACATACAAGTAGACAGACTTAGAGATTTCTAGGAGGGCTAGGGCTGGTGCAAAGACAAAGACCTTCTTCAAGGCTGAGGCCTTGTTCAGAATCAGTCCATTGTAGTGGCTGGATGCCACCACCAGTACTAGTTTATACAATGGCTTTGCTAGCTCTAAAATCCCGGGTATCCACAAGTGGCAATACCCAACCACCCCAGAAATTCCTGAACTTGTTTCTTTGTTTTAGGTGTGGGGATCAGTAGAATTGCTGAGATTTGGCTCCGGGAAAGTATTGCTTTGCCTCCTTCCAACTTATACCCCAAGTAGGTGACACAGAGTTGCACATAGTTCTCTGCCTTCTTGGCTGAGAACCAGGACCCTAGGCCCTGTATTGTTTCTGTCAGGTCCTCAGTGGCTTTCTTACGTTCCTCCTCTGTTTATGATTCTATGAGGAGGACATCCACATACTGTAATGGGGTGCTCTCTAGATACCTCTGCCAAAAAGTCAGGAGATCTGCACTTATGGCCTCATCAATGAGTGTGGGTGAGGTTTGGGTTTTTTGTTTTGGTTTTGGTTTGTTTTTTGAGACAGGGTTTCTCTGTGTAACAGCCCTGGCTGTCCTGGACTCGCTTTGTAGACCAGACTGGCCTCGAACTCACTAAGATCCACTTGCCTCTGCCTTCTTGTGGGAGAGTTTTTGAGCTCTTGTGACAATATAGTCCAGGTCACTTGGCCAGTAAACCCTCTCTCAGGATCAGTCCTTTCAAAGACAGTAATAGGCTGGCTTATGGGTGCCAACATGAGGCAAAAGAAAGCACCCTCTAAATCCAGAATTGTATATACTTGTTTCTTTGGTGGCAGGAGACTCAGGAGGGTGCAGAGGTTAAGAACCATGGGATGGGTGGTCTCTACCCTTTTGTTTACCTCTCTGGGATCTTTCACAGGTCTGTAGTCCTGGGTTCCTGGTTTTAGGACCAGGAACAGGGGCTTTTCCAAAGGGAGCATTAGAGAATGAGGATTCCTGCTTCTTGTAGCCTGTTAATGTGTCTACCAGTCTCCTGTTTGGCCTCCTGACTCACAGGGTACTGTTTGACTCATACTGGGTAGCAGTACTTAGACAAATGGTGCTCAGTGCATGGCCAATCCTTGCGGGTTATCCCCAGCCCATACTCCAGGGTACTGCTGTTACAAATTCTGCAGGTATCCCAAAGTTTGGGTGCCATTTTCAAGTACTAGATGGGGTTGGAGGAGGTGTTCCTCTGATGAGGGCATGTCACAAGAATACAGGTTGGCAGCAACTGATGGAAACAGATGCAGAGACCCACAGACAAACATTAGGTGGAGCTTGGGGAATCGTGTGGTGGAGGGGGAGGAAGGATTGTAGGAGCCAGAGGGGTCAAGGACAGCACAAGAAAACCCACAGAATGAACTAACCTGGGCTCATAGGGGCTCACAGAGACTGAGCCTCCAACCAGGGAGACTCACCTAGGTCCTCTGCACATATGTTACAGTTGTGTGGCTTGGTCTTCTTGTGGGACTCCTAACAGTGGGAGCAGGGGCTGTCTCTGACTCTGTTGCCTGCTTTTGGGACCCTTTCCTCCTACTGGGTTGCCTAGTCTAGTCTTAATAGGAGAGGAGGTGCCTAGTCTTATTGCAACTCGGTATGCCATGGCTGGTTGATATCCATGGGAGGCCTGCTCTTTTCTGAAGGGAAATGGAGGAGGAGTGGATTGGGGGACAGAGAGGAGGTGGTGGTGGAGGGACTGGGAAGAAAGGAGGGAGGGAAATCTGTGGTCCACATGTAAAAAAAAGAAAAAGAATATGGGTTAGGGACTGAGTAGTAAGTGGGTGATGGCCTCCCCAAAGGATATGGGGGCTTGTAGTGTTTGTAATAAGTATCTCCCAATTAGGGGAATAGGGAGAGTCTGGCATGACTAAGGAGTGTGTCACAGTACCTTGTGACAAGTCCACCATCCTAGAGCTTATCCAGGAAGAGAGCAGTTTGTCCAGTTTCAAAGGAAAAGTGACCTGGGTCTTCTCTGGTCTGGCTAGAAAGCAAGGATATTTGCTAGGAAAGATGTAGTTTCTCCTAATGCATGGGGAAGGGGTGTGTGTGTTCTGGGATACACATGCATGCAAACAGGAAGTAAGCTAAAGCCTGGACTTAAACACCGGCCTGGGATCCAAGGGTGGGCTGAGCTTGCCATGTCTCCTGCCTTGGCTTCCTCACCTGTGAATGAGTCTTTGGAAGTCGGAGGTGTCAATTAAAGCTCATCAAGTTCTCAGCAGGACTTGGCTCATGGAAAAGGCACTAGCAGAGTGAGTGCTACAAGTGGGAATGAGGATGTGGTGGCTATGGGTGTGTGCCTGGCCTCCCTGACCCCTGAGCATCCTTGGAACGTCCGCAAGCCAGTGCTGAGTTGGCACAGGGTCCATGGAGATATTGGGGGAAGCCCTAGGTTCATGTAGGAGAGATACATGGTGGTGACTACAATGGCATTAAGCACGTGCCAAGTGACATGTGGCTGTTGGGGAGGGGCTTGTCTTCAAAAAGCTGTCAGCTTAAATCTCATGCTGTTAAATGGTGTATTCCCTGCTTTCCTCGCTGCTGCAAGAAAATGCGGGGCAAACGCTGTTTACAGAGGGAAGGGTTTATCTCTGCTCACACTTTGAGGGTACAGTCCACTGTGGTAGGGAAGGCATGGCAGCAGGAGCTGAGGCGGTTGGTCACATTGCATCTGCAGTCAGGAAGCAGAGACAGATGAAGAATGGTGTTGAGCTCCCTTGGGTCTTCCACCTCAGTTAACCCAGTCTGGAAACTTGCTCACAGTCATGCCCAGGGGCTGGTGTCCTAGATGAATCTAGGTTCTGTCAAGTTGACAGTCAGTATAAACAAATGGATACTGTAAAGTGCCCTGAAAATGGAACTTCAGTTCCTTTCCACAGACTTTGCCCTATACACATGGAGAAGGCCTCAGGGAGGGCTCCTTGGGGGAGGTGACCTGAACTTTGAAAGATGAGGAGGAGAAACTAACCATACAAGTCCAAGTATCTTCCCTGCAGAGGGCCAGGGTATTTAGAGACCCAGCAGCCCATTTCCACATGGTTGGAATCAAGGGGTTGAAAGATCAGACTGGAAGGAGGCTGGGGGGGGCAGGGGTGTCGTAGCAGGGCTTCTGTTCCTGGACAAAATAAACTTAGACTTTGTGTGCTGTGGACTCTGTATGCCATAGGAGTATTTGGACAAGAGGGGTTCAAGCAGAGCTCCCTCTGTGAGGGGACTGGGGAAAAGGCTGGAGGCAAGGAGGCAGGTGAGGGGACCGCTAGGGCTCTCAGGCTCTAAGGGGCTGAGGGTGGAGGTTGGAGACTGAAGAGAAAGATGAGGGCAGGATCCTGTTTAAGAGACACGGCCAGCTGGGGCTGAGCAGGGCAGTAAGTTGAGCAATGAGGGATGTGGTGAGGCCTGGTTGTCCTCGCCTGTCAGGGCCACATGCTGTGGCTTGAGGCGTCCACTAAATGTTGTGTCCTTAATGAGTAGGATGCCATTAATTAGCCAAGTACTGCAGTGCTAATGGAAAGGAAGCCCTCCTCTATCGCAGTCTGTGATCAACGGGGTTTACTTTACGGTAATTACCTCAAACACCTCCCGACTCAGCTCAAAGGAGCCTTTGGAGGGTCAGGAGGGATTTTCTTTGTAGGGCAGGAACGCCTTCAAGCCTCATCCTTAGCAAGAGGTAAAGGCAGTCTCCCACTGATGCATGGATTTGAAGCAGGCTGGGAATCTGGGGCATTCTGTCCTACAGGAGCCATGGGATGTGGGTGGCTGCATGTGCAGGAGGCTCCTGGGATCACGGCTGTGTGTGATTCCTCCCCTCACTCCTTTCTGTGGCCAGCCTTCTGTTGGCCTGTGGAGGCGAGTCTTGCATCACCCAATTGTGCCCCGGGCCAGCACAGGACGGTTTGCTGGACTCAATCGCTGAGCCGTCATCACTCGAGATCCGTGTAACTGAATGGCTGCTTCCGCTCTCAATCTTTCTCATTTTCACCCGAGATCCAGGGAGAGAGACAGCACACAGTTTCGTGCTGGGATGGGTGGGTGGTGTACGTGTGAGTATGCACGCATGTGTGTGAGGGTGTGGAGCTGAGTGTCTTCTACCATTTTCTACATTTGTTTTTGAGGCAGGCTCTCTCTCTGTGAGCCCACAGGTCATGAACTCCAGGGCTCTGCCAGTCTCTGCCCTCATAAGCTGGGGATATGCACAAGTCTGTACCCGGCTTTCACACGGGTGCTGAGGATATGAAGCCAGGTCCTCACACTTGCCCAATAGGCATTTTACCCACTGAGTCATCTCCCCAAACCCCTTATAGGTTTCTGGGACAAGTGATGTGCTCATGGCAAAAAGACTTTAAGGGTTCAGTTCTTGTTTGGTGACCTATGACACTCTAGTCTTGCCCTTCAGGACATTACAAGGGCACAGCAGGCATGGATACTCAACCTGCTGTAATGATACAGCTGCTCCGAGCCTGGCTCTGCCTCTGTTCCCCTCCGCCTGAGGTCCCACGCCTCTACCCTTCTGCCCTAGAGGTCCCCTTCCCTGCCCTCCTCCAGGTCTGGAACTCCTCTTCCCTACTGTCCCCAGGCTGTCCCCTTCTCCTTTTGCGTGCGCCCAGGCCTCCAGCCCCCAGCCCAGCCCACCTCTCCCTACAGGTGGGAAACTTGGGCCTCCTGTTCATGCTGCTCTTCTTCATCTATGCTGCCTTGGGAGTGGAGCTCTTCGGAAAGCTGGGTGAGCGATGCTGTCACCAGAGGCCATTGTGTGGGGGACACGCCTCAGTAGCAGGACTCTCCTCACCCAAACCCAGTCTTAGCATGGGGTAGTTTCTGAGGCCTGGCTCACGAATGTACATCAGACCTGTGTGGTGGACTCCTGGACTTCAACTGTCTGTTCTGGGAAGCTTCTTTACTCTGCTTCCAGCCACTGCCAGTCCTGAGCCAGGGCCATGCCAACAACAGAGACCAGGGCAAGGGGGAGGGCAACAATCCCATGCCGAGGCAGCTTTGCATATAAAGTCCGTTCCAGAAATCAGGGGTTCCGGGGGGGGGGTGGTCCTCACCCCACCACCTCTCTCAGGAGCGGATTGTTGGATAAAGGAGTCAGGCCCCCAGCCAGTATACCACTTCCTTGAATCTTAGTTGTCCCGTCTGGGGGCTGGGCACAGTCCACATGCACCGCTGAAGGTCGTAGGGACTATTCTGAGAGGATACTGAGGGGTGGCAGCGTGGGGTGTCATTGGTGGACAGGCTGACCACCTCTCCCCTCTCAGTCTGCAATGATGAGAACCCATGTGAGGGCATGAGCCGGCACGCTACCTTCGAGAACTTCGGCATGGCCTTCCTTACACTCTTCCAGGTCTCCACAGGCGATAACTGGAATGGAATCATGAAGGTATTCATGGGCCAGCTGAGGGGAAATCAGGTAGTTCCTGGGTGCATGGTAGTCCTACTGATCCAGACATAGTACCCTCCGCATGCCTACTGTCCCATTGCTCACAGGAGGGGAGGCAGGGACCAGAGACCTCCAGGGACCTCCTTGACTTTGGTGAGGTGAAATTGTGGTCAGGTCAGGCAGGACCATGTTGGGCTGCCCTGGAGAGCATCAGTGAGTGCCCGGGGAACCCCATGCCTCTTCTCAGATTTGCCTGTAGCTCTGAGAGGTGGGATCAGCCACAGTAGGGAGTGAAGAGGACCAGAGCAGACTAGATTAGAAACCCAGGGACTTGACTGAAGCTGAGGCCAGCTCAGATCACCATAAGCTGGGCATGAAGGCATCTGGGACTCTGGAGGGGTATTGATCTAGCCTCCGTGACGTGCACGCACTCACATATCTGTGTGTGTGTGTGTGTGTGTGTGTGTGTGTGTACACATGTGTGTGCACATGTGCATGTATATGCCTGACCTCAGGTAGCCTTGTGCGTTCTCAGTGCTATAGAGGTGAGATGTGTGGCTGGTCAGGTAGGCGGGTGGCCCTGACCTCACCAGCCTGTCCCTGTGGCAGGACACTCTGCGAGACTGCACCCATGATGAGCGCAGCTGCCTAAGCAGTCTGCAGTTTGTGTCACCACTGTACTTCGTGAGCTTCGTGCTCACGGCTCAGTTTGTGCTCATCAACGTGGTGGTGGCTGTGCTCATGAAACACCTGGATGACAGCAACAAGGAGGCCCAGGAAGATGCGGAGATGGATGCTGAGATCGAGCTGGAGATGGCCCACAGCCTGGGCCCAGGTCCCGGCCCCTGCCCTTGTCCTGGCCCGAGGCTGCCCACTAGTTCACCGGGGGCCCCAGGCCGTGGATCAGGAGGGGCAGGTGTTGGGGGTGACACCGAGGGCCACCTGTGCCAGCACTGCTACTCTCCAGCCCAGGTGGGCAGGGGCTGAGAGGTGAATGGGGCACAAGAGGCAGGAGCCACGGGGCTGGATGGGCAACTGGGCTGAGAGGTACCCTCCATCTTTTGGGATACCTCTGTGTTCAGCTTTAAGACAGAGAGATCCTGTGGTGAGAAGCTCAATCCCAGGCTGTGGGCATAGAGAATGGGAGGGCAGCTCTGCCCTGCCCACCCCAAAGTCCAGGGACCCGGACGATAATCCCACCTGTCCCCACCCTGCCCCGTCCGCCTAGGAGACCCTGTGGCTGGACAGCGTCTCTTTAATCATCAAGGACTCCTTGGAGGGGGAGCTGACCATCATTGACAACCTGTCTGGCTCCATCTTCCACCATTACTCCTCACCTGCTGGCTGTGACAAGTGTCACCATGACAAGCAAGAGGTACTGGCAGCCTGGGAGGAGCTAGCTCCCACCTGTGGGAGTCACCTGGGAGTCACCAGGGATTGAGGTGCTAGCGGAAGCCATGGCTTTAGGCTCCTAGAAGCACACTGATTCCACTGCTCAAAGTGGTTTGTCTATGAACTGCAGCAGTGTGGTGGGGCCTAGAGTGCCCTGAGTCCTCAGCACTCTTGGATATAAAAGGCGCTTAGAAGCGGTAGTTGTTCCTCCTTATGCTGCTGGGACAGGCAAGTGCCTTGTGTCCCTTCCAGGGCATTTTGTCCATTCTGGACCACAGGTACCTGCCTGCTTTTCTCCAGAGGCCATGGCCCACCCACCCCACCTCTACCCTGAATATCTCAAAGCTTCTTTCAGGAGCCTTCTTCTGGCTTCCTCTCAGAGGTAGCTCACCTCTACCCTGCTCAGGGGCATCTCCAAGAGTTCCTCGTATGCCCCTGCACGTGGGCTTCTGGGTTCACCCCCATGATGTTCTAGGATCAGTGGCTGTGAGGTCATCCTCAGGAGCCTTGGGCAGGAGCTGATCATGTGGGTTGCTCCATTCTCCTGCCCCACGGCTGAGAGAGAGAGAGAGAGAGAGAGAGAGAGAGAGAGAGAGAGACCTCAAGATAGAAGGTCTTGCAGATCTCCTTGCAGGGACATGCAGTGCAAGTAGCTCTTAGAAGAGTCACACCCAGCCCAGCTCTATGGGCACTTGGTCTGGGGCAAGTGGACGACAGAGCTCCGTAGCTCACTGTACCATGGCTACTTTTGTGTTCAGACACCAAGGTGGGACACTCAGACCTGGCTTCTGTTGGGGGTGGCCCTTGCGCCATCATGTGTCACCCAGGTTGGGATCCTGCACAGAGTGGGCCCACCACCCATGCACAGCAGGCCTATGAACCACTCTGACCACTGCCCCATGTCCTTTCAGGGACCTGTTGCTCAGCGCTCCAGGCCCAGGCTGCCCCATCCCAGTCCCAGGGTGACCCGAGGCCACCACCTCCCCCTGCAGGTGCAGCTGGCTGAGACAGAGGCCTTCTCCCTGAACTCAGACAGGTCCTCATCCATCCTGCTGGGGGACGATCTCAGTCTTGAGGACCCCACGGCCTGCCCGCAGGGCCCTAAAGAGAGCAAGGTAAGTGGCTGGGAGTCTCCTTCCATGTGATGCCAGGTGCACAGTCTCTCTGGCCAGGTTTACCTCAGGCAGGGCATAGTCTAGTTAACTGAGGCTACATGTCAGACACAGGTTGAGGTAGTGTGAGCCCATCAGCCTCAGAGTGGACATCGGGTAGCTCTCAAGGAACTTGTAGAGCTAAGAAACTCTGCAAAGAGATGCCACAGCCCCTCTGCTCCTTGTGCAAGACCCTGGGCAGTGGGCATAATGGAAGAACTCTTCTTCCCAAGTATGAATGTGGAAACTGAGTCACGACAAAGAGAAGGCCCCACCTAATGTTCTGCTCTGATGCCTTCACCGTGAGTGACCTCTGCATTGAGTTAGCGTTTGATTATAGATATGAGGAAGACTCAATGCTGTCTCAAGGCCGTTAGAAACAGGATGGGAAGGGACGGGGGCAATCACAGCTGCCTGGGGCATCCAAGAAGGCTTCCTAGAGGTGAGGGCCATCCACTTGAGGAGTGGAAAGTGGTGGCTGTCGGTCAGGAGGAGGAAGTAAGCGGAAAGGCTTCCTAGGTAAGGATGGGGATAGTTCTGCAGGGGCCCTGCCTCTGCCTCCCTAAACTTACTCATCATATACCTCCCTTGCCAGCAGGGTGAGCTAGAGCCTCTGGAGCCCATGCAGGTTGGAGATCTGGATGAATGCTTTTACCCCTTTGCCAATGTGCCAGTGGCTGCAGGCCCTGAGAGCCTACTCTGTGAGATGGAGGCCATTCCGTTCAATCCTGTCCAGTCCTGGCTCAAACACGAGAGCAGTCAAGGTGAGAGGGTCACTGCCCTACCAGCTACCTACATCCTGATTCTAAGTGTCTGCTTCATGGGGGAGGTGGTGGTGGAGATTTTTTTTTCCTCCTAAAAGAACCAAATGGATATCTGACAATTAGAGAAAGACTCGAGCCTGATACACTAGAGAAAAAGACAGAGTCGGATGAGCTACTGGTAGCTGAAGCCTGGGCTAAAGGAAGCTTCGTGCTGAGCTTCCTGGTTCTGTGACGACAAGGGAAGTAGGTTGCCACACTCAGTTCTCAAGCAGAAGGAAGACTTTCAGATCGTTGAGTTTGGGGAGAGTATAATCTGAGAGGCAGCTGTCCCCCAGATACTCTCACAATGTGACACACATCACTGAGAGACTAGTTTTCAGTGGCCCTTTGATAAAGGATCTCTACCCCAAACCTCTTTGCACAGCTGGTTTGTGTTTTGGGACATGAGTGAACTATGGGTTCATAGCAAGGGACTGAGCTGGCTTGTCTGTCACTTGGGCTCCCTCTTGGAGGATGACAGGAATCTGGTTAGCAACACTGGCTGGGTGGGGGGGGGGAAGGGAGACAGCCCAAAGAAGCCCTGAGATCACCCCAAGATGTCTTCTGGGATGTCTGGGTGACTGGCTTTCCTGTGGACCCTCTCTCTCTAAAGCCAGTGGCCTCTCCTGGGCATGATGGCTTGCGTGCCAGGACCCCAAATTTCCTGATCTCAAAACCAGAGCCTAGGGTCTGACTGCAGGCACTCTCTGATGGAGTGTTCAATTAACCACTTCTTTGCACATTCCTTCAGCAACTGGGCAACGTACCTGCACTGTTGCCTTCTCCCATATTCTGACCCCCATAATCCTTCTTCATTCTCTAAAGTGCAGAGGGGACAATAGGCAGAAGCAGCTGCTGCTGGCCCTGGCATACAAAAGCCTGTCCTGCCTCAGGCTCCCCCAGCATGGCCTTGTCCTCCCTGTCCGCAGCAGAGCAGACCAAGCCCATCTGGAAGCCTCTCTACCATCAGTTTGGGGCCTAGCCCATGCCTGGAACTCTACCCTGCATTGCCCAGGAGGGGCCTCCAGGCCTGACCAGGCTGCGTGGGGTTGTCAGAGGCTGAAGGATGATGAGGCTTAGTGATTGAACACCTATTGTGTGCTTGGTGCTGGGCTAGGTGCTCTGTACCTGCTGTGATTTCCACAGCTCTCCTCTTGTGTGGTGTATGTGCTCAGAGCTGTGACCAAATATCTGATGAAAACAGCTTAAGGAAGGGTTTATTTTGGCTCACAGTTTTAAGGTGCTGTCCATGATGGCAGGGGAGGCAGGGCAGCAGAAGCTTGAGGCAGCTGGACCACATTTGCACCCACAGACAGGGAGCAGCGATGGATGCTGGCCCTCAGTCCACTTTCTCTTTTGTGTTCAGTCCAGGACCCCAGTCCGTGGCATGGTGCTGCCCACAGTTGTGTGTGTGTGTGTGTGTGGGGTCTCCTCACTCTCAATCCAATCTAAAAACTTCCTCACAGACATGCTCAGAGTACCTCTCCGTGGTGACTCTCGAGCCTGTCAAGTTGATAGTGTCAACAATCCCACCCCCGCTGGGTGGATGTCCATCTCTGTTTCCAGTGGAAGAAGGCCCAGCAGTCAGGCCTGGAGTCTGGTCTGCTGGGCACTCTGCCGAGGGCCAGTCCTTCCAAGAATCACACCAGAAGTGTTTCTTGCTCTCGCAGCAAAGAAACCAACGTTTTAAGTTGGAGACTTGCCCACAGTCTCACAGCCAGTTTTAAGTAGCCCAAGAGAGGGCTGGTGCTCTGTATCCACCTCCTAGGCTATCCCCAGCATCTCCTCTCCCTCCCCTGCAGCACCCCCAAGCCCTTTCTCCCCGGATGGCTCCAGCCCTCTCCTGCAGATGCCTGCTGAGTTCTTCCACCCTGCAGTGTCTGCCAGCCAGAAGGGGCAGGAACCCGGCATGAGAGCAGGGACCCTACCCAAGATTGCCCTCCAGGGCTCTTGGGCATCCCTGAGGTCACCGAGTGTCAACTGCACCCTCTTGCGTCAGGTACAGGCACCTCCTGGATTCTGAAGAATGTCCTGGATCCATGAAGGTGGGGTGGGGGGACTGGGGTGGGAGAGGGGAAGGGAACAGAGCACCGCCATGCCAGATGGGAGTTGAATCTGGGAAAGCTGGGGAGCATCTGAGACTTGAGAGGAGAGGTGACACCAAAGACAAGTATGAGCAAGGCTGGCTCCTGAGGAGGACCCAGCTTGTCAAGGCAGCAGAAACAGGGGGCCTATCTTGAAAGGAGGGGAAGAAAAGGTTGCACTAAGAGGCTTTGTGGGGTAACACGATGCTGGGGTCAGGGACCAAGCCTTGAGTGCTCCTGGTGGATTGTAGGGGTGTCATTGCTAGACTGCTTGTAGACTCCAGATTGCTTGATTGCAGAGGGGCGGGTTGGGAAATGGGAAGTCTTGGCTGCATGGTCTCCTGTTTCAGGATGATAGTCAGCTAGGATCTCTATGAAGGCCAGGCTTGACACTGACATTAGGTCTAAGAAGGATGGCTCAGGCTGTCCAGAGAGGACAGGGAGCCTCTGTGAGGCATCTGTGGTAACTACCAGAAATGCTGGTGTGGCAGAGGGAATGCTGTGGGATTCTGAATGTTGAGAAGGGAAGCATCCTGGTTCCCATCATTAGACGGTCCACTAAGGACTAATGGGCAGACTGGCCTCATCCCCTTTTAACCTTCCCGCAGGCTACTGTGAGTGACACGTCACTGGACGCCAGCCCTAGCAGCTCAGTGGGCAGCCTGCAGACCACACTGGAGGACATTCTGACACTGAGCGACAGTCCCCGGCGCGCCCTAGGGCCACCCGTCCAGGTGCCAGGGCCACGGGCTAGCCTGTCCCCTGCCACCCGGCGCCGCCTCAGCCTGCGGGGCCGTGGCCTGTTTAGTCTGCGTGGGCTGCGGGCCCATCAGCGCAGCCACAGTAGCGGTGGCTCCACCAGCCCCGGCTGCACCCACCACGACTCCATGGACCCCTCCGATGAGGAGGGCCGCGGGGGCGCAAGTGGCGGGGGTGCGGGCAGTGAGCACTCCGAGACCCTCAGCAGCCTGTCGCTCACATCTCTCTTCTGCCCGCCACCCACGCTGCCGCCACCGGGCCTCACCCCAGCCAGGAAGTTCAGCAGTACCAGCAGCTTGGCCGCTGGACCTGGGCGTCCTGGCGCCACTGTCTCAGCCCGCAGTCTGGCCAGGAGCCCCTCATGGGCTGCAGACCGCAGCAAGGACCCACCGGGCCAGGCTCAGCTGGCCTCAGGCTTGGCCTCCTCAGCACGGGAGCCACAGCCACCTCCAGGGGAGCTGGAGTCCACTGATGCTGCAAGCAAGAGGAAGAGATGAGGGGTGGCAGGGGCTGCGGAGGACCTGCCACCTGCTGTCCGCCCGCCTGCCCCATCTTGCCTTCTTTTACCTCAGGAGCCAGGGAGCAGACAGCAATACTTTGCCCACACCTGGGAGTGGCATAGGGGCCAGCCAGCGCCAGGCCACCGGGCAGACCAATGAGGAGGGTCTGGGTTAGCCGAGGTTCAGATGTGGTTCCAACCAAGGCCCTTCCAGTGCATATGCAGATATATACATATATATATATATATAGACAGACATATATTTATTTATTTTTTTTACTGAGAGCTTATGAATTCCAGAAAGTGCTAAAGTTGAAGGTGCAGGCCAGGGCCCAGACAGGGATCTCGTCTGTTGGTTAGAACACAGACGGGCACAGCACAGACGCTCCTGTTGGGACACCAGAGGCTGTAGTTTTGGGTGTCCCTGAGTTGAGAGCAGGCTGGGAGGACGTTCAGGGCCCAGGAGACAGAAGAGAAGCAATTCAGGGTGCACTTTCCCCCTCTTTTAAAGAAGAGACGCTACTAAGTTCCTCAACCCCTATCCATTACTGACGTCAGGGTATCTATCAGTCTTGTCCCTCCGACCATCGACTATCGTGTTGTTGTGAAGTCTCTTGTAGACACTCTTGACACAAACTTTCTTAGTTAGCCAGCTAGACGTTCTCTTTAGAAAAACCTGGGGTGGGGTGGGGAGGGTTAGTTGTATTTTTTAGTGCAGGGTTGGGGAGACAGGCCAGTTCTGAGGCTGGGCAGGGGGCTCAGGACACAGGTGAAGTTTTGATTTCTGTAGGCACTTTGGGGGACAGTTTAGCGCCCCCTGAAGGCAGCAAATGGGAGTAATTCAAGCAAGAAAGAGGCAGGTGAAGGGGTCAGTGGTAACTGCTTGGCCCACACAGGTTAGTCCAGTGTTTGGGCTCTCCGTCACATGGGGACTCTGTCTTTAACCCCTACAAAGGCCTCATACTGCAGCCGTTCCTGGGGATTATGGTCACCCACCCTGAGTAACCCCACCCCTGCCCCAGGGGTGTTTGGGGCAACAGCAAATCTGAAGGGGCCTCTGCCCAAACCCTGTCTCCACACCTTTCCCACCTCAACACTCTTAGCCCCCAGACAGTTTCTTGGACATTTCACGTCCTGACTCCTGCTCACCCCCGAGTGTGTCTCGCTGTTTCAAGCTGCAGGCCCAGTCTCACTATCATAGCGCTTCCTGAATGAGTTCAGGACGGGTGGTTTGTTTGTTTGTTTTGTTATAAATTTTATTTGAGTGAGTCTCACAGGCTAAGCTCTAAGGTGGGTGGGTTTAAGGTCAACTTGGAGAAGAGTGTGGCATGCTGCTGGTGGCCTGCTGACAAGGGCGTTCTGTGGGATGGGCACCTAGATCCCCAAGGGTCACCCTGGGCCCTACTAAGAGCAGGAGTGTATCTTGTTGCTGCTCCAAAATCCTGATTTCACAGAAGTGGGGTTCTAGTCAAGCCAGTGAGCAGTAGCTGCGATTGTGAGCTCTGACGTGTTCCTGTCTAGCATAGGGAGCCTGGAGCGCTGTGAAGAAGTGAGAGGAGGGAAGAGATGTTGAGGGGTACTGCCTACACATTTCCTAGAGGCGAGGAGTGGGAAAGGAGGTATTAGACCCACTTTTCAAACGGGTAGACTGAGGATCTAGATAAGGGAAACAGTCACTTAGCCCTGGCAGCAAAGAACCTGGGCCACATGTGGAGGGCCCTGGCCTGAATGCCTGGACTGTACTCACAGCTACAGTTAAAGGGAGGGTGACTGTGGTGTGTTGTGGGCTGGGCCTGGCCCACGCTCCTCAGGCTTTACAGAGGTGGTGTTTGCACGTCTGGTACCCTCCGCTTTCTAGGTTCAGTGTTGATCATCTAGCTCAATCTTCGGGGTGCCCTTGTGCGTGCCCCTGCTGCTCTTCACAGCCAGTTTTCTCCCTTTTGTGGCTCTGAGGCCGAGCAGGAATGTTCAGGCATTCATACTTTTACATTGTGACCCCAGAGCAAGCAGAAGAGTGTTCTAGGGGAATGGGCAAGCTTTAAGCATGGCAGGGCACCCAGAAAGAACAATTAGCTCAGCCTAGAAGCACAACAGCTTTGCCTGGGGTGGGTTTCTCCAGGACTGATCCCAGGTATTTGGCCTTGGGTCTGTGAGTGGTAATTCAAGGGCCAGGGAAGCTGTGAGCTCCTGGCAAGGTGAGCTGTAATGGGCAAGGATTGGGGAAGTGGCCCCTCTTCAACACTCTGGCTTGGGGCTGTGGCCTCAGGCCAAGCCTGTCCATCACCAAAGCACAAATTTTCCCAAGCCTCATGGGCCTGGCTGTGAGGAGAACAGGGAGGGACCCAGGGACTAATGCCCTTGCCCTAAAGCTGTTCATTTGCCTGGCTGTATGGTGTTTTGGCTGGAGGGCACCACAGCATCGATAAAGACGGGTCAGGGGATAGATGGGGCCTGACCTGGCTTCTTCCTGTCTCCTGCTCTGGTCCTGGTTGTCCCTCAGAAGACGATGAACCATGAGCAGTACTCGCCTGTCTGCTTGCCCCCAATATTTCTCCTGGAGCTCACAACTCCCGGGGTCACCTCTAGCCCCTTTTGCTGCTCTGTGTAAGGGCTTCCGGTCTTAGAAGCCACTGTTTAGCCCAGACATGCATTTTTTTTGGGGGGGGTCTTTGTGCAATAATCAGTGTCCCTGGCAGAGCGGCTGAACGGGGCCTGGGAGGAGGCAGAGGCCACCTTGTTCAGCAAGCCCCCCGCCCAGCTCTGCTCCTGTGACTCTAACTTCCTGTCACTGTACAGTTTCTACAGTGTGAAAGAATTTCCCTCCTAGTTGCTGAAGGCGCTGGTCCCTGCTGGTCCAGATGGCCTGAGCACAGAGAAACCAAGCCGCACCGCCATCCAGCGTTGTTTTGAATAAAACCCCAGAAACCTACTAGGACTGACTTTCTCCATGTTTCTGCTCTTCCTTCCCTGCAGGGTTGGGGTTGTGCTGTTTATTTCCACCCCCAAGGGCAAAGCGATGATGTCTTCATATGCTGCAGCTGTGGGGTGTGAGGTTCTAGGAGATTCAGAGATCCTATGGTAGGATTTTCTTGTAGTCAAGGTCTGGGTGGGGCTTCAGGACTGTGAATGAGGCAGGGGAAGGTCAGCCTGCTTACCCATGACACTATCTCCTGAATTCATACAATTGGTATTATCAGGACTCGTGGCTACAAAGGACAAAAACTCAATTCAAATGGTCTTAAGAACAAAAGATGGGGGCTGGAGACATGGCTTACTGAGAAAGTGTTTACTGCTTGTCTTGGTCATTGTTCTGCTGCTGTGAAGAGACATCATGACCATGGCAACTCTTATAAAGGAAAACATTTAATTGGGTCTGGCTTACAGTTTCAGAGATTTAGTCCATTATCATCATGGCAGGAAACAGTGGGGCATGCAGACAGACATGATGCTAGAGTAGTAGTCTCGAGTTCTACATCTGGATCCACAGGCAGCAGGAAGAGGAAGACTCTGGGCCTGGCTTGGGCTTTTGAAACCTCAAAGCCCACCCCCAGTGACACACTTCCTTTAACAAGGATACACCTACTCCCACAAGGACACATCTCCTAATCCTTCTCAAATCATGCCACTCACTGATAACCAATATTCAAATATATGAGCCTACAGAGGCAATTCTTATCCAAACCACTACACTGCTCTTGTAAAAGCCTGGGGTTCATTTCCCACCACTCATGTCAGGTGGCTCACAATTGTCTGTAACTCCAGTTTCAGGGATACAACACCTTCTTCTGACCTATGTGGGTTTCTACATGCTTATGGTGCACATAAACTCATGTAGACACACATACATACACATAAAAAAATCTTAAAAAGAATAAAAGAGAGAAAGAAAAGAAGTGAGAAGGAACACAGAAACAAGGAAATAATTCAGTGGTTCAAGTTTTTTTGTTTTTCAAAATTCTCTGTATAGCCTTGGCTGAGTTCTGAAACTTACTCTGTAGGCCAGGCTGGCCTGGAACTCACAGATCCACCTGCCTCTGCCTCCCAAGGGCTGGGTTTAAAGCCATGTGCCACCACTGCCTGGTATGGTTCAAGTTTTTGAGAAGCCCAGATGCAGTGTTGGCTTCAGGTGCTGCTGGATCAAGGGCTCCAGCCACATCACTAGGACACAGTCACTCTACCCCCTGCCTTTGTTGTTTCTGTGTTTGTTTCTTCCTCTCTGAGGCCACCAGCAGCCCCAGACTTGGGCTACCCTCTCCCTCTAATAGATCTATGGCAGCCTGGCAATACCCTAGGGTGAGATCCTCATTCAGCCTTCCTCAGGGTTGACTAAGGTATACACCATGCCACAGAGACACTGCTGACCAGTGGTGTTGGCCAGGCCTGACCATGCACTCAGTCTGGGACCCAGGGTGGAGAGAGCTGCTGAATCGTAGCTATGAAGTAAGATAGAGGTCTTGCCCTCCTGATGAACTCCTGGCAACAGTGGCTTCCAATCTTTGCCTTCAACAGGAGGCATGGGGCCCTCTGACAGACTGGTTACCTAGATGTTGCCAGATGGGAACACAGAAGCAGCCAAGCTGGCAGGAAGAGGATCGGGGGGACACCTGTCTCTGTTGAGCATTCCTTATCCCAGCTTGTGCCCTTTCCTTAGGAGCTGATCAAAACCTGGGGGGCAAAACCAGGGTGACAAACATGGCCTCTCGCAGGGCACGTCTTTCCCTGAGGACTCTGTAGGCAAGGGTGACCTGGAGCCAGGACTCCTGACCCATCCTACCTCCTTAGCACTTTTGGTCTGAGCACCTCTCTGTGCATATCTGGAGTTCCCTATCTGTTGACTATGTCAGCTTTTGGAAGCAACAGAAACCAGTGCATTGTGACAGGATGGGGAGGCAAGGGCCCAAGTGTTTGACTGCAGTGCCACCCAGAGCACCAGGCTTCCTCTCCAAACCTGTGAGGACGTTGGAATCCCTTTAAAGGCCTTCCCTGCTTAGGATGTCTGCCTCTCTGCAGGGGCAGGGTTGGTATGTGTGTAGGAATTGTGTTTGAGGATCTGTGTATATACTCACAGTGTGTGTCAATGTGGGCATGTGCGTGTGTATACACACACACACACACTTGCTTCAATGCCTCAGCTTAGCAGGCCCCATTCCAGCCTGACCCAGAAGGAGCCTTACCGCCACTTTACAGATGAAACAAAGCAAGGCACTCTTTGCAGCAGGCCAAGCCCTGAGTCCATGTATGTACTCTTGGGATGTGTGATTTGGGGTCAGTGTCCCCATCCTGAACCTTGTTCCTGGGGCACCTACCTGGTATAACTACCATGGCTGGGAGAAGCACCCAGACAACCTTTCTGTGGTAGCTTTTGTCTCATCCCATTATTGTGGACCTGCCGATGATGACTGGTCTGTATGCTCTCCAGGACTTCTGACCAGCTTCGGCTTTCCCTTCACACTCCTGCCTGTCTTGGGTCCTTGGCTTCAGAAAGCTCGCCCATTGGTGAGGCTCCTGGAACTCTGAGTGTGGCCTTATGCCTCCCTGCACTCCTTGGACATTAGCCCATGACCAAGATAGCATCTCTCCAGTGGCTCTTCCCCTGTCTCATCACTTCCACCCACTCAGGCCCCATTATCCCAGATGGACTTGGATTGTCACACTACACCCCAGCCCTGCTTCACCAGGCCTCTTGACTACCTTGCCTCTCACAGCCCTGAGATAACACCCTGGTGCCTTCCTCCCTTGTCCCCTGCCACCCCTCTTCCAGCTCCTCTTTCCCGTCTGCCCACTCTGCCCCTTGAGTTCCCATGCTCCTGACTTAAGGAGACCTCTTAGAGGGAATGCAAAGTTTTCTGTTTCTTTGCTGTCTGACTTGTATGGGTCCTACTCTGCTAGGATGCCATCGAGTACAGGGGGCGCGGGGGAGGGGGGGTGATTCCCTTCCTTTACAAAGATGGGAGCTCCTAGAGTGCTTTGCTTCTGTGTCCTGGAAGACTGCCCTGGACTGGACTAACTGAAGATGTAGATGAAATTTGGATGGGTTGATGGATGGATGGATGAAGGGATGAAGGATGAAGAACAAACTGGGTCAAAGCGATGTGGCTGCTCAGCTGAGGAAGGGTTAATGGCAGCACACTCAGCTTTAGGGCTGGTACTCCAGGCAGCAGAGACAGTGTGGATGGAGGGGAGACTGGGGAATTGGTAGTTGGAGCAGTCCAGCCTTTGGATGCGGTGGGCAGTAGACAGAAGGAAAGGTTAGAGCCAGATGTAGGAGAGCCTGAAGGACTCATCAGAGCCCTCATTTTGTTCTAGATTCCAGAGTGGGGTTGGGGACAGAGGGTCACTGTGGGCCCCTGGCCACACTGTATCTCACTCTCTCTCTTTTTCTAATGCTCCTTTTAGATTCATATCGTCTCCACTGTTTGACTTGACAGTTACAACTCTATCTGCTCCCTCACTTTGCAGGTGGCAGATCAGAAGGGCGTCCATGAGTGTGGGGCCAGCCCATTGAGCTCTCAGGGCAGTAGCACACTCAGTGTCTTCTTTTCACACATTTACTTGCCAGTGGGAGGAAGAGGGACAGTGTGAGAGCAGCTGCTGGGGCCACAACAAAGGCTCTTGTAGGTCCTGCCTCAGCTCCACCCAACCCTGCAAGGAGACTGACTGACAGGTGAGTGTGTGCTCCCACCCACTGTGGCAGGGACGAGCAGACTTGAAGCCTGAGCAGGTCTAGTGCCTGGCTGAGGGTCCCAACTCTGTTTCCTCTCCTACCCATTAGCAATGGGATAAGAAGCCAGTAGCTGCTAAGGAAAGATTGGTTTAAAGCAACAACCCAAGAATGATTTCAAGAGAGTGACAAACTTCAACCGTCAGCACTTTTTTTTTATTTAGACCTGAATTCATGAATTTTAACCACATAAACACAGGCATGTTAGGTATTAATATATGTACCATTATGCAAAACCAGTGTTATGGCTGTAATAAAATTAGATTCTGCCTCCGTGGTGGTGTTCCAGGAGAGCAGGCGGCCTCTGGTTTCCAGCTCTGTAACCTCTGGTTGCTGTTGCCATGGTAATGGTGCGGCCACAGGAATATGTGGACCTGAGGCTGGACTTGTGGGGTAAGGTGACAGCAGACTTGTATTCCAGCCCCCCTTGTCAACATTGCGCCTCAAAAAAGAGGGGACTAGTGGCCAGTGTGAGAAATTGACGGACAGACAGTAAGACAGCAGGGGTGCAGCTCCTCACCCCCAGGCTTACCTCCTTCCTCCTCTCTGCACTAGGCTGCTCTTTCATAGAGACAGTCTTGGCACCTTTTACTAAACACAAGCTGTGTGCCTACTGTGTGTCAGACCTGTGCTAGGCTCTGGGGACATAGTAACAAGTGCCTGCGTTTGTGGAACCTGCCATGCCGGAGGGTGGGACAGATGCAGAGGGACAGCCTGCCTCTCAGAGCAAGGGGCAGATAATAGAAGCAGAAGCGGGGTCACTTTAGAGGATGGGGTAGAGGAGTGACTGTTGGCCCATCTTTCAACTAGCATGGTCTAGGGGAGGGCAAGATGGGGATGATTCCTGTTTGATGAGGACTTGGAAGACACAGCCACCCTTTACAGATAATGGTCAGGAGGGCAAAACCAGGATACCCTATTCCATATGAATTTCAAATAGGAGCTGGGGGGCGGGGGGAGTTCAGTTGTAAAATGTTTGCCATCCATACACAGGACTGGGTTCCAGCCTCAATCCCGCAAAATAAAACAAGCAGCACTCCAATTAGCCACAAAGGATTTGTTGGTGCAAGTGTGTCTCATACAGTCAGGGATACACACTGACGAGCCGTTTGTTGCCCACCTGACGACGTTTGGATTTAACAGGCTATCCTGTATCTGCGTCTAAATCCAGGCAACCTATGAGAGAGAACTGAGCTGCCCTGATACTGAGCTGCAGAGGTGGTCATGTCTGTTTGTGTTCATTGTCGGAGACAACTTGTTGTCCCACCTCCCCCTTCTCAGTCTGAGCCTGGGGGTGCGTGACATATAGATGATAAGCCATTTGATACCATCCTTGTCACTCCATAGCTGAGTTACCACTCTGGTGGCTCTGGTGACTCCGAGAACCTGCATGATGTCTGCCAGGCCCAGAGGACACTGGTCTTTACCCATAGTCCAGTGGAATTTCACCTGGACCTGCTCTGCCCCTCCGCCCCCCACTTCCTCTACCATGCCCTCCTGGGCTGGTCCATTCTTCTCCAGCCTTTATGGTCCGGTAAGGCTTTGCTGTCTCGAGAAACTTCCCCACAGCTCCAGTTTGACACCATGACATGTTGACTCTCAGCTCCCTGCTTGGCAAAAAAAAAAAAAAAAAAAAAAAAAAATTAGCCATATCTTCAATCCACAGTCACACATAAACCAAGCACGGGGGATATACATTTGTGATCCTAGCACTTGGGAGGCGCTGACATGATAATTACAAGTTCAAGACCATCTTTAGCTATATAATGAGTTTGAGACCAGCCTGGGAATAGATGAAACCCTAACTTAAAAGATAAAAAACAATTAATACAGCAAAACTACTGTATTAAATTCTACTTAACACAATAGGATGTGCCATCTTACCCATTTTAACCATCTTAATCAGCACATTAAACATATCCACGGTGTTGCACACCCTTTTCTACCATCCATATGAATGGGGTTCATTTCCCCAAACTGAGACTCTGCACCCCTCAGACACTAGCTGCCTGTTTTCTACCCCCACTGTTGTGTGACACTATTCCTGGGGAAATCAGATCAAATATCTACCCAAAATAATGACGCCGCCAAAGTTCAAACTGGTGAGTCAGGTCATTGAGGTTGCTCATACGAGGAGGAGCATGGACAGTTCAGAGGCAGCTGAATCATCAAGAGCCCACCCAGCAGCTCACCAGAGCTGGGACTCCACAGCTGTCTGCAGGGCTTGCAAGCAGCTCAGACAGGCCCAGGAGTCCCCTCCCCTCCACAGTCCTTACAGCTTATATAGTCTTTGGGAGGGCCCCCTACCGGGAGGGCTTTCCCCACTGTCCTGTGGCTGAGTTTCTGAGGCTTTGTGAGTTGCTGACTTCCAAGCCTCACATAGCTTCCCTCCAAGCCAGAATTCCAATTCCAGGGAAACCGCTACTCAACACCCAGGCCCTGAGGACCTCCCCCACCTTCTACTTTCTTCAAGCACCTTCTCTATGTACCTCATCCTGTGGAATCACAGTGCTCGCCCTTTTCTGGCATCCTGACCTGAGGCTGGTGGAGGCTGAGCAGCCTTCTCCTGTGGATGCGAGTCCGCTATTTACCCACAGTTGATAGCCACCCAGTTGGCAGCCGCCTTTTGCCTGGGGTGAGCTGAGCTGCTGCAAGTGTAGATATGCAGGCCCCTGGTCAGCTCCTACCTTCACTGCCCCCATGGGTATCTCCCAGGTGGGATCATGGGCTCAATGGTAACAAGGGCCACTGTGCCATTTTCCAGGGTGCTCACCACAGCCCCTCATCTTTCCCCACTTGAATGGCTCATATATGGGGAGTGTCTCTCCTTCCCTGTCCCTTCACTCTCTTTAACTGGTTTCTGTCTGCTTGCCTCAGGGAGTAGTGACTTTGTCAAGACTCCCTGAGGTTTATTTCCAAAAGTCCAAAGGAGCACCGGGATTTGCAGAGGAGGGACAGTCTGCCTGCCGGCCCCAAGGGAAGAGGGAGGACACAGTGGACATCCCCTTACCATGTCTAGCCTGGAAGGAATCTGGAAGCAGAGTCCTCACAGGCTCGTGCCCTGGGGCCTGAAGGGCTTGGTGAGTCCGCAGCTCTGCATCTGAGGCACACCCTCAGACAGACACTCTCAGGGAACAGCTAATCTGTCTTTGGGAGACAGATAAGTGGGTTCAGGCCTCTTTCAGTTTCCTCCAGGGTTGAGGTACCTTCACAGCAAACAGCCCCAGGTGGGTTCCAGTTCTCCAAGCAGAGTTGGGTCTGGTCTCCTCAGGGCAGCAGGGCCAGGTTGGGCTACACACTGTTCTTGCCTGCTTGGCAGAGAACTCCTTATCTTCAGGGCCAGGCATGAGCACCTGACGATGAGGCTTTTGTTCTCCCCCTTGCAGATGTGCGTGCACGGAGGTGGAGAGCCGTGAGGAGCCCTGCTCCTGCTGACATTCTGGTTTATCCCACTGTGGGCCTGTCAGCCTCCTCTGACCTTTCTGTGTTTTGTCTGTCACATCCCAGACTACCCAGCCACAGATTCTGTCTGACTCCCTGCCTACTCCTGACCCACTCTGTTCATAGTGTGCTACTCTAATCATCACAACAGGGTGGTCTGCCCTCTTCCAGCCATACTCCACCAGGAGCCCCCTGTGATTCTTTCTCCTCACCCTCTAGTCTCCAGCATCCCCAGAGAAGATCAGGACTCAGTTCCAGTCCTGAGATGGTGGATCAAGGGTGGCCCTCTCTGGGTAATCCAGAGATGACATACTACATTGATGTTGCAAGTGTGGGGGTACTCTCCCCACACACAGGGAGTACTGGGAGGGATAGGCTCCTTAGCTACTCTCTTACCCCGGCACCTCAGTTCACATGCTGCCAGGTGGAGCATACTCACAGGACTGATAGGGAAGGTGGGACACTCAAAGCCTTGATTAGCTTGGGCCAGGGTCCAGTCTTCTCTAACCCTGTGAATGGGTCATCTCCCACCAGATGGAAGGGTACTGGTCTGGATCTGTTCTTAGCTAGTGATAGGCAGGCAAAGGCATTTCAAAAACATGCTGGGTGAGAGAAGCTTCACTCAAGGGTTCAAGGCAATAGATCACTCACATGGCTGCTGTCTTAGTCAGAGTTACTGTTGCTGTGGTGAAACACCATGACCAAAAAGCAAGTTGGAGAGGAAAGGGTTTGTTTGGCTTCCACTTCCACATCACTGTTCATCATCCAAGGAAGTCAGGACAGGAACTCAAACAGGGCAGGAACCTAGAGGCAGGAGCTGATGTAGAGGCCATGGAAGGGTGCTGCATGCTGGCTTGTTCCCCATGGCTTGCTCAGTCTGCTTTCTTATAGAACCCAGGACCACCATCCATGGATGGCACCACCCACAATGGGCTGGGCCCTCCCCAATCAATCACTAATTGAGGAAATGCCTTGCATTATGAAGGCATTTTTCTCAACTGAGGTGCCCTCTATTTCAGGTAACTCTAGCTTGTGTAGAGTTGACATAAAACTAAGAAGCACAATTAATTAAAAGTGTGGACAGTGATGGGATGTCACTTCAGTCTGCCTCCCCCTCCCCCACGTTTTAAAGGGCTCGGTCACATGTAGCCCAGGCTGGGCTCAGACTCATTATGTAGCTGAATATGACCTTGAACTTCTGATCCTCCTCCCTCCATCTCGCTATACTAGGATTGCAGACCTGTGCCAGCATACCTGCTTTCTGTGCTGCTGGGGTTTGAGCCCAGGGCTTTGTGCATGCTAGGCAATCTCTCTACCAACTGACCTACATCCCCAGCTCAGTCTACTTCCTTCTTGCCTGCCCTTTTGGTCACACCTGCTTTAGGGGAGATGAATTGTCAGTTCTGAGTCACTTGTGGGGAATTCCCTTTGGACCAGGAATTAAACAGTGGCTTCATCCAGCCAGCATTCAACGAAGGACTGAGGCCTCTAGTCACAGGACGTTGAGTAGCTGCCCACAGCCATGACAGTGTCTGGGAGCAAAGATGAGAGGGTAACCATGGGTGAAGTCAGCTGCAAATGCCCTGCTTCAGGAGGCTCTGTGCAGCCTCTGAGCGACTGGGGAGTTGTGGGTGACAAACAGGGAGGTACTGTTCCCTGTAGCCATGCCCTCTCTTTGAGGGTGCCCCTTAGGGATCTGTGGTTTGGATGTCTGGCTTGGCTGCGTTCTCATTCCCACACACTCAGGAATAGCTTGATGCAGAAATGTTTGTAGCACCTCATCTCCAGGCTGTCTATTGACAAGGATAGAGACCATTCAAATGACCCCAGCCTATCCTGAGAGGAAAGTCCAAGGCTATGGGTCCCCAGCGGCATGGGGGTCTGTTTTCTGATGACTTTGAATTCACATTTTGACTCTTCATTTCAGCAGTTAGAGAGGAAGGAAGAAAAGCTTAGACTGCCCTGCCTCTGGGCCATTCTTTGCACATGCTGTACCCCTGACTGAACCCCCTTCTGCTGTCTAGAGACACTTCCTCAGACATGTCATCTTTTCATATTCTGGCATGTCCCGTATCCCTTTGAGCTTGGGGACAGAGTGAAACCACCTCTAAACTCTTTCCTGGCTGGGGGATTAGCACACTGAGGAAATGGAAGGAAGTGGGCAGTGTCAGATGGAAGGACAAGAGGAGGGGACTGACCATGAGGGAATCAACGTCCCTTGACCATCTTCAGGGTGCTAGGGCTTTGCAGCCCTCTTGTGGATGACGAATGTGCTCATTCCCACTGCTGGGCAAAGAGACACAGAGGCTTAGAGAAGTGGACCATCCAGGGCCTGCTGGGCCAGAGGCAATGTCAGGAGCCCAGCCCTGCCCAGGGGACTCCAGGGCTGTGTTCTTTCTGGGTGGCTGCACTGGTTATAGAGAGAACGTGACTTGCCCTCTCAGGTGTCTGGGGACTTCTGGGTATGCCAAACAGTGGGTCGCTGGTGGTCCTAGTTTTCCTATTAGTCTTTTATCCTGGAATCCAGAGTCTGTCTTATTAGCTGTGGTACCCAGAGCAGGAGAGACATGGATTCTTTCAGGGAAGGAAGTATGATACTTGGAATGGGATGCTGTAGCTGCACCCAACTCCCAAGGGCCTCTGCTTCAGGGGTGTTGAGACAATCTTAGGTGTGACCCCAGCTCTGAGTTGATCTTCCTGCTGAGATCTGTGTCCTGTGGGGCATGGGGTGGCGTAGGGCATGTGCCAATGGCTTCAAAGTGTGCTTCGTTTTCAGAGCAGCAGGCCTCTGGCAGCCACAGGCTGAGTGTGAGCAGGTAGGATTCATAGCTCTTCCTTCCTCCCAGGGCAGCTGCATGCAGCAAGTCAGGTTCTCAGAACTTCTCACCAAGAACTTCTGAAAAAGGTCTGAAGGGGATCTCTGCTGCCTCCCAGGGTCTCCCATACAGCAGTTCCCATATTTGGGTGGGTAAAAGTCAGGCTGGGACGGATTTGTTACGTATGGTATGGGCGCACAGCATTCCAGGACCATGCATATATATCAACATTTAATTGTAGGCTTGTTTCAAGTTGACTGGAAATCTCTGGGTACAATGGTTCTTGCTGCCCCTGTCCTGCCCTGGGTTTTCATGTCTCTGGCCTAGGCAGGGACCTGGGCTATGATCCCAGACTGAGTGGTATGCCAGCATCTCACTCCTCCCCCCTGCCCTGGCATCTGATGGGCCAGTGGACTTAGTTGTCCCTCCTCCTGACTCCCACAGCATTTCCTTGGCTAACATCATTTGAACTCCCAGACTATTTGTCAGCTCTGGCAGCTGCTACAACAGGCCACAGATTGGGGTGCTGCTGGTGTGTTGTGGAGGCTGTGAGGGTGTTAAGCAGCAGGTTTTTTTTCCCCTCACAGTTCAAGAGGCAAAGGTATCAGACCAGTTAGGTTCTCAGTACTTGGTGAGACTCATCATCCTGGCTTACAGACACAGTCCTGCCAGGCTTTGTAACCTTAGCCTAAATAAAGCATCTCCTGAGAGTCATCCACTGTCCACTGTGGGTCCCCACATCCCCTCCTCCTTTGTGCTGTTAGCAGCCAGCCAGCTCTGATCTTTTCTTCTTCTTGTAAGGACACTATTCCTGTTATGAGGGCTTTACCCTCATCCCCCCATCTAGTCCAAATCAAAGACATCACCTAGAGAATTCTTGCCTTGGGATTTGGGGCCTTGATGTGTGAAATTAAGGCATAAACACTTAATCCAAAGCAGAAACCAGCCATGAACTCCCGAAGAGAGACAGATAGATGATCTAGGGTTTGGCACAGGGGACTGGAGCAAGGTGGGAAGGACAGGGGCATGTTGCCCACAATTCTCCGTGGGAATAAGAATTGTTATGGTTTGAATCTGAAATGTTGCCTACTGGCTCATGTTTTGAACTGTTTGTCCCCCAGCTGGTTACCCTGTTTTGGGGATCCTTTAGGAAGCAGGGTCTACCTGGTGGAAGTAGGCCACTAGGAGCCTTTGGCTCCTGGCCCCACCTCACTTCTTGGGTCCACTATGATGTGAAGAATATCCACTCTACGTTCCCACTGCCGTGATGTCCTGGCTAGGCATGTGGAACGACTGTGGATTGAAATTGTGACTGGAAATAAACACCCCTTTCCTACCAGGCATTTTAGCCACAGCAACATAAGAGTAGCCAATATGATGCATGCATACCGTGTGCTACCTAGCAATTATCTAGTCTGTGATGGGCTACGTGTGTGATGGTGGCTGTACAGTCTGAGTGGACAGCCAGTTGTACTACCCAACCTTAGGCAAGCACACGCTGTGTGATATTTGCACAATGACAAAATTTCCTAAATGATGCATCTGTCAGAATTGATCCTCATTATTAATCAATATGGTTTTTAAAATATTGGTATGGGATTGGCTGGCATGATTGTAGGGATGGCAAATTCAAAAACCTAGGGGCAGGGAAGGGCAGGTAGTTGTCACAATCAAAAGCAGAATTTAGAAATGAACGAATTCATTCATTTCACCAACAGCCCTCTCCTTTAATTCCAAGGAGCTCACTGAAAATGAAGACATCTACAAAACACCACCTAGAAATACGTAGATTCATGTTTGATTAAACAATCATGCCCAGTAACCCACCATGTTGCCTTGGAACCAAGGGTCACAGCTCGGCTCAAATTTCAACTCCAGCCCTGCTAGCAGCAACCCTTTCTGCACATTTGAATCTCGTTGGCCAGAGGCTGTGACCCTCCCAGGAGGCTGCTGAGAAGGGGGATGGAGGGTGTGAGTATCAGGTCCTAGCTGGATCTCCTCCTGCTTGCCTGTCACTGCAGACACTGTTCAGGAATGTCACTGGCAGCTGGAAGGCAGTCCAAACTCCCACAGTGATCAAGGGATTGATGGTCTCTTGACATGTTTGCACAGTGGCTCTGGCCACTGCCAGGCCAGCTGTCACTAAAAACCAAGGACTGGGGCTTTTCTAGCATAGATCAGGCCTGCCAGCTCCAGGCCCCAAGCCCATCTTCAGACCATGCCACACCCTTTCCAGGAGCAGCCAGGCTGCCCTCAACAGTCCTCGCTGCTTCAGTCTAGGCAGCACCCTGCCTAGTTTTCTGTCCCCAGTGCCCTTTCCACAGGGGTCCTCTGGCAGGCACACTCCCACCCAGGCCTTGTGACTTCAGCTTGAACGGGCCATCTCTTGAGGGACAACCTCTATCCTCAGACCCACAACAGCCATCACCCTTTTGTCTTAGGTCACCTGTGTGTTCATCCATGTCCTGAACTACCTGGGAACCTCTTAAAAGTGGAAAACCCTGTGGGCCAACAGAGAGGGCTTAAGGTAGGGTTCTAAGATACTAGGAGGTATGGAAGCCTTTGTCAGCTCCATCTTCCCATTTGCAGCAGCAGTGGGATGGGCCCCTCAGGCTCTGTGACCAGGTCCTGCCTCTGGATCTCTAAGCCTTGAGGAGATTTTGAGTACAGTACTAATCCACAGGCCCAATGGTGTTAACTAAGGTGTGCTAGTTGCTCTGTCAGGTGCACCAATAGTTATTTCTGCTCAAGTGATGTCCGGTATGGTGGGTGTCTCTCCCCTAAGCAGGATCAGTGGCCTAGGGAACATTTATTTCCAGCATGAAAAACTCTGTGTGGGAGGCATTTGTGGGGCAAACCTGGAAATAGCACCCATTGCTTGTACTACAGTGGCCATGTTTAGCTGCAAGGGAAGCTAGGAATGTAATCCAATTGGGATCCCAGATAAAGAAAGGTATGGGAGGCAGGTGAGGTGCCAGAAATTTCTTTATTCAGTGCAGTACTGAGTATGCAAGGAAGTAAAAGAGTCAGAAATGAGCAGGAAGCAAGATCTGACCTCTCAATGCCCATGAAATATCAAAAGAGAGCAGTATCCCTGTTTTTGTTTTTAAAATTCTATTTGCTAACTTTGTGTGTGCATATGTATATGTGTATGTGTGTGTACAAGTGTGCATGTGTGCATGTGCACTTGTAGAGGCCAGAAGCTAACATCTGGTATTTCCTTCAATTTCTCTCTACCTGTCTTTCTCATCCATCACTTCTTCCTTCTCTTCCCTTCCTCCTCCTCCTCACCTCTTCCTCTTCTTTCTGTTAGACAGGATTTTAATACTCTGGCTAGCCTTGAACTCAGATCCATCTGCCTCTGCCTCCACATGCAGGGTTTAAAGGTATATGCTACAGCGTCCAGTCTTCCACCTTATTTTTTGAGACATGGTCTCTCAATGAACCTGGGCCCATCAAAATGTCAAAAGTAGCTGGCCTGCAAACTGAAGGATCTTTCTGCCATCACCTCCCCGGCTGGTGTTAAAGGCATTCTTCACCACACCTGGATTTTTGCATGGGCGCTGGGAGCTAAAGTCAGGTCCTCGTACTTGTGCAGCAAACACTTGACAGAGCCATCTCAGCTCTTGTTTTATGAATCTTAAAGAGACTTTGGTTGATGATGGAAGTTAAAGATACCCCTAGGCTTCCTCATCTACAAAGAAATTACACACACACACACACACATGAATATACACACATACATATGCACACACATATATACATGCACATTGCACATACACATACAAACAGACATGGATGTATATTCACATACACATATACACACATATACACATGCATGCATATGCACACACACACACATGAATACATGCACATGAGCATACACACATGAACACACATATGAGCGCACACATACATATACACACACTTAGACCTGTTTCTTTTGTACTAGTTAGCCCCCTCTCCTCTTCTCAGTTGGAAGTTTCTGTGGCCTTTTAGTATCTTTCTGGTGCCCACTGAATGCCAAGTCCAGTGCTAACTCTGGATGGTCCTGCTGCCCTTTGCTTTGGGCTTTTCCTAAGGACAAGAGCACCGGGCCCAGTGAAGCATCTTGGAGCTCCTCCCATGCCCTTCAGATTCCATCTCTTCCTCCTCCACTTTCCACCCCACAACCACGTTCCTTGGATCTGTTCAGGGTCCCAACAAAGTCCTTCTTCTTTCTCTTCTCCGTTGAAGCTGTCAGCCACCTGGCAGGGGCCTTAATCAGAGCACCACGGGCAATTGATCCCAACAAGCTTAAGACATCCCGTTCCAGGAGAAGGCCCTGCTGACAGCAGGAGCAGCTGCTGTGGCTGCTGGCAAGCCTCCTGCAGTCATCTGCTAGCCCCCACCCCATCATGTGAGACAGGCTCTGGTATAGAGGCTTGCTGGGTGACCTGGAGGTATTACTTACCACCCCACACAAAAAGAACTGGGGCTTGGGGACTTCCCAGAGAGAAATCCAGAGGATTCCAGAGTTCCAGGGCAGCAGAGGTAGGCAGCCTGGGGTACTCAGGTGGTTGATTAATGAGGGTAGATTAAGAAGATGAATGGCCTGTCCCTGAGCCACAAAATGAATCTTGTAGTCCTTTGAAGGGCACGAAGGCAGAGGAGGGTGATGCTCGCTGAGGAGTGCTCAGCAGAGAAATGACAAATAATGGTTTGCAGAGCAGGAAGGTATCTTGGCTATGAAGCCTGTGAGGGATGGCAGTCGCTCCAGTAGCAGGAGAGGGCCTGCCTTCTTGGATCATGGATGCTGATGGACCAGGCATGGGAGACCCATCAAGGAGGCAGAATCAAACTCTCCCAACAACATTATCTGCAGCCTCGGCTGGCCATGCAGTTATCTTCTTCTCTCTGTTCACTGAATGCTAATATGGGCCAGGCCCAGTCTGCAGCCCTGTCAGATGGGAACACTGGCAGCTGTCTGTGGGAGGAGGCCATGATGGCTCCCAAGAGTGACAGTCGTGGGAAGAGAAAAGCTGAGGCTTGGGCCTCAGCTATCCTTGGTGATTATCCTTAATCTGGACCCTGTGGGAGGGGCCAGCAGTCAAGAGCACCAATGACAGAGAAAACCTGGGGCTTAGGTGAATGTTAAGGTGGGGGAATGCAGACACCATGCAGACCCATCCCAGAGTCCAGCTTTCTGCTTAGAAGAAACCCCTAAACCTGCTTCCTGCTTGGCGAGTACCCAATGGGGGGAAGTGCCAGAAGGCTGGGAGAGCTTCCCTGGACACTTTGCTGTGTTCATGGAAAGCATTTTGTGAGATGTCTGAGATACATTCTGGAACTGAGAAACCCAGAACATTCTTGGAGCAACAGGGAGCATCTTGGAACTGATTACAGTGCCACCATGAATGGGGAGTTGAACTTCCCCAAACTAATGGCTGCACAGCACAGCATTTGTGCCTTCCTTGGACTCAGATGCCACCCCACCCCCACAGGGCCCCATCCATCTCTGAGTAACTGGGCCATATATGCCAAGGCTGATTCCTGCCTGAAGGGAATGGCTGTGGCTCAGTTCTGATTCAATGCCCAGCCTGTGGGTGTGGGCTGTGCTGGCTGAGGTAACCTCCTTGGAGATTTGGGACCCTGAGAAGTGTAGGCTGAAGGGTGCGGCCTGGCCCCCTCATGTATGTCCAGCTGTGTGTTTAATAGCCCCAGGGAGCCTCTCCCTTGGACATGGGATGCCATGGGAGACAGCAGTGAGTTCTCACAGCAAGGAAAGGGGTTTGTCCTAGGCAGATGCTGTATGTGCTTGAGTCCTTGCAGATCTGACTCCAGGTTTATTTTCTCCTTCTTCTGCTCCCCAAACCTTGTGTGTGTGTTGGGGGGGAGGGTGCAGTCCTCCCCCTGAGACCTTCTGTGAACTGCTTCACTATTCCCAGACTCATCTGGGAAGAGGAGGACCCTCTCTAGGGATCACCACCTACATGGATGGTTGTCCAGACAGCCTATGTCCTTAGACAATGGTCACATGTGTCTCTTGCCCTATGAGGACCAGCATGGGTATTTTTTCCCTAGTCCTTCTGAGGTCACTGGGCTGAAAACCAGGGCTGCTGGGCATATGAGGGAAAGTAATAAATAATAATAATAATAATAACAACAACCAGGAGGAGGCAGAAGCTGCCTCACATGCCCAAACAATATTTCTCATTAGTTTGAAAGATGAACTAGGAGTGTAGCCCATAATGAAAAAAAAAATGGATTGAGACTTGATTAAGTTGTCTGGGGACTCGAAGCCATGCTGCATTTCCTGCTCTGACCTTCACAGAGGTCTCAAATACATCCAGCTTCCAACCCAAAGAGGCCCTACCCAGGGTAGGTGGCTTTAAAGTTCCCCATCAACCTTATATACCAAAGATCTTTAGGCTGCTCCAACATATAATTCCATCCTCCAGACTCACAGATGGCATGGGAAGGGGAGTGCTGGGTGGAGGTACCAGGTCTGCTCTTGTGGCTGTAGCCCTTTGGCTTGTCTGTGGCATTGTTTTTTGGGGGACCTCTGTGTCCCAGCTGCTGAAAAGCCATTAGCATCCAACCTGTGCAATCGTACCAAGGATGTTCAGTGTAAGCTGGTCAGGCTCTTCCTGAAGCCTGATGTCTCCTGCCTCACATGGGCAACTGGTGACAAAAGCCACCTTCCTAAGACCAGCTGTCCAGCCAAAATGCTGATTGACCCAGGACACTTACTTCCACATGGGACGCTATGGGGTGGAAGCAGGGCTGCAGCCCAGCCCAGCCCAGCTCAAACATGCCTCTCACCCCCCACCCTGAAGAGAGAGAGAGAGTGTGTATGTGTGTGTGTGTGTGTGTGTGTGTGTGTGTGTGCATGCTTGTGCCATGTGTGCATGAGTAGAGACCAGAGAGGCTTATGTTGAGGGTCTTCTGCTGTTGTTCACCACATCATCATCTTTATCATCATCATCATCTACATCATCATCACCATCATCTTCATCTTCATCATCATCATCATCTTTCATCATCATCATCATTGTTATTATTATTTTGTGCTGGGGTCTCTCACTACACCTGGAGCTCGCCATTTTGGCTAGGGTGACCAGCCAGTGAGGTTTTAGGATACTTCTTTCTCTACCCCTCCACCCTCCTTCCAATCATAGTTCAGACCCATGCTATAATGTCTGACTTTTGTAGGTGCTGAGGATCAAAACTCAGGACCTCATGCTTACATGGCAAGCACTTTACTCCCTGAGCCATCTCCCCAGCCCTCCCTTGCATCTTCAATTAGGATGTCAGGGTCTTCTCATGGGTCCCACAGAGATGGACTCCATTAAACAAAATCTGTGAGTAGCCCAGCTCCATGGTGGGCAGGGCTATTTCTCAGCTCAGATGCATCTTCTTTGTGGAGAACATTTTCTGATGCATCAGATAAACAACACACACACACACACACACACACACACACACACACACACACAACAGATCCTTCCTGCAAAGCTTCCGCAGTGACACTAGCATCATAAAAGTGATCCAGGCCATTTATTTATCCTCTGTCTTCAGAACATGAAAACAGAATCCCAGGGCCCAGGCTGTAATATGCTAATGACATTTCTGTACCTGGAGCTGACAAGCAGCACCCAGCCTTCCAGAGGCCTCTGGGGACAGCCCATGGCTATCATTAGGGAAAATTCTATTCCTTGAATTAATGGCTGCGGTTAATGGCCCCAGGGGGCCTCTCCTCCCCTGGGCTCTGCTTAATGGTTTTGGCCTGCTGCCTCCTCAGGCCACTTTCTCTCTGTCATTGCCTCTCCAGTGCCACCAACAGGCTGATGTCTCCCTGAGCTCTGGGACCAGGTCAGTCCTGGCCTTCAGCTGTCTGTGCTCAGGACCCAAGCCAAAGGACTCTGGATGCTATGCTCCGAGACTTTCCAAGCCTCCTTGCCTCTGTGACAAGGCGGCTGACTGACTGAGTAGGAAAGTGGTCGCTCCCTGCCTGTCCCCCACCCAGGATCTAGGGTGAGCACAAACGGCCTCCTCCATCCGCCTCTCACCTAGTCCCATTAGAAGGTGCTTAGCATCTCAGTCGTCTGTCCAGTCTTCCAGGCCAGTCAGGGTGTCTTCTGTTGTCCCTGGCTCCTCCATTTACTGAGCCTAAATGGTCTACTCCTCCATTCTCTGAGCTTTGCCAAAACAACTTCTGCTAGTTTTGTTTTTATTTATTTATTTAGACAAGGTCTCATGTAAACCAGGCTGCTCTTGAACTCTCTGTCTAGCTTCTGACCCTCCTGCTTCCATATCCAGGGTGCTGGGATTACAGGCGTGCATCACTATGCCTAGTCTATTCAGTGTTGGGCCCTAGATCTTCAGGTACATAAGACAAGAGCTCTATCAACTAGGCTACTCTGTTGGGGAACTTCTCAGCCATTGGGGTCCTCACCTCTTGGGACCTGCTTCTTGGAGACCAGTTGCCTTGCCCTGAGGTCATGAAGGGAGTCCCCTCCCCACCATGAGTTCTCTACTAAAGGGCAGAAAGGTCTGAGAGTGATGTTGCCCAGCCAGCAGACTTTGACCCACATCCTGCTGGGTACTGCTGCCATCCATGGATCATATCTGAGGAAGGGCCATGCAGCTCAGAGTCTCTGATCACTCCCAAGAGAATGACTTCATTTTGGTTCCATCATGTTGTCTTAGCAGGAAGGTTGGAAAAGGACCTCAAGGTGCCAGGGTGGCATCCAACTGCAAAGCTCTCAAGTGACTGGGCAAGTGAACTCCACATTCTAGGAGTCTATGAGGACATGACAGGGATGCAGATGGCCCTGTCAATTTGAAGATGAGGGTCATCGGATGCTCCTGTACCCTGACGGTGTCCCTGCTCATCAGGATGACAGGGTGGAGCAGGAAGCCGGGCAGGCTGTGCAATATCACTGTGGGTGGAAACCTTCCTACTGTCTAACTTACATAAGCCCCAGCCACAGTGTGCTCTGTGAGACACTGTTCTTGTCCCCCACTGCAGGAGCCTCATAAGAATAGTAAACTTGTGCTGGCTCTAGAGCAAAGCTTTTTCAAATGGTGTCTCTTCGTTGCCCATGGCCTCCAGCGCCCGGCACAGTGAAGAGGCCCATAGCCAGGCGGCTTCCCAGATCTGGGACCAATGGCTCAGCTCACACAGAGCCTGCTGGGTGGTGCGGCCCTGTGGCTGCTCTGTTCGTGGGTTTCCACTGCCTTCCATTTCTTAGTACTGTTCTTGTGCAGACCTACCCTGCTGGCTGCCTGAGAAACAGGGGATCCAGACTCTTCTTTTTCTGAGCTTTTGAGACTTCATAAATCAGGCCTCATTCACGCTCCCTCCACCCTCGCCTCTGCCTTCCAAGAACTGAGATTACAGACATGCCACCATGTTTGTCTAGGACGTAAGATTAAAGGCCACATCAGGGACTTGGGCCACGGCTTTGAGAACTTCCTAGAAATGAAGGCCATGTAGGGTTCAAGTCAGTGGTGCTGGATATGGCTCTATGGTGAAGAGGGTGAGTTGCACCACCTCTTCAGGGGCCTGGTGAGAATCATGTGGCATACTCGGCTCTTGCTTGGTGCTGACGAGGGTCTCCAGCAAACCAGGATGGGAACAGAGGAGGGGCTCTAGACTGAGTTGGAGGGGCCTTACACAGGGGTGAGGGTCAGATGGAGCGAGGATTAAACAAGATAGTTTGTTGAGAGGGCCGGGGGCTTCTGGGGCCTTTCTCCAGGATTTTTATTTCTAGTGTTGACCCTTCTCTGTGGCAATCTCATTCCCTGAGCCATGGGCTAGCTTCCCTGCCTCATCTGCTTCTGCCATCCCACGCCCTTTTCTGGTATGTGGGCCTAACTGTCTTTACTCCTACTTTTGCATCTTCTAAGTCCAGCATCCTCTGCCTGACACCTCAGCCTTTCCAAGTGCCCAGGACAGGAATCCAAATAGCCTTACTTCCATCAGGGGTGGATGGGGCGGTCTCTGGAATGGAAGGGGATGCTGTGTTCCTGGTTGTAGACCAGATCTCCTTGGGAGGATTCTCTGTCTCTACTGCCCAGGTAAAGATATGCAGATTATTTGTAGATTGTTTTTGTAGGATTTAGGAGACTAGAGGCTTGAATAGAGACCTCAGGAGATTTCATGGAGGAAGAGGGTCCAGGTCCAGTCTGAAGGCTCTGAAGGCTGGGTGTGGCCTTATGTGAATGCTCAGCACTCGGCCCAGAGTCTCGACCAGAGGAAAGAAAGGATGAGCGAGTGAATGAATGATAGAGCAGCTGTCAAACCAAAAGATTCAGGTTAGTTATGAGGCCTTTTCTTAAGCTTAAGGGAAATGAAGAAGGAGTTGGGACTAGCAAGACATTGCAGCAGGCCGTTGAGTTGAGCCAGGAGGTGTGTCCAGGGAGACCTGTGACCTTCGACCTAGCAATTGCATTCCCGTGAATTTATTGAACAAATGCACAAAGATACTTACATCAGTAGGTAGGAAACCCAAGTTTCCACTGAGATAGGATTGAAACTGATAACAAGGCATATCCCTTGATTATCCCAGAATTCCAAGAAACCACAAAAGTGGGCAGACTCCATTTGTGTGGCAGACCTTAGGGAAAAATCTGCAAGGGGCATCCATACCATCCTTAAATGAAAAACGGCACATGCACAGCCAGGTGTGGCAATAGAGGGAAGGAGGAAGGGAGGAATGGAGGAAGAAAAAAGAAAGGAAGGAGGACAGGATGGTGAGACTGAATGCATAGTTGATGTGTCCACTGGTTTGGTGATTTAAACAGAAGAGCTAGGGTGGTGAGGAAGGAAAACTGGTAGCATAAACCCATTGGCTTTGACCCTTTTAATTTTTTATCTTGGTTTAAAAAGCCATTATTAAAATGGAAAACAACATGCCATGCTTATCTACCATCGATCTGGCAGGAAGGAGCAGGGTGCTTGCTGATTAGACAGTTTCCCTTAAATGCAGAGGCCAGGTGACCTTGGTCCAGGCCACACGAGGCTAGTGCTCAGGGAGACAGCAATTAGCTCTATAAATGTCCAGAAAGGATCAGTCATAGGTGGGTAGCTGCCCATCACCAGTATGCAGGCACAGGACAGACTCAGGGCAGGGTGAGCCGAGAAGTCAGGGCTACTGGGGTTTCCGTGGGACAGAGGAAGCCATGCCAGGGCCTGGCAACAGAAGTAGCTGCACCAGTGTGCACACTGGAGTGTTGATCATGGAAACATAATAGCTGGGGAGTCATGGGCCACGTCCTTGGCAGTTCTTGCCCAGAGTGTGGAGGTGAGTTTGGGAAGGGTGGATGTGCTGGGCAATGGGGGTCAAAGCATACACAGACAGGTCAGAATTTATAGAGAAGAATCTTGCAAATTTGTGATTTAAAAAGAGATTTATTTCTATGAATTTATATTTACAATTTATGTATACACCTGCACGCATGCATGTGTACCACATACATTCCTGGTTCCTGGAAGAGGCCCAAAAAGGGAGTCAGGTTGCCTGGAGTTAGGTATAGACTGTTGTTAGCACCATGTGGGTGCTGGGAATCCAACCTGGCTCCTCTGGAAGAATGACCAGTGCTCCCAACCACTCAATAATTTCCTCAGCTCCATGAATTCATTACTTTCAATAAAAGTGGCTGAGAGCAAACATAACCTGGAGCACATCATTCTTTGGGTCCTTTGGGGGGTTCCTGCACAAACACCAGGGGACTGGCCCTCCCCGATTGCGCTTGTGCTCTCCCGAGTTCTCAAGAGTCACAAGGAGAATGCTTGATGTCCACTTGGTTTCTAGATTGGTCTGGCTGGATTTAACAAGGTCAATTAAGGTCCCGGGATGTGGCAGCTGTTGTGACTCAGCCTGCCGTTTCACACACACCATTTCACTTTGTCCAAACATGGCGCCTCCAAAGTCGTTATCCTGTGTCACAGGTGAGGAAGTGAGTGACTGAGGTCTCACTGTAATCACAGCCTGGCCTGGCAGCTTCTGGGCTTGCAATTCCAGCCATAGCTCATAAGAAGCCGCATGCTGGGCCTGGGCTAGGCCTCTAACTCTAGCCCACATCTCAAACTCACCCAGGGTTTAATTTCTTTCTCTTTTGCAAGGCTCTCAGTAATACTCCAGACATAGTTATATCTTGGGATGTCCTGTGTGCGGGTCCTGCCACACGAGGTCTCTATACTTCCTGCCTTGTTCCCAATGCTCCCTGCCCATCCAGGGCCTCTCCATATTGTCATTGCAAACCCTGCCTGCCTTCCTCACAGTGTCCCAATTCTTAGGTGGTGGGAATAGGTTCAGATCCTGAGCCTGGATTTTCATAGCTATATGAGCTTGAGGAAAGTTGCTTCTTCCTTCTGAACCTGTTTGGCTCACCTGTCAAATGTGGGCAAGAATAGCCAACCCTGAATGAAACAATACAGTTAAAGACCCCTGCATGGTGTCTGCCATTCTAGAAGTCTTCTGCTAATAAAAGCTTTTGTGCTGTTGTAACGACTCCCTCAGGTCCAAAAGCAGGATAGACACCTACCGGTTCCTCACCTTTGAATTTCTAGCAGATACAGCACCAACATCCTTGTCCTCATTGGGTCCTTCTGTCTGTCCTCCTGGACCCTATGAAGGGCCAAACATCTAAGGCCATATATTGAGAGGATTACCAACCTTACCTCCCATCTTCCTTCTGGTCTTGAGTTCATGCCTTTGGGAAGATGTGTCCCTCTCCTCTCCAGGGCCCCTTCCCTGGAATTTTAAGGTATGAATATGAATGAATGAATGTTATACTATGGGCTGACTTAGTGTCAGTTATGCTTTGGGAGGCCCAAGTAGGGCATTGGGGTTGAGTGGGCAGGGTCAGCTTCTCCATGAGCATCTTCACTGGGCAATCAAGTCTGATGTTTTAGGCCCCAGGTCCTGCTCCCAAAGTGAGCAGAAGGCAAGGCCCTGACTATTTTAAGCTTGATGGTACCTCAGCTCTGAAACCATACTTTTTAATTATTAAACACTTATTAATAACTATATTCACTTATAACAAATACACTTACTTAACTACTATTCCTATAAATTCCTACAACCCCTAAGACCTAACCACTAAACCTATTGATAACTATTACAACTATTTTCATAACCTTTTAGAAGGATACAGTCTCTGGGGCAGGTCCTCAGTCACCAGGAACACAGTCTCTGTGGAAGACCCTTTAAGTCTTTCTTCTGGAATATCTCAGACGTAGATTTGTCAGGATAAATTGGCTATCGAAGTCTCACCTTAAATAAGGCTTGAGGCTTTCTTCTCTCGGGGAGACCTCAGCATCTGTAGGCCAACTTACTTCCTTTGTATCAGCAACTCTGCCGCTCTGCGTCAGTTTTTAAAGCTGGCCACAGTTCCGTTCAGGCCGCTGTTCGGACAGGTCAAACCCCTCTAGGCAAAAGCTGAGCCACAGGGTGTAGTCCTTGGCCTTTTGCTGTCTTGCTGAGGCTTTCTCTGCTCACCAGCTTCCTTCTGCCTCATGGAGATCTGGCCATTGGTCTACCCGCACTTTCTCCATCACACGATACAAACTACTCATCCTTTCTAGTGTGAAGACTCACTAGCATCAAAGCTCTCTAGCATGGAGCCCCTAGCACGACCTCTCCCAGGCTCATCCACTTGTCCTTAAATAGGATCGCTCCTTGTTCCACCTGCTTCAGCTTAATTTGGGCTCTGCCCACTTAGCAGTTGAAAACAATGCCAGGTCATAAAGTCTTTGCTTGTCTCACTTGGCTTCAACCTTGTTTTTCAGTCCATAGGGACTCCCCTAGTTTCAGGTGACTTCATCCATAAGCTGATAAGCTAATTGCTCACAGCCAAGTTGATCTTCATGCCTTGGATTAAGAGACTGTATCAGAAACCTAGATATTTACTAAATCTAATTTATATTAATCTAACTCCCTACACAGCTCTGCCTCCAACTAGTCTCAAAAGCCTCAGAAGGCCATGATGGTGTTGCAACTGAAGTTTACTGAGAAAGTCACATCTATATTGGGATCCAGAAGACTGATTGACCTCCTGGACTGTCCTGATTGTGGAGAGATGAAGTATTGCTGGTCGAGAAAAAGAAATTAACTTGGGTTACCTAGAGTGAAGAGTGTCATCAGATGGCACGTGACAGCAGAGGCTTCCCCTCTGGGTTGTAATCTGCCTGCCTGATGCTCCCACCAATGTGTTTGGAAAACACCTTGCTTTATTACTAAATTATTCTGTGACTATAAAAGTTCATGTAACTTTTTCTGCAACAGGATGCAATTCAGGATAACCTGATCCTGTGTATCCAAACTGCAGTCACCCATGCTTAGCTTAGAATAAATGATCTCTTATTCTCTTTGGAGCAAGAGCTGTGATTTACTTTGACAGCAGGATGCACGGGGACTTACACTTTGGGTTACCCAAACCCTTTCTGTAACTGGGGAACATGGTCCGCTGTATCATGAGTGTTGATGGGCTTTATCTGTTTTCCTTGCTGCTGGATGAAGGGCACATTTGGGCTTGGATTTGGGAGCAAGACTGAGGGCATGGGGCCTTTGTCCTCTTATTTTTAATGGCGATCATGTAGGTTTACAGGTCAGCTTCTGGTGTAGAAGTGGCTGTGGTGTGAACTTTGGGCACCACGGATCACTGAAAGCAAATCCCTGGAGGACCAGCAAATCCCCCAGGGTGGGGCTAGGGCAGCGCTGCTCCTCAATGTGGGGAAAACAGGGCTGTGCCTTGGAATTCTTCCTTGAGCCTGTATTACTGGCATACGTAAGATCAGTTCTGTACTTACAACCAAGAGTCCCATGTGGCACAGAAGGCATCTGGCCCATGCCTGCTCACTGCCCTGCCATCCTTGCTTCAAGCTGACACTGATCTGGCACCTTCGTGTCCTCCATAAATTTGCCTGGACTTGCTTAATAGCTCAAAATATAAGTAGCCACTTGGCTTGTGATGGGCCCAGCTGCTCTGAGCAGCTTTGCATTTGCCTTTGGATAGATCTATGGATTGTTTTCTCTTGAACTTGTTTCTCTTTTCCTAGAGGAAGAGTCCCCCATGTCACAGGAAAGAGCTGTGCATTTAGCCAGAGGTGTGCTGGTGTTCTAGTTTGCTTTCTGTCACTGTGATAAAACATTCCACTCAAGAGCAACTTAGGGGAAAAAAAAGAGTTTGTCTGGTTTATGTTTGCAGGTCACAGTCCATCAGAGAGGGAAGTCAGGGCAGGGACTTATCCAAGAACTAAAGCAGAAGCCACAGAGGAAGGCTGCTTCCTAGCTCATGCTCAACTAGCTTGGTGACACCGCCCACAGTGGGCTGGGCCCTCCCACATCAATCAAGACAATTTCTCACAGACATGGCCACAAGACCAATCTGATCAAAGCAATTTCCCTTGAGATTCCTTCTTCCCAGGTGACTCTAGGTTGTGTCTTGTTGCCAATAAAAACTAACCAGCATAGCATAACTGGTTAAACCACCAGCTTGCTGGGGAGAAAAAACAGCCCTGATTTGTAGTACTAGCTAGTTACAGTGGTGTAAACTACACCAGCATGGCTGCTACTGCACACACACACACACACACACACACACACACACACACACACACACACCATGAGGTTTCTGGAGTCCATATGAACTTGTTCAAGAATGCTACCAAATTTCTTTTTTCTTAAGAACGTGTGCAACTGGAGCAGGGCCTCTTGATGCTGTGGGTGGGCTCTATGGCATTCCCAGGATGTCTTATGTATCATGTATCATCTTTGTGTTTATATTCACTTCCCTCTTGGTACTTAACCCAGGCTTTGGGATAACTGGCATTTGTCCAGCTCTTACTAGACCATTAAAAGAGGAATCCGTACCTCTCAGAGCAGTGTGGCCATGGCAAAAGGGTTGAGGGCGCCATCCCCAAGGTGAGCTCTACAAAGAAGAGTTGTTCCCCACCCTGGAAGAGTGTGGTACTCTCTTCATCCCCCTCTTACCTTGGAAGATCTGGGTCTTACTGCCTTTGAAGAAAGCAATTGTCTTATAGAAATCATAGAGCTAGAGGGCTTGCTTAAGATCACACAGTAGCTTGAGGAGGTAGGATTGGATGTCTCTTCAAAGAATGATACTCACAAAGGACTTGTTTAGCACCAGAGGAAAGAGTCTATACTAATGGTGGGAAGGCAATGGCTCCAGGTACCCTGAAGAGCTCCCCAGGACTTGCTCAGTGGACCTGACCAGCCAAGCCAGGTATCTCAGCTTCATTCACAAGCCCTCCCCACTCCTTGTCCCTACTACAGCTGCCATGGTTAGCAAGAAGCCAGCCTCCAACAATTGGTGTGTATGATGTCTCCTCCATCCAAGTATGTGGTGGCTGGTGACAAATCCACTCCTCTGGGGACCTACAGAGTTAGGTACACATCCGTTCCCCAAAGTACTTTCTGCCAATCTTCCTCTCTGTCCCAGTCAATTGGGTTTAGTATCCCATGGCACCCAGCTGCTGCCACTGGCTTTGCCTTCTCCTTTCCCTTGTGGCCTCCTAGCAGGGGCTGGTACCCCTGACTCATCTCTCAAAGTCTCTCAGCTTCTGTTGCTGCTTGCAAGCCCAAGTTTAGACTCCTGAATTTGTTGTCCTCCAGGGCCTTGCAGATGGTGGTTCCCGCCTGCTTTCTGGAACATCTCCTGCTATTTTCCAGCTGGCCGTTCCCTGAGGGCATCCTGTTTCGCCATACACAACCTGTCCCCTCCGCTGAGTGTGCCCCCATGCTTTCCTACCTGGAGAGCTTGTCCCTGAAGATCAACCTTCCTGGATGTGCCACCTTCCACCTTGGGAGGACATGTCTTCTGTCCTCCCATACATGGTCACCAGGAACAATCTGTATGGCAACAGGGGGGACCTTTCTCTAGTCTGCCTTGAAGGCCACAGTCAGGTCTCCTTCCCCTTGGTGTCGTCGGTGGCCACTGGGCTCCAGTAGAGAACCCACACAGCTTGAGACTGCCACCATCAGCTTCCTCCCTGACAGTCATCCAGAATGGAGCACAGAGGGTGACATTCTGGGTGTAGACTCCGAGGAGGGGTCCTCAAGCCCGCTGCGATAGAAGAAGTAGGAAGACTTCAAGCCTGGACCTTGTCAAGAGCTTCTACCCTGAAGCTGGGTTTCTGTCCTCTCTGTTTTCCTCCACCCTGCCTCTGCATCCCACACTTCTGTCTCCTGGAAGGGGAAAGGGAATGTGAACTTTAGATTCTCTCCCATCATTCTTGTGTGAGTGACCAAATTTAAGAGAGAGGAAACACCCCATCTGGTTTCAGTAGGTGCCTGCTCCCTATGGCTGTTCTCAGTGAGATGACAGTTGAGTTTGTGTCAAAGGTTCATCACGTGTGGCTTTAATGCAAATCAGAGGCTTATTCTGCTGTGTCCCCTGATAGTCATTCCGTGCTATAAGGAAGAGGGGAAGGAGGTGCCTGGGGCTCCTGGGATGGAGACTTGGATAGAGTTTTCTTCCAGAGGTCTGTTAAGAGGACATCATGCTGAGCTGGGCAGGCCTCCACGGGAAGCCTCTGCTGATGGTGCAGAATGGGTGATAGCTAGAGTGAAATGGACCCCTGGCCGCAGTGGAGCCGGTTCTATTCTCAGTAAGGAGGTCATGGGTGGGCTAGCCTGCCGTGGCAGAGTAGGTTCTGGGGAAGCTTCTCAGAGGCTGTTCTCACTGGCTGTTGCAGGCTATGACCTACTCTAATTTATTCCTCACTATGTAAAACAGTGATTTTTTTTTTTCAGACTGTACTTCATCCTGACAGATTCCATTTTACAAGCAGCTTTTGACTCCATTGTGAAGATGGAGGATGATTGTCTGCCTGGGTGGACATATGAATGGCACCATCTATCCAGAACCACACATGTGGCACAGAGTCATACGTGGCTTCTTTGGGGGCCTGGAAAGACAGCCACCATGCAAATTTATCAAGGTGAATTGGGAGTGTCAGGACACATTGAAATCATATCAGGAAAGCCAGGAACTTACTGAACAGACCAGGAAAAGGGTATAATTCCATTTCCTGTGCCCTTAAAGAAGAGGACACTGAACACTGTGATGACAATGGTCTCCATGTCATCTGACCACCTGGTGTTTATATTAAAGTACCAACAGGCAGAGAACTCGTGATTTTCCCAGGGACTTAAGCTTGCCTCTATTTCTGATCTTCATGTGACCCATTCAACTGCTGCCCATCCACCCATCTGTCTACCCATCCATCTGTCTGTCTGGACCTGGTCTTAACCTTCTCTTTGCCTCATTCCTGCAGCTCAGCTCTGACCCTGCAGCCTGACTATGGCTGACAACCTCAGCAGCTCTCCTTGCATGCTAGCTCACTTGCTTTCCAGGTGTGTGTCTCTATCACCATCCCCACTTCTCTGGCCTCCTAAACCGCTCACATTCTGATGTGGCCACTTAATCCTCTATAACTACTTTGTAACCTATACACACACATATTGAGAGACATATTTACACAGATGCGCAGTGTGTGTATGTGTGTGTGTGTGTGTGTGTGTGTGTGTGTGAGATCTGAGAGTTAATATTAGTAATTGAGGTTGTAATGGAAGGATCTGTGTTGCCTCAGCTGAGGCCATCAAGGAAAGCAGGGCTCTGGAAGATTGCTGCCAATAAGACCGTCATGCCTTGTGAATGTATTATTGCTCAGCACATTCTGACAGCGTGGAAAGATGTGTTCATCTGTGCTTGTGACACAGTGTGCTCATGGCAGTGGTCGTGAGGGGGAGACATGAAATCTCTGGGCCTTGCTGGGGATCCAGTAGAAGGATGGGTAGAGAAAACTTTCTGAACAAAACCCACAGAAAGCTGCTGGCAGCTGGGGGTCTTCATCAGAGCTCACATGTGAGGGGGCTTTATTCTCTTTAGCTAAGAAGGAAATATCGACTTGGACAGAGGCAGACCTTGAGGACAGATGAAGCGTGAGACAATGCAGGCTCAAAAAGATGTGCAGGGCTGGAGTGATGGCTCAGTGGTTAAGGGCAGTGGCTGCTTTTCCAGAGGATCTAGGTTCAATTCCTAGCACCAGGTAGTCCACAACTGTCTGTAACTCCATCTCAGCTGATGGCTGATGTGGGCTACTAGAGGGACCCAAATCATCTCTCTCTCTTTCTCTCTCTCTCTCTCTCTCTCTCTCTCTCTCTCTCTCTCACACACACACACACATACACACACACACACACACACACACACACACACACACACACACACACACACGAGTTGAGTGGGAGTGACCAGATCTGAGAGCTACAAGGTGTCAGCACGGTTAGGTGGAAAAGTTCTCTGGGTCATGGCAACAGGATCCAAATTTGAGCCTCAGAACCAACCTAAGAAAACTGGGCATGGCTGTGCATGCCTTTAAATCCCAGCACTTGGGAGGCAGAAGCAGGAGGATATCATAAATTAGAGGCTGGCCTGCTCTACATAGCGAGCTGCAGGACAGCCAGAACTACATAGAGAGACTCTATCTCAAAAAACAAACAGAAAGAACCCCAAATAAGAAAAGAGAAAGGCAAACTGGGCATGGTAGTGCATGCTAGGAAGGTGGAAGTTCACGGACAGATCACTGGGGCGTGTTGGACAGCTAGCCTACTGTGCAAGCTCCAGACCAGTAGGAGAGCCTGTCTCAGTGAAGAAGGTAGATAATACCCTGAGGAACGACCGGAAGTTGTCCTCTGGCTTCCACATTTGCATGGGGTCACATGTGCACAACAAACACACAACAGCTAAGACAGCTAATTTTATGTTGTGCATGCTTCATCACAATTTAAAAAGAGTGTGACAGCCACTTTCAGTGTGGAAGAGGAAAGGATTAAAGGATAGCTCATTTCTAGAAAAATACAAGGTATAGGTGTGAGGATGCCTTTTATATAGAAAGCAGGTGGAAGTAAAGGGGACAGAGGGTATGGGGTGAGGATGACCATCCCCCCTCCAGGCTGCTGTTTCATAGCCTCTGGGTCAATGCCCTTCACACAGGAGAAAAACTGATACTGCTTGTAACATTTTGAAAGGTCAAAATCACTTGGAAGTTCAGTTCGCTGCCTAAATGCATGATAATAGCAAATTTAAAATTTAATTACCAGCCCCTCTCCTGCTGACACCAGGAGCAGGTGGCTCTGAGGAACGGAGAGAGACTGCCACTCTTTTGTGCCAAGGGTTTCAGGGCCTTTTCACTGTCTCCTTCTATTCTTGGGAGCCAGCTATGCTCTGCATTATGCCATTGTCCAAGACAACAATACGTTTGAAATGAAAAATATTCCAGGCCGACACAAAGGAGATGCCTTCTGGATTCCAAGCCCAGGCAGGGATAAAAGCGCTATTTAACTGAAGGTAGCGGAAGAGTCACCTCGGCTGGAGCCTGGGGGACCCTGAATCACCTTTGAACTTCCTGAACTGTATGGCAACCCCTGGAAACAGAACCAGTCGAGTGAATAGAACACAGGTCAGCAGGGGCACATGCTTATTGAGTGCTTGTTAGAGCCACATACGTCATGCAGTCCTGGAACACCTAACTACTCTGTGGCATGGTCCCTCATGTGGTCCCCAAATCATTTGCTCATGCCCTCCAGCTACAGCAGGCAGAGCTTCTCTGAACTCTGTCCACTCTGCCTAACTGGTCAAGTCCTTTTTGATTCATCATGGTGCCAGCCTCCTGCCCAGGCAGCCAAGGCTTGGATTTTCCTGAAAGTTCACGCCTAGAAGGCCTTAGGCAAGTGTGAGGCTTTGCTGATTAATCCTGAGATGGGCATCATTTCTGTACTAGTCAGTGTGGTTGTCGTTTGCCACAGTAACAAACATCCACTCATGCTACACCTAATGCTGGATAACTTGGAATTCTGCTCTGAGTCTCCCTGGGGAATCCAAGTCATACAGGGGGCATAAGGATTATAGAGGAAAGGCTTTGTGTACATTACAAAAATTATATATTTATTTACTTATGTGTGTGTACCTGCGCAAGTTTATATGCATCACATGCAGTGTAGGTGCCCACAGAGGCCAGAAAAGGGCATCAGATCCTCTGAAAATGGACTTAAGGGCAGTTGTGAGTCTTGGACTCATTTTTAAAAAATATTCATTTATTTATATATTATGTATGTAGTGTTCTTCCTGCATATATGCCTACAAGCCAGAAGAGAGCACCAGGTCTCAATGTAGATGGTTGTGAGCCACCATGTGGTTGCTGGGAATTGAATTCAGGACCTTTGGAAGAACAGCCAGTGCTCTTAACCTCTGACCCATCGCTCTAGCCCCTGTGAGTCTTGATGAACCAAACCTGGATCCTTTGCAGGAGCAGTATGGGCTCTTAACAACTGAGCCATCTTCCCAGTCCCATTCATCCATGTTTGTTAAGTGGCTTGGCCATAGACAACCTCTGGGGGTAGTAAGTGCTATTCTGCTTTGTGCCTGGGAGGAGGGGACCATGCTTATGCATTCATGCTTAGTGGGATCTTTCCTGCTTGCTTCACTAGCTTGTCAGGATGAAGGGAGAGAACTGTGTATGGCACATATTGAAAAACATCAGGCCTTCTGTAGACATAAATTATGGATGTAAAACACAAATGTGAAACATTAAGGTAGGGCCGAGGAGACGGCTGTCAGTATAGTGCTTGCTGTGCAAGCCTGAGAATCTGAGTTTGAACCCCAGAACTTATATAATAATAGGGTGCAGTGGTGTGTGCCTGCAATCCCAGTTCTGGGAGGTGAGGCGTAGAGAGGCAGGTTCTAGGGACTCACTGGCCAGCCAGTCTAGATGAAACTGGGAGCTACAGGTTCAGTGAGAAATCTTGTCTCAAAAAACAAGGTGAAGAGAGACAGAGGGAGACACCCATATCAACCCTGACTTCCACACGCACACATACAAATGCGTACACAGGCATAAAAATGTGTTCTGTCTGCTACCACTACTGATGACAATGAGTTCTCATGCTTGTCATGTCACTCCAACAATGTGCTGTGGCCATCACTGCAAGGCTATGGCGGGACACCTTTCCCAGGCAGGCCAAGGACAGAGCACAGCCCTGCCCTGTGCCATCCTCTCTCCTTTTGACTTCTGGGGTATTGGCTGCCAATGGAATGCTTCCTCTCCTCCACTGAAGTTCCTATCGCTTTCTGCTTCCACATCTGCAAAAGCATGAGAATTGCTTTTGCAAGAGACCTGGGTCCCGGAGCTCAACAGCCAGGCATTGAGATGCACATATGCATGGGTGGTCACATTTCTGGATGATTTTCTCTCCCGTCAGCCCTTTCTCCTTGGCCCGTGGCAGCTGTTTTTTCTCTTTCCATGCTGCAGATCTCTTGTAAGCTCTCATGGCTCTTCAACCCACTTTGCTGGTAGGAGGCAGCATATGATAGAGTTTTAGAACACATCTGTGGCTTCACACAGCCCCAAGATCACCCCTTGACTCTTATTGGCTGTGTGCTCTTGGGACATTCCATAACTGCCCTGAGCCTGATTTTCTTTTATAATAGCACATGGAAGGTGGTGCCTGGATGATAATGTTATAAATGAGTCTGCTGTGTGGCCGGGCTTCATTTCTGTCTATCTGTTCCTCCATCCCACCGGTCTATCATCTTCATCACACGCCCCTAGTGCCCCTGGCTTAGTCTGTCCCCCAGAGTTTTGCCAAGTTGCTGTGACAATGCACCTTCCCCCCATGCCCCGCACACATTGTGTCTAATATGCCTTCTGTGTTCTAGGGAGGAGAGGGCAGAGCTGGAGGCTGAGGCAGGATGAAGTCTGGATAGTGGTAGGTGGGTGGTGGGTGGAGAGGTGGGTAGGGAATGGCAGGGCTGTGGTGACAAAGTAGCTGAGAGTTGGGTGGACTTAAGGGCAAGAAAGAAAGTCCACCACAGCTGGCTCTGTAGGAGCTAGATTCTTTGAACCTTCCAGAGCTTTAGCCAACAGGACCTGCTTGGCCTCGGGAGGAGTAATTCCCACACCATGAGGGAGCGCTGGGCCACCCTTTCTAGCTCAGCTTTGCTGAGACTTTTTCTCTAATGCTATTCAAGCCCTCCCTCCCTCTGGGTCTCTGGCTCTCTCTTGGAAGAAGACAGGACTTGAAGCTTCCACTGTAGGAGTCTTTACTGTTTGTGGGGAGCAGTCCTTAAGTCACCCTGAAGCCCAGGACAAGGTCATGGCTGTTGTGGCCCGTTGGCTGAGCTGGTGGCCAGCAGCACATGGGCACAGGACTTGCTCTCTCATGCCCACACTGTGTTGAGGAGGCAGTTGCTATGTGGGAATGAAGCACATTTCTAGGTCGCCAGAAAGCAGCCACTGTGAGATTTAATATGAAATCAGTTGTAATTGTGGAAGTTGTTATATGTCATGGGGTGATGCTGCCATCCAGAGAAGCTTCTAGAAGCCGATGAAGACTCAAGGAGAATTAAAAAGAGAGCTTAGGGGATGGGGAGGATCTTTTTTTAACAAGTGTTCTCTGTGCTTCTGCACTGATCCAGGTATTCTGGCTTTAAGAGACTTACTCTCTAGAAAGGAAAGCAAGGGGGCTGGAAATGTAGCTCAGTGGGTAGAGTGCTTGGCCAGCATGCATAAAGCAGGTGTGGCGGTGCCTGTAATCCTAGCACTTCGGAGGTAAACACAGGAGGACCAGAAATTCAGGGTCATCCTTGGCTACATGTTGAGTTTGAGGCTAACCTGGCCTTAAATAATTATTTGCTTGAGGTCAGAACTGGGCACTGGATCCCTTGGAACTGGAATTACAGACAACTGTGAGCTGTCATGTGGGTGCTGAGGCTCGAACCTGGGTCCTCCGGCTGAGCAGGCTTCCCTAGGCTTAGGGTTGCAGGGTCAGCTGACTTGCTTCTACGGCCTTGCCCCCCCCCCCCCCCCAGTTTACCCTCTGCTCCTCAGGTTGTCGTTACCTTTTGCTCTGCCCATCACAGGAGCAGGCACATGGAAAACCAGGCCAGTCTTTCTAGCCTTGGCTTGAAGGGCTGATAAAGCTGGGGTTCCAGAGCCTGCAAAATTGAGACGGCAGGGATCCAGTGAGGAACGGTCATTTTGAAGTGGGCTACAGCCTTGCCTGGCCACAGCCAGGGGTGGAGGAGTGACAGCCTCCCCACCCCCCGCCCCCAAAGCAGAGTGATACCTTCTCTGGTGCATCTGTCCCTGCTGAATGCCACTCCCTGGGGCGAAGGCTCTCAGGCACAGTGTGATTGATTTCTGGAGGACAGACACAAACGCTCACACACTGTGGAGCCTGGAGACACTAAGCCTGTCAATCAATTCAGGCATGGCATTTGGCTAGAATCCTTTTCAAAGGAGGCGGCCTGTCATTTGTCTTGGTACCCCTCTGCAGCTTCTGAAAACTCAGGCACTGAGAAATGCTTTCTTTATCTTGTTAACTAAACAAAGTACAGACTCAGCTGAGGAGCAACAGGCATAGTAGAGTGGTCCTAAGAACAAGGCCAGGACAGCAACAAAGCCCAGGACCATGCAAGATATGGGGAAGATGGCAGGATGGAATGAGTGCTTACTGAACATCTATTACATCCAGCCATGTGTTCACTTGATCTCGTTTGATTCTCACAATTGGGGGGGGGGGCAGGCTGATGTAATAACTTCCCAACATTCAGGAAGAAATGAAGATTTAGGAAGGGTGGGTTCAGGCTGAGGGCTAGAGACAGGAAGGGATAGAGCCCAGGTATAAATCAGCAATGGTGGACCCCATCTCCTCCCAGGGCCCCAACTCTGCCTGTGGACAATGAGAAGAAATGGAAGAACCACTGTGGAGTTCTGTTTGAGTTCAGGGCTGGATGGAGCCAGGTGGCTGCTTGGGAACATGCCTGCTTTTATGGAAATGTTTGCTCACAGGTGAACAAGAGATGCTGCATATGAGAACTGGGAACTGCTATGGGTGGGTTTCATTTCTGTTGCTATGACCAAGTATCCTGATAAAAAAGCAGTATACAGTAGAAAGGATTTATTTGGCTTCCAAGCCCAGGTTGTGGTCCATCACTGGGGGACAGTCAAGGCAGTCTTGACTAGTCAGAGCAGCTAGTCATGTAACTTCCACAGTGAGCTGGACAAGGTAAGCTGGTAAGCGGTGTTTTGTCATAGTCTCTGCTTAGGTTCCTGCCCTGAATTCCCTCAGTGATGAACCTGGGACTTGTAAGGTGGAATAAACCCTTTTTGGCCATGGTGTTTATCATCGCAACAGATGGAAAATTAGGACAGGTGCTACACACTTTCAGGCTGGTATCACCTCAACTAAAGCAATCAAGTTCTCTCTGCCCTGGATGTGTCCACAGGCACACCTGGTCCAGACACTCTAGCCTTGATACTCCACCCAGGTGCTTCTAAGTTGTAACAAGTTGACAATTAAAACTCACCATCACACCCCTTACCACCAGGACTGCTTCCTGGGGTCTGTGTTATCTGTGGTCAATCTCAGCATGAAAGGATTGGCATTTGTCTTGGCTCTTTCAAAATTGGCCCCACAGTTGCATGACTTTCTTACAGTGTATTTGCTGTAGTTTTCAATCTTTTTAAGTTATTGTTTGTCTCCTCCTATGCCTAACTTACAAACCTCATTTTAGGTGGGATGCATCAGAAAACCAGCATATCTGGCGTTTTTGTTATTCATGACTTCAGACATGTACTGGGAGTCTTTGAATACATCCTCTGTGATGAAGGGACTGCTGTGTCTCTTCCAAAAGGCACATTACAGTCCTCATCCTTGGTACCTTGGTGTAGGACCTCATTTAGATATAGGGTTTTTAGAGAGGTAATGAAATGTGGTAATTTGTGTGAGTCCTAGGTCAAGCTGACTTTTGTTCTCATAAGAAGGACAAATTTGGGACAGAAGCTGCCGAACAAAAGGCATCAGGAGAGACACAGGTAGGCCATTCAAAAGTAGTTTGTGCCTGGGGAGAGTATATGGACATACAGGACCAGTGGACATCAGGGTTAACCACAGAGTCTGGGGCAGGCAGGAGCTCTTTGCCCCCAGCCTCAGAGAATGCCAGCCCTGCCTACACCTTGGCTCTGACCTTGGACTCTTCAATTTCAGAACTTTGAGGCAATGCATCTGGTTTTAGGCCATTTGCCTCATGGTATTTTGTTACTGAACAACTACAAAGGCTGTGGTAGTTGTGGTGGCCTCAGTGTCCTATCTTGTTGGAGGGTCCACCTCTGTTTCCATGGAAAATCCAAAGCCCCTAGCCCAGCTCACCATCCTTTGAAGGCCTGCTGCTGCCTCTGGAAACACAGGGAGGTCCCCTTCCTCTATGTTGGAGGAACTGTGGGACAGGTGCTGTGTATCATGTTTTCAGTCAGTCGGTGTATTACCAAGGGACAGGTTAACACTTGGTATAGATGAGGCAGACACTCAGGCACACTGCCAGTGGGCTCTGCTTACCCCAACCATAAAGACAAAAGTGAGACCTATGCCCAACCTCAACACTGTCCCAACACTACTTACACTTTCTTTAAGATTCACAACTTTGGGTGCAGTGGAGCACACCTATAATTCCAGCACTTAAGAGACAGAGGCAGGAGGACTGCTGCAGGCTTAAGGCTAGCCTGGGCTACTTAGGCCAGCCTGGGCTATGTGATGAGCTCCTATCTTATAAAACACCACCAATTTTAAGACAATGCAACTTGAATTAACTTTTCAAGAACCTGCCCTTAACTTTCCAGGTGTTAGTGCTGATGTGCCAAGACTGGTGAACGTTGCCATGTTCTAACATCAGACAGTATAAACTGAGACAGATAAGTTGCAGACATTTTCCTATTAATGCTGCTCCCTTTAGCTCCTCTGAGCCTGTGGAGTGCTCTTTGCCTCCTCTAATACTGTTCTGGTCACTTCAGCCTCTGTAGAAAAGGGGCAGAGATCAATGAACCATATAAAAACACTAATTTTCATGTATCCGACACCACGAAATGTGTAAATAGCTTAAACAAGGCTCTTTTAGGGGATTAAGAATATGGAAGTTGGTTTTACAGGCAGAGCCTCCCCATTGAGTCTGGGCAGGAGACTGGATTCTAGGCATTTGCCTGAGCTTCAGGGGAGAGGCTAGAGACCCCGGAGGCAGGAATCCTCTTGTGGTGTTTGTGCCTATCCAACTGTGTCCATACACTGGAATCCCTGCTGCTGAGATGGTGCTGGAAAGAGGACAGTTTCAGGAGGGTGTTAGTCGGCATTGCAACACTGTAACAAAATGCTAAGAGACATTTTTTGTTTGATTTCGAGGTTGTTTGGTCTCTGATTCTGGAAGTTTAAGTGTAAGATGGAGTGGTCCCATGTTTTTGGGACTCTAGCGAAGACAGAATTTCACTGCAGGAGAATGTGGTAGAGGTAACCACATACCTTGTGAGCCAGGTTACAGAAGAGAGAGTGGGGAAGAAACTAAATTCCCACAACCCACTGTGAAGGCAAATTTCTCCCACGAGGCTCCACCTCCTAAAGGTTCTGCACTATCCAACCAGCACCATTCTGGTAACCAGGCCTGTGACACATGGACAAAGTGTGGGTGGATGGGACTCTACATATTCAAACCAAAATAGGAGGTTGTTAGGCTACCGTGGGGCAAGTCCTTTTGTGAAGGAGACCCAGAGAGCCCTCTTGTCCTTGTAGGGATAGAAGAGTGTGACCCTTCCTCTCCAGCACACATGTCTCAGCAGATGTCCCTATAATGAGAGAAATACATATCATTTAATTAACCAATTAAAGTTGCATGTGTCATGGAAGTCCCAGGGCCCAGGGATTTTGTTTGTTTTGCTTGGGTTTGACAAAGAATCGACAGTTGTATTGAGACTGCATTGGACAGATGAGATATATTACAATGGTACCAGAATGTTCGTGTTCATTTTTCTTGTCATTTTTGGTTGTTGCCCCTCCTCCCACAGGATGAGGGTCTGATGACAAGATAGATCAAATACTTAAAAAAAAAAAAAGATTTGATATTGGGGACCGGAGAGATGGCTCAGTGGTTAAGAGCACTGGCTGCTCTTCCAGAGGACCCGGGTTCAATTTCCGGTACCCACATGGCAGCTCACAGCTGTCTGTAACTCCAGTTCCAGGGGATCCAACACCTTCACACCGACACATACGCAGGTAAAACACCAATCAGTGCACATAAAAATAAAGAAATCATTAAAAAAAGATTTGATTTTTGTGATATATATATATATATAAAACCTAACTTGCAGTGCACCATATATAAATATATGTATATGTGTATGTACATATATATGTATATGTGTGTGTTTGTGCACCACACGCATATAGTGACCATGGAGTCTGGAACAGGGAGTTGAAACCCTTAGAACTGTCATGTGACTTCTGGGAATTAAACCTTGACCCTCTTAACCCCTGCACCATCTCTCCAGCTCCCAGGTTAGAGACCCTTTATGGTCAGTTGCTTTACAGAAAGGCGGTGAAAGAGGCTTCCATATCTAGTTCTCTGACAAGCCCTTGAGGAACTGCAACTCTGGTTTCTATGATTTGCTTTGTAGGGAAGAAGTAGATGGAGACATGACAGTTGAAGGTCAGGGAGAGACTTCGGCTTCCTCACTTCCAAGTTCTCAACATCTCAAAGAGCCACACTTTAGCCTCTTTCCAGGGCGCTAAAAATCTTCTCTGCTATGCGTGGATACAGTAGAGACTATTCTAGAACCAGGAGAAACACATTTCAGTTGCTTGTCATATGGAAGACTATAGAACTTCCAGAACAGACTAAGACATCTCCACCACCAGAAATCCTAGGGGCAGACTCAACAGTGCTGTGTGACCAGCAGCCAGTGGCCCAGCCTCCCTGAGACTCCCATTCCTCTGCCAAGCTCTCCAAAGAGCTGTGGCAAGAAGCTGAGCTGTGTTCCTGTACTTTTCCCTTTGCAAAATGTGCTGCTGCGCATGCTATGGAGCGGGGGCCCTGGAGACAGTGCAAATTGAGCAGGGGACAGCTTCTGAGAGACACACATTAGCACAGCTAACCTAAAATACCTTAAAAGGGAACTTTGCAGCCCTGGGTAGCGATGTAGCTATCTCCCGTCTCCACAGCAGGTTAAATAGCCTTGGGACCCTTTCTTCCCAAGTGGCATGCCATTGCTGTCCCAGATGGGGACCTTGACCTGTGAGGGTCTTTCTGTTTGGAGCAGTGACAATTCAGACAGATGTTGTTGCAGTCAGCAAGGGTTCCCAGGAACAGGTGGGGTGAGCTGGGATAATGTGTTCAGTCCACAGACACTTCTGGGATGAAGAGCCCACCCCCCAGGGCCACACCATGGGAATCTGGATGGATACTGTCTCTGTAAGCCTCCTACATTCCCAGGACATGATAACATGGGAGACTTTCGGCTTCATGTTTCCTGGCAGTCCCTTGGAGGCTGTGTTCCTCTGTGGTGGACTCCAAGATGGGGAGAGTCCTGTGTTCCTGTCATAGCATAGGTCTGTGTACCCACCCATAGAGATCCCAATGGCCCACCTGCTACCCCCAAGCCCTGATACCTATCTACATGGAGCCAGATTCTCAAAAATGTATCACTGGTCCCTTCCCTGAGGGATTCCAGATGCCAGCAGAGGCTGAATGCGGTGGTGTTACTGATTAACGCTCTAACGTTAGAAATGGACTGAATGGTGCTGCCTGCCTTTGCTAGATGTGTGCCCTTGTGAGAACAGCTTAATCCAGGGTTCTTGCGGTCACCTATCATGCCAGGCACTGGTTTATTTTCTTCACCCTCGCTAGATCTTTTTCTCCATGGCAGGGGTGCTTTTGAGCTGTGTCTTTGTTCTCCCACGTGTGCTTCCAGCTCTGTCTTCTCTGTGTGCTGGTTGGGATGTGAGAGAAGAGGATACAGGAGTAGCCAATAAAAGGCAGCTTTGGGGTTAGTGGCCCTCCTTGGGACTCCCATACTCCAGGGGGTGTGGCGGGAAAGCAAATGCCCCTTCGGCAGTGCAGAGCAGAGGAATCAGTCTCTCAGGGTCATGCCTAAGGGCCCCTGCTTTGTTTTTAAAAATAAGTAGGGACATATTGCTTTGTGGAACTGCCTCCAAACCATTTTCCCTTTGCTCTGTTGGCTATTTCTGGGTTGTTCTGTGTGGTTTTTCAAGAGCTCATCATACGCTCAGGAGCAGAGACCCATCAGAGCAAGCCTGTGTTCTCAGCAGCTAGGGTGAGCCCTGCACACAGGCCCCAATTAAAATCAAACTCTCTCTCTCTCTCTCTCTCTCTCTCTCTCTCTCTGTGTGTGTGTGTGTGTGTGTGTGTGTGTGTGTGTGTGTGTGTGTATGTGTGTGTGTGTGTATGGCTACATGACATTCCTGAGGCTTAATTAGGTGGAAAAGAGAGAGGTTGGGCCAGCCTTTCCATTTCCAAGCCTGTTCTTAAAGCACCTCTCCTCTGCCCAGGCCTCTCTAATTTGGGTCTTGGTAAGAAAGGTGCAAGGAAGGTAGGTGGTGGTGATGTTGGGGTGAATGGGTGGGGACAGAAAGCTCCTCCAAATTGGGGTAGGGGGATGTGAAGGAAGAACTTGAGGGAGTAGGGTGCCCCACCTCAGCAGGATGGTGTGGGAGACCCTGCCTGCCTCCCTGCCAGCCATGCCCACTGTGAAGCTTGAGATGCCCCACTGGAAGCTGGTCAGGGTTCAAGATCTGGCCTTGGCTCTCATAATTTTGCATGAGACTCTGAATGCAACCCTCAGTTCTTTACTCCTTAGCCTTCTTAGCTCTGCCAGAGGAAGCCCTGGGACACCAATCCCTTCCTTGTGGGGCTGTTGGGCAGAGCCGAACGAGGTCAGGGCATTGAGAGTAGTTAACAGGTGTCAACTGTGACCATGAAGCCAGCCTGACAGAGCTCAGCCACAACCACCCGCCTTTCCCAGGCTCCAGTTTCAGTTAGCCACCATTCCACTTTGTGTAGGAAGTATCTCCTCTAAATTTCATACTTTCCCCCAGCTGGTGAGTCCAATCACTGAGTGATTACATCACAAAGCTCTGACCTAGTCAATAGATTCATCCACTGACAAGAGTCATAATTTGATGACATTGTTAGGAGGTGATAAGAACTATTGGAGGTGAGGCCTTGTGGAGAAAATAGGTCACTAGGGGCTACATCTCATCCCAGGCTCCTCTACTCAAATGATACTCACATGGGCAGAGAAGCAATGGGGCGTGAAGTGACTGTGGGCAGAAAGCTTGGGAACTGTGAGCCAACACAGACGCTTCTCCCTTTAAATTGTTCCTCATAGGGACTTGTGACAGGGTAAAAACACATGAAGACATAATCAGTTATGGAGCTCTAGATAGCCTTCCTCGCTCATTCCCCTCCAGCCTGTCTACTTTTCCCTGCCTCTCCTCTCTAGTCCTGCTGCTTCTGTCCTGGCCTGGGCTGCTGGTGTGAGGTCCAGGGCATTGCCTGTGAGTCTGGTCAGTGTCCTGGAATGGTTTAGAAGTATGGAGGGAGTTAGGATTGGAAGGTGAGGAATGCCAAGGGTGTGCAAAAGAGGACAAGGCAAGTCAGCAGAAGTGGGGAACAATGTGGCTATGTTGGGAGAAGAGGGGAGCCCACAGCCACCTCTGGAGCCCCCATGTTATGGCCAGAACAGCTAGTGAGAGAGGCAGGTAGGGAGGAAGATGATGAAGCTCTTATCTGTTGCAAGGTTCAAAACAGAAGGTGAGTTCCAAGGTGCTTCCACACCTGTGAGTTGTTCCTTTTGACAATTGGATGACAGCACACTCCTCTGTTAATAAGCTTGGCACCAACACAGGTTTTAGGAGTTGATAGCCATCAGATAGGTCCTGTGAGGAGCTGAACAAAGCAATCTGTCCAAGGCAGCAACTTTGTGGCCCAGAGATAGAACACAGGTCTTACCTGCCTTACAGTCTGGCGTATGCCCTTTTGGTTGAATGTCTGAGCAATTCTCACTGCACAGCTCCTGTCCTGTGTCTCCCACGTTGCAGTGGTGAAGAGAGTGGCTCTGACTTTGAATCCTGGCTTTGTCACTTAGCAGATAGATGGCCTTATGATAGTTGCTTAGAATCTCTGGGTCTTGAGTTCCTCATTTGGGAAGGACCTGGGAGAAGACTGAGATAACACACATGGTGCTTTCAAGATGATGCGTAGGGCTGGGAAGATGACTCAGTCTGGATAGTACTTGCCATGCAAGTACAAAGACCTGAGTTCAGTCTTCAGCATGGACACTAGGGTGGTTTGAATGAAAATGGCTCCCACAGGCTCATAGGGAGTGGCACTATTAGGGGGTGTGGCCTTGTTGGAGGGAGTGTGTCACTGAGGATGGGCTTTGAGGTTTCTGATGCTCAAGCCAGGCCCACGGCCAGTCCCAGTCATGTTCTCTCTTTTTCTGCTGCGTGTGGATCCAGATGTAGAACTCTCAGCTCCCCTCCAGCACCATGTATGTCTGCATTCTATCATGCTTCCTGTCATGATGATAATGGACTAAACCTCTGAACTGTAAGGCAGCCTCAATTAAATGTTTTCCTTTATTAAGAGTTTCCATGGTCATGGTGTCTCTTCACAGCAATAGAAATCCTAATTCAGACATACACACAGACACAGACACACACACAGACACACACACAGACACACACACACACACACACACACACACACACACACACACACACACACTTGTAATTCCAATACTGGGGAGGTAGGGACAGAAGGTTCCCCAGCACTCGATGGCCAGCCAGGCTAGCCTATTTGTGAACTCCAAGTCAGTGGCCTCCACATGGTGTGTGTGTCATATAACCCAGGACACATGTGGACCTGTACACACACACACACACACACACACACACACACACGCACACACACACACACAGCACTGTTCAAGAGTTCCCTAGATGATGCCTTTGCCCTTCCATTGTCCTCAGTGACATCTGAAGGGCTCTTTAGAACCCTCTGTCAGTTACTTTCCTCACTGATGAGGTAAAGCGCTTGGCAGACAACTTAGGGAAGGTCTGCTTTGGCCTGCGACCGTGGTTCATCACGGAGGAGGCCTGGAGAGTTTGGTGACAGATGGTGGATTGTAGGTGCTACCTGTCATGCTGTGGCTGCTCAAGAAGCAGAGACCTGAATGGAGATGGAACTAATCTTCAAAGGCCTGCCCCCTACTGGCCTGTATCCAGCATTTCAGCTCCATGTTCTGCAACCTTCAAATACAACACCATCTGGAACTAGGTCTTCCACACAGGGCCAGGGGGACATTACAGAGGGGCCCAGGGGGACATTGCAGAGGGGCCCACGGGGATATCATTGCAGAGAGGCCTACGGGTACATTGCAGAGGGCCCCCCCCAATGGGACATCGTTGCAGAGGGATCCAGGGGGACATTGCAGATTTAACCCAAGTTGGAGCTGTTTCTCTGCTCAAGTTCCCACGAACGCTGCTTCTTCAGAGGGAGGCAGATATATTCTCATGGCCTCCAGGCCCCTGGTGGCCACCGCTCCACCATCTTTTCCTCATACATCAGTGGTAACCAGGGCTTGATGCTGGCTGTACCTGACACCAGGAAGACATGTCCAAGAGGCCTTGCTGGTGAGCCCTGTGACTCTTTCAAATCTTTACCCAAATGTCATCAAACTGAAACCTTTGTCAGTCATTCAGGGAAAGGCAATTCTTGGTACCACAATGGTGCTGATCTTCACAGTGTATGTGTGCGCTTCCAGGTAAAGATGACATTCTTCATCTATTTACTGCCTTCATTGTGGGATGTGCCTGTCCTTCCTATGAGAACACAAGCTGCCCAGAGCAGGGCCGACATATCTGTGTATTTACTTAGCATGTGTCCACGTGCCGTGTGGGTGCACATGCCCCACATGAGCAGAGGTCAGAGATCCATGTCAAGTGCCTTTCTCTATTGCTTTCTACCTTAATTTTTCTCCCACTGAACCTAGAGCTCACATACTGGCTCGCTCACTCCCTGGCTGGCTAGGAAGAGCTCATAGGCTGGCTCGCTTATTCCCTGGCTGGCTAGGAACATGAGACAGCATGCTTGTCTTTTACATGGATGCTGGGGATTTGAACTTATGCCCTCATGCTTGCATCACAAGCACTAAGCCATCTCCCCAGCCCCACAGTGGAGTTGTTTAAATGTGTTTGCTGACATGTGTTGTACATTGACACATGTTCAGTACCTGTCAACACCACTTGTTCTTTTCTTTTGAGGCAGGATCTCATTGCGTAGCCCTGGCTGGCCTTGAACTCACGGAGATCTGCAGCCTTCTACCTCCCGAATGCTGGGATCGAAGGTGTGAGCCACCATGCTTGGCGCCACCTGTTCATTTTTAGTAGTTGAGGTTCAGCAATCCTTTGATTCAAAGCTCCCCCAGACAGCATCCTCCTGGGGCAGCTGTGACAACTGAACTTTCGCCTCCTCCAGGCCTGTACCATTCCACCGGAAGCTGCTTAGCATTTCCCTTTGTGAAGATAGGTCTTTGTGTCCAGTGCTAGGTTTTGAACTAAGGGCCTCGTGGATGCTCTTTAAATGCTACTTCTCATCCTCTGAGGCTTCCCATTGTCCCAGCTCCAGTCTGTCCTAGGAAAGACTCTTTTGGCTCTCTTCACATTCACTATATGGGACTGGTCCTGCTGGGCCTGGAGTGAGAGCCGTCTTTATGAGTATCCATGATCACCCCTTTAAAAGTCAATCTCCCACACATGGTCACCTCTGCACTCATGCTGACGGATGACGTACCAAGTCTTCTACAGCAACCGAATCAGTGACAGCCATCAGAAGATGCCTATCATCCCTGCAGACCAGCCAAGCCCTCTCCCTGCTAATCATGGCTTTAACCACTTTGGAATGTCCTAAGAGCTTTTCAGTTAGTAAATGGACTGACTATTAGGTGCGGGAATGTCAAGAAAAGTGTTAATTTATTAGGTTTCTGATTGTGTAATTAGTTTGAGAACTTGAATACACCCGAAAGAATATTGCATGAAGCAGTGACTGGATCTTAACCTGATGTTTTTGCTTCCTCAGGGGGCATGTGTCACCTCCGATAATACTGTCATCCTGGTTAGCTGAGGTTGTGGATCGGGGCTATCTCTTCCTCCATGCTGTAGGGTTCGGGTTACAATACTGTAGGAGGAGAGCCTGAACCCATGTGAAAAAGTCAAGCATGAGAATACTGGGGGTGGAAAGGTGTAACTGAAGAGGGGACAGATGTGACTGGGGAGTAGGGATGAGGAGTAACCAAAATGAAGGAGGGCTGAAGAAGCCATATGGAAACCTACTATCTTGGAACTAAATTTAAAAATATGGTTTCTTAAAACTTTTTTTTTTTAAGTCTGAAGGGAAACACACTTCAGTGTGTGTCTGAAGAAGCTGCTCTAAGAATCCATGTATTATTAGCTTTCATAGTTCCAGAAGGTGCTACCCAGGCTATTGGAAGAGAAAGGACATCAATGGTATTACCCAGCTGTGACCCCTATTACCAGGCAAGGTGTATCCATTGTGCAATAGTGGCACTATGATTATGGGGATAACCACTGCTCTCTGATTAGATGTGAGGCCTGCTCCACAGGAATGAATCCATGCTTGCTACTATAAACCCATGGTGGGGGAAATCATAGGCCCCAGGGAGAAATGGCACCGTTGTTTATCTAAATTGACCTATTGTCAAATTACCTTCTAAACATTTGTGTTTATACCCAAGGACAAATGCTACCCTCATCCTTATTTTGAGAAGCCTCTTTGCAATGAACAGTGGTGAAGGCAGAGACTCACAGCTGTACAAAGTGCTGAGAATAAGTGACGAGTGGCTCATCTCTAAACAGGACAGTCCCCTTCAAAGCCCAGGGAACACTGCAAAGGCAGGGTGGAAGGAATTTAGGAGCCAGGGCATAGGAAGAAGGCTGTTAAAGGCCATCTCCTGGGCTAGACAGCCATTGTAAGCATGAACTCACAACACTTGTGGTTGTCTGCATTGGGTCTGTACAGAATGGGCTAGTCAACAGTCACGTATGGACAGAGGAGGGGCTCAGGAGACCTGACCTCTCCATGTTGAACTATTGACTGTTGATGGATTCTGGGAGGTGGGTATCTTAGTTACTTTCCTACTGCTGTCATTAGACACAGTGACTAATGCAACTTATAGAAGGAAAAGTTTACTTGGGTTTAGGGATCCAGAGGGTGGGAGTTCAGCATGGCAGAGAAGCATGGCAGTGAGAGGTAGGCATGACAGCAAAGGTCATGTTTTTGAGAGAGAGAGAGAGACTGAGAGAGAGAGAGACAGAGACAGAGACAGACAGAGAGAGACAGAGTGCTCTGGAAGTGGCACCAGGCTCTCAATTCTCAAATCCTGCTCCCGATGACATACTTCCTCCAGCAAGGCCAGACCTCCCAAACCCCCTCAAATGACCTCCCAAGTGAAAACCAAGTATTCAAAAAAAAGCCTACGGGAGACATTCCTCACTCAAACCACTACAGGAAGTCATTGTTTTCAGTTGTGTGCACACCGATGACTCCAAGAGACTCCAACGACTAGTTCCTATCCAGTGGTCGCATAGATGGCCTTGGTTAAACTAAATGGGCCACAGAGAAAATGGAAAGTCATGAATCTGGGTAAGGAACTGGTAGGAATGGTGTGTGTGCAGGGGGAGGGCTAGTGGAAATGGGAGGGAGAGGAGAGTGTATATGGAAAGTAGGTAGAACACATTATATACCTGTATGAAACTGTCAAAGGCCGGGCGGTGGTGGCGCACGCCTTTAATCCCAGCACTTGGGAGGCAGAGGCAGGCGGATCTTTGTGAGTTCGAGGCCAGCCTGGTCTACAAAGCGAGTCCAGGACAGCCAGGGCTACACAGAGAAACCCTGTCTCGAAAAACCAAAAAAAAAAAAAAAAAAAAAAAAAAGAAACTGTCAAAGAACAACAAACCTTGGTGTGATAGTACACACCTCCGGGATGCAGGAGGATGCCTGGGCTCACTAGCCACAGATCTTGTCTTAAAAAACAAGATGGAGGGGAGGGAGTCTTGAGGAACCTCTGAGGATGACCTTTGGCCTCCTCACCCAATATCCGCATGTACATACATGCACACCCACCCACACACACCCATGCATGCTTAGACAAATACATCCATAGGAATTGATATGGGGACACACGCTAAACTGCAGCAGCATCGAACACATAGATTGTGATATTTTATAATGGAATTTTACAGTTTGAATCACTGTAGATGCCGGCAGCCATATATCTGCAGTAATCGCCATGTCTTTGGGAACTGTCTGCACCATCAGTGAGAAAACAGAATTCGAAATTACCAAACAAAATCATGTTGAAAACCCAGCTTCTTCGGAGCCAATTTACTCTTCCCCAAGCCTGCCTGCTGATAAGAGATGACACATATGACCGCCATAAGAACAATGTACTAGGCCTCATCCAATTCCTTGGTGTTCTGCAAGAAATAAAGCCTCTCAACTGCACATCCCTAAACCCATTTTTTTCACAGCTCAAAATCCACTTTGTTGAGAATACAGTAAAACCCTGAGAAGAGAACCCAGAATACTGAACCCATTATGGAGTCTCCGAGTTGCTCCTAGTGATCCCTGCAGTTTTCTAAACTGAGGTCACACAGAAGGGCTCTGTGCCCACTTGGGCAAACCATGGTCACAGTGAGTTTGTCTGGTGGGAAGCTTACTCAGCAAGGCCTTTGCCAACACTCTCCAGGGTCGATTTTTGTCTGAGAATGGTTCTTAGAAACCCACTTGCCCCTGAGTTTCTGTGAGATTTTCAGTACTATCGCTGTCCGTGTTTCTCGGTCTTTTTTTGAGTGTGTAAAGGCCAACCTTGTTATTACCAACAGTGCTGCCGCTGTGGAAGTGCTTAAACCCCTGACCTTCCTGTGGGCTCATCCTCCATTCAGGCTCCCGCCATCATATTGCCCCACCCAGGTACAAACTTCTTTCCCTTCCACTCAGAGTTCTGTCTCCCACACTCCCTCTGCTTGATGCTTCTTCCAGATTCCACAAGGACTATAGTTCCTCCAGGCAATGTCCTCAAACCTCCTCATGCTGCCTGTGCTCTGTACCAAGCCCTGCCTTGCCACCCTCTGCCTTGCAAGTCCACAGGTGCTACACACTGCACCACAACTACCAACTCACCCATTTGCACGGCCACAGAGCTGAAACTCTGACAGGGACTCATCCATCTTGTTCACTATTGTGTCCTGATGTCTGGCAAACTGCCTACGCCTAACAGTGCTTTATAAATATTTAAAGAACGAGCACATGAGTAATTTGACAGTAAGCAAACTGTAAAGTATGTTTATAAATGCTTTATAATACAATCCTCAGTTCAGACTAAAACACTATGAGAATAACATCTCATGAAGTATTTTTGATATGAGATAATTGCAAAGTCAATCAGAATAGACCCTCTCTTGATTTAAGCCAAGTTTTTTTCTACTGGTTTAATAGAGTTGGCTAAGTAGAAACTCACATAAGTGCTTATTAATTATACTAATTAGCAAATGGTTATATTAAAATATATGAGCTATGTAGAACCTAATTATACTTGGAAGTGACAATATGCATCTAGTAAGCATGTGATAAAGGAGGTAGTTTTTCACAAAGAGGTAGTTTTTGTTGTAGTAACCCCCAGTTACTTGTGAGGTTCCCTGTTCAACATCATGATGCAGAAGTTTTGGGGAATATGAATAGGGAAGGAGGGATGATGTGTCTTGGGGAATTTTTATTTTATACTGTTTTAAAAATATTTCATTTTTATGTGTATGAATGTTTGCCTGTATGTATGTATGTATGTATGTATGTATGTATGTATGTATGTATGTATGTATGTACACTATGTGTATATGGTACTTGCAGAGTCCAGAAGGGGGTGCCACATCCTATGATACTAGAGTTATGGATGGTTGTAAGGCACCAGTTGGGTGCTGGGAACTAAACTCAGGTCTTCTGTAAGAGCAGCAAGTACTTATAGCCACTGATCCATCTCTCCAGCTCTATTCTTTCTTAATAATAACAGAAGAAAGCCAGAAGAGTTTGGCAGGAAAGTATGCCTTCATTATCTTAACTGAAGACAGGGGGAACTGTCTTCATTATCTTAATTAATGCAGGAAGACTCAGCCTAAAAATTTCCTGGGTTTGGATTCTGGAGTATGTAAATGTTGAGTGAGGACTGAAACACAAACACACAGGCTTTCACACATTCTCTCTCTGCTCTTGTCTGCGAAACGATTAGCTGCTTCAAATTCCTTCCCTGACTTCCCTGCACTGAATGGATGGACCAGTGTGAGCCAAACAAGCATTTTATCACAGTGGCAGAAAGGCAATTGGGACAGGACCTGAATCATATGTTCACCAAGTGTTTGCAGCGGCACCATTCCTAACAGCAAGAAAGTGTAAACAACCCAAACCAGAAAATTAATGGCCAAGCGGCATGTGTTATCTACATATGATGTATGTTACTTTATCATATAAATAAATGAAGTGTTGGCCTGTGTTACAACATGGATGAATGCTGAAATAGGATGCTTTATGACAGAAATCAGACACAGAACCTCATGTTTCATGGTTCCTCCTTGGGATGGGGATGCAGTGCAGTTGGCTAACCAATGGCCTGCATGAGTCTGCTGATATATAATATCATTTATATAAAATACCATGGAGGTGGACAATGCATTTTGGTTGCCAAAAATCTGGAAGAGAGGGTGTTGTGTGATAGTATTCCTGGGGAGACATGAACATACATCTATTCACCTTAGAAAGGTAACTAATAACAGAACAAAATAAGGATGCTACTGAAGTCTAATTTGGTGAACCAATGAGTTTACAAAATAAGGATGCTACTGAAGTCTAATTTGGTGAACCAATGAGTTTTATTGGATAACTTACAGAAATATGAGTGAGGGGTTACTTACAGGGGCAGAAATGGCTCAAAGATTGTCATTCCCACTCTGCTCCTCCTCCCTTAATAGTGTGATTGCCCAAAATCAGACCAGTGGCCTGAGAGGGAAAGCAAGTCCGAATGGCCTGGGTGATGGAAGCTTACAAGTGCATCGGGGGACAGCTGCAGTGAGATAGCTCATCGAATTGGGGGAAACAGAGGTTATTTAAACCTTTGGGGAGTTGGTAGAGGCTTTTGGGGTGAATGTACATCATTGGCTGGGGCCAAGGTTTATTGGCCAAGTTAGGGAATGCTTTATTTAGATGAAGAGGGACTCCAGGCGCATGCTGGACTTGACCTTATTAGGAGAGAAGTTTAACCTGTAACTTGGCCACCAAGCTATGTGACCACCTCAGGAGTGGCAGAGGTGGGGGTTGTAAGGCTATGTGTGTCAAGACATGCAGGAATGCAGGCAAAGAGGGAATGGTCCTGCTCCTGATGGTCTCAAGACAAGATATTCAGAGTTTAGACATGCCCCGACCTCACTGTTGCTCCAGGCTAGCTCCCCCAGTTGCACAGCTCCTCCGCCCCACAAAAGACAGTTACATTACCAAGGCTCACCCCAACATGAGTGACAATTCACAAAGCTGAGAACCTGGAGCACACTGCACAGCCTGTATGCAGCTTGGATGATCAGAGTGTCCTTCCCAGGCATCTCTGCTGGTCTCTGCCTCCTCCAGACTGCTCCACTTGTCTGAGAGTACTGGTTAGTAGATCCTACTGCTTATATACACATGGTGCATCTGGTCAGTTTCAGGAACTTCCTGAGCTTAGTGAATTTCCCCCAGGATGGAATGCTTCACCTCTCCTTAGAACATTCCGAGTGTTAAGGAGCATCCCTACAAGATGAAGATTTATCTAGGAAGAAATTGCTACACACTAGGAGGGTTTGGGGGTTTTAATATGAAATGTCCTCCATAGGCTCACATGTTTGAACACCTGGTCCCCGGATAGTGGCGCTGTTTCCCAAGGCTGTGGGATCTGTAAGAAGTGGAGCTTTGCTGAGAGAAGAGGGTCACTGTTGGTAGGGTGGGAGTGGGCCTTGAGGCTTTATAACTGGCCCATTTCCTGTTTTCATTCTGCTTCCTGACTGCTGATACAATGTGAACAGTGGTCCTGCCTCTGCCCCCATGATGCATTCCATCCCCTTGAACTGTAAGCCAGAATAAGCCCTTCTTTCCTTAAACTGCTTCTTGTCCCAACATGGAAAGTGAAGGACATAGTGGGAGGCATAACATCTGCTGCTGGGTGGGGTTTTGCTGTGAGGAAAATGTTCTAGAAGTAGGTGATAGCTGTTAAGCCTTGTTAAGTTGTGGCCCTTAAAGGACAAAATTGTGGCATGTGAATTATATCTCAATTTTTAAAACTTCATGGGCTGCAGACTTACTAGCTTATTACATATGCTCTAGTTATTCTTACTGTAACAGCAAGAACTCTACACTTGTTAATAAGAATATCTGCTTACTCTTCTTCTTAGTGAAGACACGCTTAAAAATATCTCCAAGAGGGCCAGTGAGATGGTTCAGTGGATAAAGGGGCTTGCAGACAAGCCTGACAACTCAAGTTCAATTCCTGGTACCCATATGGTGGAAGGAGAAAACTGAGTCTTAGAAGTTGTCCTCTGACCCTCACACGTGCTGTGTACACACACCCCAACATGCAAATAAGTAAAAATGTTAAGAGAAAAAAAGAGGAAGCTAAAAAGACATTATCTTCAAGAAGCATTAGCCTGTGAAAAAACACATGAAGCAGGTTTTACATGAGCCATCTCACTGGTCCTTTAAAAACTTCATTTACTTGTGTCTGTGAGTTAGGCACATACATGCCACCAGTGGGCACACAGAGGTCAAAGGACAGTTTTCTTGAGTTGGTTCTCCTTCCACCTCATCTGAGGTGCTGCCTGCTGTACCCCAGCCCTCCCGTGATAAGAAGGGAGGTGAAAAGGGGCATCACCCAGCATCTCTCAGGCCAGCTAACATGGGCACAGCAGAGTCTGCCTTAAACAAGGACCAGAGTCCTGGCCTGGAGCCTCTGGGTTCCATCCCAGTACTACAAACGAACAAACAAACACTTCTGTGTAACAGAACTTTTAAATTACTATTCAACACATTTATTCATTACTAAATTCACTTATGACAAACACCAACAATTTCTTATCTATTAATCCTATAAAATCCTACAACCCCTTTAACCTATCCACTAAACCTATTGATAATTATAACAACTACTTTCATAACCTTTTAGAATGATACAGTCTCTGGGGCAGGTCCTCAGTCGTCAGGAACACAGTCTTTGTTGTAGATTCTTTAACGCACTTAGCAGTCCTTTTTCTGGATCTCTCAGATGCAGGTTCGTCAGGGTAGTTGGTTATTGCAGCCTCACCTTAAATAAGGCTTCATGCTTTCTTCTCTGTGGGAGACCCCAGCCGTCTGCAGGCCAACTTACTTCTTTTGAATCAGGAACTCAGCTGCTCTGCCTCAGTCCTTAAAGCCAGGCACCGTTTCCTTTAGGCCACTGTTTGGACAGATCAAACCCCTCTAGGCAAAAGCTGAGCCACAGGGTCCAGTCCTTGGCCTTTTGGTGTCTTGCTCAGGCTTTCTTTGCTCACCGGCTTCTTTCTGCTTCAGGGAGAGAGCTGGCCATCAATGGCCAGCCCTTTTTTCAGCAGGACTCTTGGAGCTCTCTAGCATCAGGGGCCTCTTCTTTTCTGGGCTCCATGCACTGTCCTTAAATAAGAGGAACTCTGTTTCAGCTTAATTTGGGCTCTGCCCACTTAGCAGCTGAAAACAATGTCAGGCCAGATACTTTGTTTCTTCAAGTCTATTGAGTCTTTCCTGTTTTTCCTGACTTCAACCTTGTTTTTCAGTCTATTAAGTCTTTCCTGTTTTTCCTGACTTCATGCTGATAATGCTCTTCAGGCCCCGAATTAAGAGACAGTATCAGAAACTCCTATATATTTTCTAAATCTAATTTATCTAACCCCTACACTTCTGTACTGAGTCCAGCATGCACCAGGGTGGGAAGCACTGGTCTTTAATACTCAAACTAGGTCATTCTTGTCTATAAAGTAAACATGGCATTTTTGCTTGAAATGTTTTAATAAATTTTAAAAAGATACAGTAAATTGAAAACATCAATTTATGAACTTCTAGAGAAGGGAATGCACCCGAACTCTCTGTGGTCAACATAGAAACATGTGCTCCGCATCCTTCCAGCCGCAGCTTCACTCCTAACCCTTAATAGCTGAGGAGACTTCTGGCCCTTGATTTGTGGGGCCTTGTTAGTACCCCTAGCACTGGGGAGGAGCCCGGGAGGAGCCCCCAGGGCTTCTCCTGGCTCACTTGCCCATGCAAAGCTCCTCCAACACCCATTGGCACTTTAAAGCCTCCCTAAAACTTTCGCTGAGGCTTACCTCCAAGGGATAAAGTGCAGAACTGTGAAGAACGAAAAAAATACTCTTCGGTTTCAAAGGAACCACTCTCTAAACCTGAAATGATCAAAAGTGATGTCTTTCTCTTAAAAAAAAAATACAGGTTTGTCAGTTTGAAAGATGTGCTAATATGCTGGGTGGTGGTGGCGCACGCCTTTAATCCCAGCACTTGGGAGGCAGAGGCAGGCGGATCTCTGAGTTCGAGGCCACCCTGGTCTACAAAGTGAGTCCAGGACAGCCAGAGATACACAGAGAAACCCTGTCTCAAAAAACCAAAAAAGAAAAAAAAAAGAAAGATGTGCTAATAAACTTGACAATGAAAAAAATCAAGTCTTTGTCTTTTTGTCCACACAGCAATGGGAACCTCTGAAGTACTGAACCTCCCACGTCTGTGAGTGGTGGAACCATTGTGTCCCAGCAAAATGGCTAGGTGACTAGATAGTGTCTAGGGTCCCCCTGGAAGACTGGGGGTCCTGCAGGGCCTCGCTGGCTGGTGGGCTGCTGCCACTCAGGTTGCCTAGGTGGCTGTTGAGGATACCAAGTTCTTGAATCACCAGGCTCAGGTCCTCGTGGAGCTGAACCACCACACTCTTCACCTCGCCTAGGAGAGTGTGGATGGAGTGGGACTCGGATTCACTGGACAAGCCTTCACTTGTCCGAGAACTAGCACAGGACACCAAGGAAAAGTGGGCTGTATTTGGTGTGGAAAATTCTACTGCAGTGGTGCTGGGAATGTAAGCTGGCTTATTCGCAGCTGCATCTGAATTATCTGGAAGAATGATGCAGTCCTCGTCGTCTGAAGATGCTGTGCCCCTGCGAGCAAAGGGGTGGGGAACTCTCGCTTCCTCTTTTTTGTATGTGAAGGGGGCAGAAGGTGACTGTGGCTGGGGCAGAGTCCAGAAGGAAGGGCTGGTCAAAACTGGAGTAAAGTGACAGGCTGACGTCTCTGGATAGGCTGAGTCAGGAGACGACACAGATGGAGTAGAAAAGGAAGATGTGGCCTCAGAGGCGGTGGAGGCTAAAAGAGAATAGAGAGAGAGAGAGAGAGAGAGAGAGAGAGAGAGAGAGAGAGAAATACTTATATGACACACAAACAAGAGTAATAGCTGGAATAACTGTGCCATGTAAACACCTATCTGGATGGTCCCAAACCAATCTGAATTTTAAAAGTTAAGAATTCATAAACCTGAGAACCCAAAGCAGGAAACAGACAAATCTAGAGATATTTTATATACCAACAGTACCCCAGAAATGAACCTAAAATAGGATGATCAATATTCATCTTGACTTCCAAACTCTACCCAGCATACTTTTACACCACTGTAGACCTCGTCCATGAGAGTAGGGCATTGAATCTTCTCCCCGGCTGCTAGCGTTTTCTGTAGGGATTTGAAGCATGAAGGCTGAGAAGTCCCAGCGTATTCTTTCATCTTTTCCCCACACGGATACCATTGTAACAAAATGAACTCTGGCGACTCCAGTATCACGAATCTTTTCCTCTCTGTGGTCAAATACAATTACGACTGAGTCCCACCCAGCTTCCATCCAAAGCACAGCAGCACCCACGTACCCACTGTTGTCACCAAGGCCCTGCATGCAGCATGAAAAGCACTCACAGCCCATTTCATAAAATTAAAGACTTGAGAACAAATTCATTTCCTTTCAAGCAAAATCAAATTAAATGTCTTTTCCTATCTACTTCACTCTAGTTTCCCAATGTGTCATGAGTGTGTTCCTTAAGATAGCAGATACTGGGGCTAGACAGACAGATCAGGACCTAGGTTTGGTTCCCAGCACCCACATGGCAGCTCACAACCATCACCGACTTTGGTTCCATGGCATCTGACACCCTCTTCTGTGACCTCCATGAGCCCCAGGTGCCCATGTACCCCACAGACATGCAGGCTAAACACCTACACAAATAAAATAAATCTTAAAAAAAAAAAGCCCAGCAGGTGTTTTTATAAAACAGGGTTTTGTGGTCATGTGAGACTGGTCACTGCACATTATTTTTCCCACTAGGAGATTAACTATGTCCATTATTACATTCAAAATGGTGGGAAATCTGTATTCTTTCTTTTGCAGGGTCTCATGTGGCCAAGGTTGTGCTCAAACTCACCAGGAGCTGAGGATGACCTTGAACTCCTAATCCTCTTGCCTCTGTTCCCCAAGTGGTGGGGTTAGAGGTTTGTCACACTAGGTTTATGTGGTGTTGGGAATCGAACCCAGAGCTTCAGGCTCACTAAGCAAGTGCTCTTCCCACTGAGCTAGATCCCTAACCCTCAAGCATCTTATCCACATGTTTCCCAAACGTTTGTGGATGCAAGACTTTTTTTTTCTTTTCCTCTTGGAATACCTACTTGGATTTATTTTTGGATATGTGGTACAAATTGGTGAAATCTAGTCTTTGTGATGTGTCTGTGATTCGCTCTGAAGTTGCTACTTTAAAGATTTACTGGGCCAGACACACAGCAGGGAAGCTGAATCCTGCCACTCAGCATGCAGGGGGACTTTGCTTTGTTGGTACATTTCACTACATATTCATGTCCCTTCTGAACTAAACTGGGACTCATAAAAATGGCCAGGGGAGGTGTCCACTCTCTATTTTTTGCCTCTAAGCTCTTCAAGGGCTAGCTCCAGTTCTCAGGGAAAGTTCCAATCACAACCGTGTTTTGGGATGTCAAGAGTATTCTCAGCTGGTGCAGCAATAGGGCTGAAAGGAAACAGGGACTCAGCTGCCCACGGTCAAGGCCAGCAGAGCTCCTGATTGAATTTGGGTCAGGCTAATCCAGCTGCTGTGTCCTGGGGCTGGGAGGGTGGAGCCATGTGAATGGGCATGTGGGTGAGGAAAGCTTCACTGCAGCACTGAATCCTTGGGCTCACGTGCTTTGTGCTGGGTCCCAGCTGTCATCTGCTGCATTCTTTACCTCCTGGGCTGGCTCTTTCATGTCCCCCTCTTTCTTGTTTTGCTGTCATTTGGGGGTAGCGCAATCACCTGCAGGCCAATGACAAGGCTGCCCAAGAGGTGAAGACATTGGAATATTCATACCTGAAAATGCTCTGTTCTACCTTCAGGGTTAGTGACAGTTTGTGTGAAGAATTCTAGGTAGAAAATCTTTTCATTTGGACTTTTAAAAATCTCTCTCTCTCTCTCTCTCTGTGTGTGTGTGTGTGTGTGTGTGTGTGTGTGTGTGTGTGTGTGTGTGT
>CAJQZJ010000418.1:5316429-5413917 GCA_907164525.1 Lophiomys imhausi | reverse complement strand
TGTGTGTGTGTGTGTGTGTGTGTGTGTGTGTGTGTGTGTGTGTGTGTAAGTCAGAGGACAACCTAGGGCACTGGTTCTCACCTTTCTACCTTGCTGGAGGCAGGGTCTCTTGTTCACAGCCTTGTACACCAGACTACCTGGCCTGAGAGATTTGGGGGTTCTCTTCCCATCTCTACTTAGGGGCACCAGGACCACAGAGCTCACTACCATGCATGGCTTATGTGGGCTTTGTGGATCCAAACTCAGATCTCACAAGAGCATGGCACTTGCTCAACCACTAACTCTTGAAGGTCGTCTTCCACTATCTTCCTACTTCCAGAATTCTTCCACTACCTTCCCATGTCTAGCATTGTGAGTGTTAAGTCACAGCCATTCTATTCTTTTGCATCTGGTGCCTGTGGAGGCCAGAAGAGAGCTCTGATCTCCTGGAACTGGACTTACAGATGGTTGTGAGCTTCCATGTAGATGCTGGGAATTGAACCCAGGTCCTCCAGAAGAGCAGCCAATGCTCTTAACTACTGAGCCACCTCTCCAGCCCACTGTTCTAATTCTTATTCATGGCACAGAGCCTGCTGCATCTCAGGTACAAGTAAATTTCCTCCTCGGCCCCAGCACTCTGGGACCCTTGATGCTCTGCACTGAAGCAGGGAGATTTTCATTGATTGAGGTCAAGTGAAAGAGTTTTAATCAGGCAACTCATTTCCTTCAGATTCAAATGTTTTCTCAAGCTTCCATCAGTGAGCTTCTGGCCCCTGGTGTCCCTGCTGCCTCTCTCTCTGAACCTCTGGTTTGCATGTTAGAGCAGCTGGACTATCTCCCAACTCAGCTTTCTGATATGTGCAGTGTGTTTGTGTGCGTGCGCATTCATGTGTGACGTGCTGCAATCCTGTGGGGGCCAGAGGGAACTCTTGGCTGTGGGTCCCCTCCTTCCACTGTGACCACTGTGCTCTGGTTCAGGCTAGCTGGTCTGTGAGCTTGCCAGCGCTATCCTTCTCTGTTTCCCATCTCAACACAGACACACCAGGATCATAGATGTGTGCCCCCACACCCACATTTTGGGGATCTGAGTTCTGCTCCTTGCGCTTGAGCACTTTATCTATGGAGCCATTTGTCCGCCATCTTGTTCAAACATTATTGTTAGTATGTGTTGTGTGCACACCACAGTATGTGTGTGGTGGTCAGAGGACACCTCACAGACCTCACAGAATCCATTCTCTGCTTCCACATTTACATGGGCTTGCTTGGGCAGTGTCTTTATCGGCTCAACCATCTTGCCAACCCCTTTTCTATACCTCTTTCACCCTTCTCTTTCTAGCCTTGTCTCTTTGTCCTACTTCTTGGAGGTTTTGTCAGCCTCAGCTTTCCAATCCTTCTGCGGAATTTCTTCTTTCTGCTGGATGTTTTTAATTTTGAAGAGGTTTGTTGTTGTTCTCAGAAATTCTCGAAACAGCCCGTTCTTGTTTCATAGACATATCATCATATTTTCTTATCTTTTGGGGATCTTAAAGAAACATTTTTAAAGTATTTTCTTTCCCCTTCATAGTGTAATTTTCTCCATTGTGTTCCCACACTGTTCCATGTGAGAGGCTCTTATTCCGTGTCTGCTTATGGTTGAGAACAGAGGGTGAAAGCAGACTGAAGCTCTGAAAATGAGCATGAGGCACCAACTTTGAGGCCCAGTGAACAGTCACTTGGGTGGGAACTACAGAGGCCGGTAAATCGGTTCTTTCTTTTTTTTTTTTTTTTTTTTTTTTTTTTGGTTTTTCGAGACAGGGTTTCTCTGTGTATCCTTGGCTGTCCTGGACTCACTTTGTAGACCAGGCTGGCCTCGAACTCACAAAGATCCGCCTACCTCTGCCTCCCAAGTGCTGGGATTAAAGGCGTGCGCCACCACCGCCCGGCCTCGGTTCTTTCTTTTAAGACAGGTCAGCTTCTCACAGTCTTCCTGTTTGCTGCTATGAGAGGGGAGGGAAGGTCCTGCTCCCAAAGTTCTTGCACCCATCAGGGAAGGGCATTTAGCTTGCTCTCCTCACTCATTCATAATAGCTGTCCTGGTTACAGTCCACACTACCTGACTAGCTCTTGGATCTCCCATTTCAGAGACCCACCAACTTCTCTCTCTAGGTTTCCAGACCCCAACCCTGGGAGTTGTAGGGGTGGGTGGGTGTTCAAGGTAACTGACTGCCTCAAGATGAAGTCCAAGGATAGAACTCATTTTTTATTTTATTCTTTTATTATGATGATGATGTGGTGGTGTTTTTGCTTTGTGTGTTTGTTTATTTATGGTCTAAGTAGCCCTGGCTGTTCTGGAACTCACTATGTATATCAGAGTGGCCTCAAACTCACAAATATCTACCTGCCTCTGCCTCCAGAGTGCTGGGATTATAGAACTCATTTTTACACAGCTACTTTCTAGTTCTCTTTAGCACTTGCGATGGTTTACATGTGGTTTGTCCCCAGAGGTTCATGTGTTGGAAGTATGCTTCCCAATGTTACCACAAGTGGTGGTGGACCATTTAAGGGGTTGGGCCTAGTAAGGGATAATCAGGTCACTGGGGATACTACCCATGGAAAGGACTGTTAGTTTCTTACAGAACTCAGGTTAGTTCCTGTACAAGTGACTTGTTACAAAGAGCAAGACTTGAGCACCCACATTCTTCTCTGGCTCTTATCGTGCGATCTTTCTCTCTCACATGATGCTATCCCTGATACTGCCAAGGGTCTCTCACCAGAGCTGAGCAGATACTCAGACATTCAAGCTTTGAGCTAAGTAAATCTTATTGACAAAGTATCCAGTCTCCACTATTGTGTTACAACAGAACACTGATTAATACATCACTTGATGTGGAATAGGTTTTTTTTTTTTTTTTTTTTTTGGTTTTTTCGAGACAGGGTTTCTCTGTGTAGCTCTGGCTGTTCTGGACTTGCTTTGTAGACCAGGCTGGCCTCGAACTCACAGAGATCCGCCTGCCTCTGCCTCCCGAGTGCTGGGATTAAAGGCGTCCGCCACCACTGCCCAGCAGGAATAGGTTTTATTACCTCATTTTAAACATGATGCAAAGGAATTCAGGAAATCTTTCCCAGATCATAAAGTTAAAAAGAGGCAGGTGTGGGACTCAAACTCAAGCCTCCCTGATGTCACAGACTGAGTTTAACCAGTACACTGTCCTTCCACACCACTCCACTGTGCTGGAACTAGTTTCACTCTATTATAGAATTATGTTAAAAAATTAAAAAAAAGAATTATGTTAAATTATGGGTCTACAATTTAGAAAAAATAATCAGGATAGTGAAGGGACATGGTCTCCATAGGAACAGTTGACAGATATGCTAATCTATCAAAAAAGAGAAGATAGAACAAAAAGAGAGAAACCATATTTCATTTTCTGAAATTTTTCTTATTGTGCATGAGTCAGAACTGTGGTCAGTATGTGGAAGTTGTAGGAAAATGAGCAAGAATCTTTGCTCAGCCGGAACTATCCCAGATAGGGGTGGAGGTAAGGAAGAACACAAAGGAAGGAAGGGCAGGGGGCCTGAGGGTGAATAGGGAAAATAAAAGAGACAGGAGAGCTTGCGCTTGCTGTGTTTAGGAACAAGGCTCTCAGGAGAAAGCCCTGAGGAGCCATGAGGAAAAACAAATATAGGAATCAACCATTAATGCTGAGCCATCCCCACACAAGGGCACAGGTATTCGCACGCATACACAAGGCCACTAAAACCCCACAGTTGTTCTCAACCTGTGTGTTGGGACCCCTTTGTGGGTCACATGTTAGATATCCTGCATGTCAGATATTTACATTTAGATTCATAACAGTAGCAAAATTACAGTTATGAAGTAGCAATGAAATAATTTTATGGTGGGGGGGGTCACCACAACATGAGGAACTGTATTAAAGGGTAGTAGCGTTAGGAAGGTTGAGAACCTTGCTCCCATACTTAACTTTGTGTTTGTGGCAGCAACATCTGGGACTTGTCTGAGTGTGGTTCTTGGGTCTTCCCTGGATCTAGAAGGAAGGCTGGGCTGAGAAAAGCTGAGTTTCCCAGGCTCCAGGTATTTGGGAAGTAGGAACCAGCAAATCCTCCTCTGGCCACCTTCCTGTGGCTTTGTGCTTCCACTGCTGAGTGACAGTGTCATGTGGGCTCCAGCTCCGATCTGCAGGCTCAGCGCCTGTGGAAAGCCACTCAGCACTAATTGCTGCACACCAGTTTCCTTTTGTTTCCAAACATTCTGCAGCTGGGCTGCACCCTTCAATCTTCTCCTGGGGCTCTCCTCCTCTGCCCTTCTCTTCCCCTGCTCTGGCTCCCCACAGAAGCGATGTGGGCATCCACCCTCTTTGTGCAGCGAATACTGCAATAAGATACAGTAAGTGGCTGTGTTTTAAAAGCCCATCATGTGATACACACAGGCCAGTTGTCAGCTGCTCCAAGACAGCAGTGACAAATTCATTCCAAATGCTGATGTGTTATCTTTAACTGTTTATACTATAAATGTAGAAGACCTGCTAATTAAGATACAATAGTTTTTAATTTAAATGGTGTTTAGAACTGTTGCAAAGATGAGAAAGTACATTTCCATGGATGTTAAAATCTTGTTTGAGCATACATATGTTTATCAGGAGCAGCAGGCCCTGGATGGCTAAACACAGATTTCTCTTTTTCACTCCTCAATTCATGTCTTTCAGTGTTCCCGGATGGCATACAATGACTTCCAAGTGAACAATACACACAAACTGAAGTACTGTCATTTTTTCCCCATGGCTAAGAAATGTACCATTTTATTTAAATGTCTGCAAAGGATTTATTTATAATGTTAAAAGTAGAAGCAACTAAAATGTCCATGGATTGATGAATGGGTCAGTAGCCTGTTATCTGCACAATGGAATACCATCTGGTCATGAAGCGGGATGGCCTGACACATGCTACAACTCAAAATATGCTGAGAAAGAAGCTGATGAGAGGCCTCTTATAAGATGACAATGAGTCCATAAAATGTGCAGAAAAGGCAGCACACATGCACAGAGAGGCTTGGTGGTGGCCAGCAGCTAGGAAGAGATTCGAGAGAGCCTACTCATGGGCACAGGGCTTTCTGAGGCAATGATACTGTTTGGAACGTGGGCACTTGCACAGCTCTGGGAAGACATAAAATACACTGAAGCACGTGTGTGTGTGTGTGTGTGTGTGTGTGTGTGTGTGTGTGTGTGTGTGCACATGTGTCCTTCTCAGTCACTCTGTCTTGTTTTCTGAGACGGGACCTCTCACTGGAGCTCACCAATCAGCCCATGTTGGCTGGTCAGGGAGCCCCAAAGATCCTCCTGTCTCTGCTGCCCCAGTGCTGGGATGACAGATGAATGTGGTCACACCTGGCTTTTTACAGAGGTGCTAGGGATTTGAACTCAGGTCCTTACGCTGTGCAGCAGCGAGGTGCGCTTACCCATTGAACCATCTTCCTAGCCCCACACTTCCTCATATTTTAAAGGGAATTTTTTTTTCTGGCTCTGAAGGCTTTTACAGTTCACAGTCTGCTGCACCCATTTGGTTTTCTCACCAGTGGAGAGGACCAGCAAAGAAGCTGAACAGAACGGCTGTGGACCAAAGACAGAGGCCAGAGCACACACCACTGCTGTCCCATGTCAGAGTAGAGAGCAGGCTGTTTGCCTCTAAAAACACTACACACCAGGCAGCTGTGACTTGAGGGCGGGAGTGAACATGTCTGCTGGCTGCCATCCCTGAACCCACAAGATCCCAGTCTGTTTAGAGTGATGAGGAAACAGACAATGATGGGAAACAGTAGTCTGAGCTACAGATAGTAAGAAAATCAAGCTGAGGTGAAGCTGTCCAGGGTCGTTCTTCAGTACCAAAGGTCAGAGGGAGCTGGTATTCAGGCGGTGTTGAAGAATGTAGGTGGCACCTCCTCCCCACTGGCGGTCACCGAGACACGCATGTGCAAGTGTGTTCTGATTGCTGGGCTCTTAACTCCAGAATTAATGATGTCGGACCAGGAACCTTCATATAAACACTCTTAAAATCAGAAGACAAGGGTTTCCTCATTCTCCACCATCCCTAGAGTCAGTGCGTGGAGACTAGATGTCCACCAGGCTTATTTCCTGAATTTCTCAGCCACTGTGACCTTCAGCCCACCTAGAACAAGTGGGTGCTCAGAACTGTTCTGCTCTCGATTCTTGGTTCCCAAATTGCTGTACTTCTCACTCGCATCCAGCTCCGCCATTACTCTTGGGCACCCCCAGGAGCCCTGGTGAGGCTGCAGTACCAGCAGCCCTTGTGTGTTGCCCCAGTATCAACTGTCTCTTTCTCCTCAGACTCCCACCACCGTTTCCTCAATGGCCACCACTTTGCCATTCCAACGCTTTGCCGCTGTGCTTTTGGCCTTCTCTGCTAACTTGCACTGCTTTGCTGTAAGGACCATGGTGAAGAGGTCACAGGGGCAGGAGTGTCAGCACACAGGTGCTGTGTTCCAGAAGTGACCAAGGTTGTGCCTTGTGCTGGCAGCTGAACTTGGTAGTGTAAGAGTCACCCAGGTGGTACTGGCTTTGAAGGCATGAAGGAGTCATGGAGAGCAGCTGAGGCTTGGCCAGCCTCACAACGGAGTCCCTGAAGAGAGCCCAGGAGAGGATATTGGTGAAAGTGCAGCCCAGTGGCAGAGAGGGAGCCAGGCAGTTTGTGAGATGCCAGCACCATGGGATGACCACCAAAAACAGCAGCAGCAGTGGAGCGGAGCCAGCCGGAGCCTAGAAGACAAGCTGTGTGTGCTGCAGACGGCAGAGCCAGAGAAAAGACTCAAGCTTCTTGGAGGAACCCCAAAGATAGTGAGAGAATCCCGAATAGTTGGTCATTGAATTATTTACACTTTCAGAGTCTGATTTTGCTTAGTTCAGATTGCAACTCTGCCCTAGTTCTTCTCTCTTGCAGTAAGAAGTATTTAGCTTAATTTTGATTTTTAAAGGAGCCCATAGTTGACACTTAGAAATCTTAAAAGAGATTTTGGATTCTTAAAGAGACTAGATATTTTAAAGAGACTGAACTTTTAGTGTGTTTGAATTTATAAAGATTGTGTGAGTTTTAAAATTATGTTTTATATTATGATATTAATATTAATGTGCCATCTTGGGGATAAAAGGAAAGGTTCTAACTGATGTGTTTTGTGTCAAGTTGACAAGGGGTCAGTTGTGCTAGCTAGTTTTATAGCTTGGCAGAAGCTAGAGTTGTTTTAAAGGAGGGAACCTCAATTGAGAAAGTGCCTCCATAAATTCTGATTGTAAAGCATTTTATTAATTAGTGATTCATAGGGGAGGACCCAGCCCATTATGGATGGTTCTGTCCCTGGGCTGGTGGTCCTGGGTTCTATAAGAAAGCAGGCTGAGCAAGCCATGGAGGTCAAGCCAGTAAGCAGCACTCCTTTATGGATTCTGCATTAGCTCCTGCCTCCAGGTTCCTGCCCTGCTTGAGCTCCTGTCCTGACTTTCCACAGTGATGGACATATGTTACCTGTCACGCTGAAATAAACCCTTTCCCCTTTCCTCCCCAACTTGCTTTTGGTCATGGTGATTCACTGCAGCAACTAAGACAGGAGTGTACCTGTTTCTGAGAAGGCACAAGAAGATGCCAACAGAGAAATCCTGAGGGTTAGGGTCAGGCTGAAGGTGTGCAGTTCTGTACACATGTGCATCTGAATAACAACAGCAGTGATGGCCTTACAGATGAGGCCCTAACATGCAGGACCAGGTGCTCACCCAGCTGCCACACTGTGAGTGGCAGAGGAACAGGGATCATAAACCCAGATGGTCTCATTCCAGAGCCTGAGCTGTCACAGGAATGCTGGTCAGCCAACTACGAGCTCTATTTAGGCCTCATGGTGAGATTTAAGGGGTCTGATTTATTTGCCAATCTCTCTCCAGCACTGGGAACTCTACCATTCTTCTGTGTTAAATCCACAGTGTCTCTTCTATTGGGGTTCTCTGGGCTGCTGAGATGGTTCAGTGGGTAAGGCACCTGCTGCCAAGCCTGAAGAGCTGAGTCCTGTCCCTGGGACACGCACAATGCAAAAAGAGGACTAAGTCCTGCAGTTTATCCTCTGGCTAGATAGATAGATAGACGGATAGACAGATGGATGCAAGAACTAAAACAGTAACCAATACAAACATAATTTAATAACTTAGTAACAGACAAGTTTTAGCAATTTGCAGTAAGTGTAAAATTTATCAATGTCACATAAATATATTATTTATCTCTCCATCTATTATCTATCTACCTACCAATCTCTCCCTTTTATTAACAAAATTAGAAAGAGGAATTAAGGTCCAAATGAATTTTTAAAGAAATCAAATATAGATAATACCTAAGAATGAGGAAAGAAATGGAATAGGCAGATTAAGTACCACTGGAGGGACAGATTAGCTCTGTTATTCAGCCAGTCATCCTGACTGACAGCCAGAGGCTCCCACCCAGGGCCAGTGCTCTAACAGCTGTGGAAGTTTCACACTATAAATCAACGCTCTTGTTCTCTCAGATATATGCACCCAGTGTCTTGCTTTATGATGCATCTTGAACAGTTCTGCTTTCAAGATCTAGGCTATTTTACATGTTTTACATTTCCACTGGAGAGTAAGTAATGTAAGATCCAACTTGTCAATTTCTAAGACCCCTTCTGCCAACAAAAGCCTTCTGGGGCTATGCTGAGTCAACAGAGTGACACAGAGAGACAGTGCTGCTAACGCTGAAACGGCAGAGACCGTGTTCATTTGCTCAGGCCCTCACTCGCTCTCAGAAACATTCATAGTTTTCAGTGCAGGGACTGTCTCAGTTCTTCTGAGACACGGTCTCATGTATCCTGGGATAGCCTCCACTAAGCAGCAGAAGAGGATCTGCCCACACCTCCCAATTGCTGGGATTACAGGTGTATGCCCCCTTGACTGGTTTATGCAGCGCTGAGGATGGAACCCAGGGCTTCCTACATGCTACCAACTGGGCCACATCCCGTCCCTCCGTGCAAGAATTTTTAAAGTGCTGCTAATATAAATGATAGTTCCTTCACTTTAAATTATTTTTTAAAAATTTTATTTGATGTGTGTGTGTGTGTGTGTGTGTGTGTTTACCATGTGTGTGAAGGTGCCTGAGGAGGACAGAAGATGGCATTGAGGCCCCTGGAGCTGGAGTCACAGGCAGCTGGGAGCAATCCAATGTGGGTTCTAGGAAGGAAACTTTGCAAGGCGTTTACCTACAAAGCCACCTCTCTGGTCCCTCTAATTTTAACTTCTGACTACCCATAGTTGGTGAACAGTAATACAATTTCTATTTGGTCTGGAGAGAGACCCTTGCTCTGTTGCCCAGGCTGGCCTTGAGTAGCACCTGGTTGTCGATCACTGTTTTGTTCACCGACCTTGTGTCTATCTGAGCTCTTCACAGACCTGTCTATTAGACCTAGCTACTATTATTGGCAGAGTTTTCTTTTGGGGTGGATCTTCTACATGAAGAATCATATTATCATTGAACAAAGGCAACACTATCTTTCCCTTTCCAGTATCCATGCTTTCTATCTCTTCTTATGGACTATTTGCCTGACTGGACCCTTGAACACACTGTTGAATAAATGTGGTGCACAGAGATATGCATCCCTCTTTGCTGATCCAGTCAGAACACCATTCTTTCTTTCATCATTAATTATGTCCTTATCAGCTTGAGGGAAGTTCCTTTTTACTCCTAATTTGCTTACATTTTTTATAATCATAATTGAATGTAGAATTGTATCAATTTTCTACATGAATCAAGATAATTATATCATTTTAAAACTTACTCTATTAATGTGCCAGATTGCAGAGATTCATTTTCAAGCGTCAAGCCAACACTACAGTGCTGGGAAGAATCCCACTGGGTCATGGCACACTGGCACTTTTCAATCTTGCTAGATTTGGTTTGCTAATATCTTAAGAATTTCTGCATCTGATGTTAATCTATGTTGTTCTCTAATTTACTTTTCTTGCATTGTATTTTGAACCTGGTTAGCAGATTAGCCATCTTCATCAAATGATGGGGTAATGCCCTGCCAGTTTTCAGAAAGAATGAGTGGCTGATTATAAGAAAGACAGTGTGTGGGCTGTAGCTCCTTCCTTAGGATATACCAGTAAAAAAGACATGGGACTGAGGCATTATTTCTAAGATGTTTCTGGTAATATACTCAAGTATATATGTTTGTATACATATGCATTTCCCTGATATATATATACATACATACATATGCCTCTAACATAGGAATATATATATACATATATGCATATATTATAGCATTCACCTTTGACATGGAAACATACACACACATGCACACATATCTGTCATTTATCTATGACCTTTGACACACACAGAGGTCATCTTAGGTCAGTTTTACTCATTTACCAGCTTACCCATTTCAACTAGGAGCCAAACCCATTGATAACATCAAACTCTCTTATAATCCTTTAACACTGGTATGTATAGGATCTGTAGTTACCCCCTCTCTGTCTTTCTTCTCCCCCATGGTGCTGGGGATTGAACCTGGCGCTAACACAGGCTAAGCAAGTGCTCTACCATTGAGGGGCACCCCACCCAGTGTCTTTCTTATAAATCAGCCACTGTTGGAAATATTTCCTCATTTAACTTTTGGTTTCTTCTTTGTCTAACAGATTATCTAAAAGTGTAGAAGCATGGGCCTAAACATTTAGGTTCTTCTGAGAATGGTATTGTCACTTTCTAACTTAATCCCATTGAGGCTGGAGAACACACACCTTAAGTTTTAAGTTTTAAAAATTCATTGCTGGTTTTTATATTTGCATGTGTGAGGGAGCACAGGAGTGTGGATGCCCATGCACTTGTGTGCATTTTCACAAGGGGACCAGAGACTGGCATGGGGCATCTTTCTTGACTGTTCCTCACTTGACGTTTTTGAGTCAGGGCATTCTGCTGAACTCTGAGTTTGCTAGTTCACTAGTCTACCGAGGCAGCTTGTCCTGGGAAACCCTGTCTTCCCCTCCCTGGTGCTGGCATTGTAAGAGCACGCATGCCCTGATTTTCATGTGGCTGCTGCAGACCAACCTCGGTCCTCAGGCTGGCACAGCACACACTGTTGCTTAGGCTGTCACCACAGCCCCTCTATTTGGTTTCATTTGCTTTATTTTTGTCAAAACAAAATCTTTCATTTCCTTCCTTTCCTTCTTTCTTTTGTATTAAATAGTTTTAGTTTTCTATATTAATTTTTCAATTTAACTCTCCCTTCCTTTCTTTGTGGTGCTGGGGCTAGAACCTGGGGTTTTCTGCATCCTCAGCAAGTGCTCTACCCTGAGCTAGATCCCAAGCCCTTGGTTTTATAAGACAAGGTCTTGATGTATTGTGATCTTGAACTCCCGATCCTTCTGCTTCTGCCCCTAAGTGCTGGGTTACAGGTTTGTACTACCGCACCCGGATCCACACCTTCCCTTTTCTTAAGGGTTACTCTTATATTCTAAACATCTTGCCTGGGCACATGAATGCAGGTGGCATGGGGTTCAGAGGTGAGTCAGACCTTCTGGAGGTAAGGCTATCAGCAGCTGTGGGTGCCTGATATGGATGTTGAAATCAGATTCAGATCCCAGCTAAGCCACACTCTCCTTTTTCAAAGTGTGATTAAATACATGTTTACTTTTCATGAGTCATGGGTAATATTGTAGCATTTTCTGCAAATGCAGACTTCATTCAACAGTGCAATCCCATAGGATCCATGTTCTTTATATTGTGATGTTATATTATATCTACATGTGTTTTAAACACAAAAATACAGAATTGTATTTTTTGCATGTATATTTTACATGTACTTTTCCAGTTAGAACAAAAATACGAGATTTTATATTTACCCCAATATTTGTCATTTTCATGACTCATTGTTTTTTGTAGATTAAAGTTACTATCTACTATAGTTTTCTATTCATGTGAAAATATTTCTTCACTTTTTAATAGTTTTCTTGTCATGAGTTAAATTTTTGCCCTTAAACATCTTTTTCTTCATTTAAAAATGTTCTAAATATAGAATTTCTGGCTGACAGGTCTTGTCTTCTGACCTTTGAACTGACCTCTCTCTGTCTCTCAGAGCAGGGCTCATGATGGAAGCAGAGGCAGCATTCACACCGTCATTCTTGTGTGAAGCACAACTTCTTCTCTTGCTGCTTTTAAATCTTGTCTATGGAATCCAGGCATCCAGTGATGATATGATTGGCATAGTTTTTATTCTGTTTCAGCACTTTTCAATCTGGAAGCTTATTCTAGACACAAATTTGTAAGTTTGGGGCCAGGATCTCTTCACCTAATTTTTCTGCCCTCTGTACTTTCTTTGTGTTCTGGAACTCTGGTCACACCAACGTCAGACTGACTACTGTGCTCCTGCAAGGCTGCTCTCTTACTTATTTACCTCCCAATTTCCTAATTAGATACTTCCTGTTGACTTATCTTCAAACACACTTCCTCTCCCTTCCTTCATTTTCAGTCTACTGCTAAATAAAAACCTCCAGTGAATTTGTCATTTTAGTTAGTTTTCATCTCTGCAACTTCCATCTTGTTCTCTTATAGTGTCATCTTCTGAGACTGTCCTCTCTGTTCATTCATTGTGATTACTTTAAGTCCTAGAATAAAATATTTTGTTGTTTGTTAAGAAAGTATCCTGCTGTGTAGCCAAGGCTAGACTCAAACTTACTATGTAGTCTAGACTAGTCTTGAACTCACTGTCCTTTTGCCCCAGACTCACAAGAGCTGCATGGACAAGTGATCACCACTACGTCAGGCTAAGCTCTCGAAAACATTTTTAATGGCTGCTTCAGGAACTCATCCGCTGATCACAGTATCCCTGTCATGGTCAGCTTCTACTAACTTCCTCCATGTCTTCATTATGGTTCATGGTTTCCTATTTTTTAAATATCTGACAATTTAGTAATTCTTAATTATGCGTCTGTGTAGGTTTATGCATGTGAGGGTGTCTGTGGGGGCCAAAAAAGGGCACTGGATCCCTTGGAGCTGCAGTTACAGGCTGCTGTAAGGTGTCCAATGTGGCTACCAGGAATTGACGCTGGGTGCCTGTAAGAGCACCACATTCTCTTAAGCACTGAGTCAAATCTCTAGCTCCATGTCGGGCATTTAAAAAATGTTGCAGTCTATGTTTGTAGAGCCTCTTGATTCTGTGACTGTCCCATGAAGACTGGTTTCCATTCCTGCAGGCAGATAATTTGCCTGACTCTTGAGACTATCACACATGCAGTGTGCAGAAGGTGAAGGCTTTTTCAGGGTTCCCAGCAGGGCTTGAGGGGTACTCACTGGCACCCCCTTCAAGTTTAGTTAGTGATCGGTCAGTCTCCCTCAAGACTTCCTTCACACCTGCCTAGTGTCTCTGTACGCTCACCTTGCCTCTGCTCTGCTGTGGATGCCAAACACGTGGTCTAAGCTGCATGTGGCCGGCCACACACAGCTGATCACATGTATGAATCCAGCCCAACACAAAATCCTAAACCTACTTAATGTAAGAGAGTTTTGTGGGGTTTCCTGGTGGCCCAAGCCTTGGTTCTTGAGCGTGAACTTCACAGATGACAGTGTCGTTTGACAACATCAAATGCTGGCTGGGCACCCTCAGGGTCTTAAGTTCAGGCCTGTGTTTTTCAGCTTTAAAATTTCCACTCAGCCTTCTCACAACATAGATGGAAGTCTCTCTTCTATTCGAAAGCGCCTGCCTTACATGCCTTGTGACTCCACAGTGTAGTTGTCTGTGGCTGCGCTTCTATGGTCTTTCTGAATGCCTACTCATTCCTTCTTATACCTGGGAATTTTTGTTGTTATTGTTAAATGCCTAAGTTCTTTCATGAAAAATTATAATAGCTTTCACAAAAAGGTCTGTTTTCTAGAAGCCAAGTGGAACCCAAGGCAGTCACTGTGTCTGACTCATTTATCAGCTCCATTCTCCCAGGTCCCACAGCCTGGGGAGAAATCTGTAAAAAGTGGTGGGGTTAGTTGGACTATGGACTGCATTCCAACCATAGGAGTTTCTCAGAGGACAGCCATGCCAGTGGTCACCATAGCACAGTGCTGGGTGGCTTCCTCGGCAGGCGGTCTCAACAGGAAAGTTAATTTGATGACAAAACAAAGATTTATTTTAAAAATAACATTTTATTTATTTATCATCCACCCATCCACCCATTCATCCAGGCATGTGTATGCACGCTTGTGCCATAGTGTGCGTGAAAGTCAAAAGAAAACTTGTAAGAGCAGCTGCTCTTCTTCCATTGTGTGGCCCTGGGGACTGAACTCATGGCATCACCTGCTGAGCCATCCTGTCAACCCTGAGACTCAGTTTTACTACCTTTAGGTTACTAGATGCCCAAATGTTTCAAATAGAGTAATCTTTGAAATCTTTTTCAAGGAGAATCTTTTATTATTCCCCGCCCTTGAGACCAGGGTCGACCCATGTACCTCCCACACTGCTCCCACTGTTTCTATTGAAGTGTATTTTTACATGATGCCCTCCATTATTTTTGTTCATATATATGTTTATATATTTGTGATTTGTCTTTGAAGCAGTTTAAGAGATATATGTTGAAATCTTTGATTTTATATGAGTTGGTAAGCATTATCATACAGAAACACCAACAAACCTATCACTTAGTTTTTGAAAAATTCATGTGCAAACAAACTATTCTTTTACTAATTAACTCTGAAAGAGAAAGTGTAATTGCATAATGCAGTCAACAGCCAGACTTCACCCTCTCCCACAGGGTCTAAATTAATGCTGCAGCCACTTCATTCTGTTTTGCTTTACAATGGTGCTCACCATACAGCCCAGCTCACCTTGAACTCAGTCCTCTTCCTTGGCTCCAGAGTGCTGGGATAACAGGTATGTCCTGCTATGCTCAGCCCCTTGATGCTTTATAAAGACAGAGAAAGGACATAGTCCCTTGCCCTACTGGTGCAAATAGCATAGTGTCTTAAAGAATGCATACACAGCTGTGCATATAAAAAACCACTTCTGTCACATACGACCCCTTCACGAGTTACCTACATGTCTAAATGGAGCAAAGCCACTAACTTCTAATTTGGTTTATACAGAAATTATTCAGAATTGATGGCAATATACTTGACCAACACTTGCTTGAATTACCTGCAACTCATTTAATAAAAGGGACGCATGACCACGCAAGAAATCCTTCAGTGGTGTGTGTTCTAACAGAATTAACGAAGAGTGAGAGGAGACAAGACAAGGACAGATGGCGGAGAGGTTGCGGAGGGCCTCCGCAGAGCATTTTCACTTGCTTCATTGGCTTGTTTGGGGGCACACTCACCCTGCACGGCTAACGGCTTGAGGCTCACATCTTCCATCTGGCAGACGCTGGACTGTACAGGTATTTGGAGATCCTGACTGGTCTTGTTCACTGGGCTAATGGTTTCGAATGAGGGTGAGGCGTAGAGTGTTTCCATAGCGGACTGGTCGTGGGACACAGACTCTGACTTGGACATCCTCAGACTCAGGCTGATGAGCTCACCTTTACCTGATGTCCAAAATGCTTGTAAAGGCGTCAGTGTTTGAAAGCTGTCTGCGACTGCCTGCTCTTCCTGAGGACTTTGTGGGGGACCTTCTGTGACAGTATTTGCAGTGGTTTTCTCCAATTTCTTGCCTAAACTCATATTTGTCTGCATCGACGGGGTTTTTTCTGAGGGGGTAGATACAGCCTCTGTAAAATAGCAAGTAGCTCCAAATTAAAACTGAAACATTCCATTTAAAATCCATTTTAATAAATGGGATCTTTCCTATTTAGTCCTCTGCTTTTTTACTAGGCCGGTATGTTCTATTTCAAGTACCCTTGAGCTATAACTGATGCCTTAGTCATTTGGTGCCTGCCTTCTCCCTCTCTCAGTGGCACTAAAACACAAGACACAGAAAATTTCAAATAACTTCCTTTTAAGTATTTCTCCCTTCACCCACTGATCTGTCTCTCAGCCACTATATTTTTAATACTTTCAAACCTTCATCCTTTACAAGATAAACTAGACAAATTATACATCATTCTATACTTGTGAAGCCCTTCATCTCTCCTGGAAAGAAAGCCGTCTGCTCCCAGGAGGCACATTCAGAAGTACTTCAGGGGGCAGCAACATTTTAATAAATCTTTTGTCTATGTGGAGGACAACACATTCTCTTATAGAGCTGTTCTGATGGCTACAACAATCCAAACTTTCTTCCATTCTTGTCACTAAATACACCAAAGCATCAGGAAAGTCTGGGGCAGACCAGGCATCATGAACAGAAGGGGATAAAGCAGTGTAAGAAACCAAAATGGCGGTGAACCTGGGTTGGGACCAGTTCCTGAACCCACACATCTTGAACCTGCATAGAATTTCTTGATGGGACCAGACTTCAACCCTCAGTGTGATGAAACTCAAAGAGTTTCATCCTAACTTGGCTATGGAATGGAAGAAAATTGTTTCTTAAGAGGTTGGATTCATGAAATTAGAATCATAAGACAGTGAGAGGGGCATGTGTATTCTCTGGCACTTCCACTGGGGAGGAGGATGCTGAGACTGCTGAGTCCACAGCTTTTGATTATACACATCACAAAGTACACTGTATGATACATCGGAATGCACACATACAGGCTCTCAGGACTTCCACAGGCTGGAGAAAAGCTTCTGATATTTACCCAGAGCTAGAAAGTTCAGGAAACTGGCATTAGTTGCTTTATTGCCATGGTGTAGCTAGTCATGTTTTGTGTATAGGTCACTCAGCAAAGATGCCCGAGGAAACTGGGACCAGACAGAACCAAAGTTAAATGCTGGAGGCTGTTGTTTATGTTTTCACTCCCTTAAACAAGTTTATTTGGCCCATCTGCACCAGATGCGCTTGATCACATGTGGGCGGGAGGTACACAGGAGGTATGCAGACAGGAAGTATGTTAGGATAGATGCTTGCCCCTGATTGGACCTGATGGTGGCTCCGTGGTTTTGCTTTTTTAAGCCCCTTCAAAACATGACTTGTGGCCATTTCTTGAGAACCTAGGTATGGACCTGGCCAGAATCCATTCTCCTGGCCAGTATTTAATTAAAGCTTGCTTCAAATTGGGGTAGTTGCTTAATTCTCAACTGGTGGAATTAGCAAAACCCAGACCCAAGACCAATCAATGGAGGAGGAAAAGGTTGAGGCTTTTCCCTTTTAAGCAAAAATTTTCCAGTTAATGTCCTTGATCATCAATACTTTCTATTTGAACAAAGAGATCTTTCTGAGGGAGCTCATTTCAAATTCATCAGATGTTCTGGGATGAGAGTTTGACAGATCCTAGTGAACTACTTTGGGAGGGAGCTGCACATAGTCTCATTGCCAACAAACAAGACTGAACCTTTCCTGTTGTGGATACTGGAAGTGGAATGACCAAGGCTAATCCGACCAATAACCTTGGCACTATTGCTAAGTCTAGCACCAAAGTCTTCATGGAGGCTTTGCAGACTGGGGCAGATATTTCGATGACCAGCCAGTTTGGTGTTGCCTTTACTCTGTGTATTTTGCTGCTGAGAGAGTGACTGTGACCACTAAACATCATGATGATGATGGGCAGTATGCCTGGGAATCCTCAGGAGGGGCATCAGTCACAGCAAGGACTGACAGAGTAACCAATGGGCCACGGAACAAAGGTTATCTTACATCTGAAAGAAGACCCACCCGAGTATTTGGAGGAAAGGAGAATAAATAAGGTTGTGAGAGAACATTCTCAGTTTCCTGGCTACCCCATTATTCTCTCTGTGGAGAATGAATGAGATAAGGAAGTCAGTGATGATGAGGCTGAGGAGAGAGGAAAGAAAGAGAAAGAAGAAATAGAAGATGTTGGTTCTGATTAAAAAGAAGAAAAGGATAGTGATGAGAAGAAGATGATTAAGGAGAAGAACACCGATCAATAACTAAGTAAAACAAAGCGTACTTGGATCAGAAATCCTGAAGGCATTGCTAATGAAGAATATAGAGAGTTCTATAAGAGCTTAACCAACGACTGGGAAGAACATTTCACAGGAAATCATTTTTCTGTGGAAGGATTGGAATTCTGAGCCCTCCTTTTGTCCCAAGACATGCTCCTAATGATCTATTTGAAAACAGAAAGAAAAAGACCATCAAGTTGTGTGTACACAGACAGGGCTTTCATCATGGGTAACTGTGAGAAGTTAATCCCTGAATATCCGAATTTCATTAGAAGGGTGGTGGATTCTGAGGATCTCCCTCTAAATATTTCCTATTAAATGTTGCAGCAAAGCAAAAATTTGAAACTTATCAAAAATAATTTGGTCAAGAAATGCTTAAAACTATTCAATGAACTGGTGGAAGGTAAAGAGAACTACAAAAAGTTTTATGAGAACTTCTCAAAAATATAAAGCTCAGAAGCCAAGAAGACTCTCAAAATCGGAAGAGGCTTTCAGAACTGTTGTGATGCTTCACATCTGCTTCTGGGGAAGAGGTGGTTTCTCTCCAAGACTACTGCATGAGAACAAAGGAAAACCGCAAGCACATCCATTTCTCCATAGCTAAGACCAAGGACCAAGTAGGTAACTTGACCTTCATGGACCGTCTCTGACAGCGTGGCTTAGAAGGGATCTATGTAACTGAGCCCACAGACAAGTATATTGTGCTATATTTCTTCCACAGTCGAAGGAACATGAGGCCAAGACCTTAGTGTCCATTACCAAAGAAGGATTGGAACTTGCAGAAGGTGAACAGGAGAAAAAAAAAACAGGAAGAGAAAAAGACAAAGTTTGAAAACCTCTAAAAAATTATGAAAAGCATCTTGGAGGGGAAGGTTGAAAGGCCAAAGTGATTGGTGGCATCCCATGTGGTATCAACCCTAGCACACATGGGTGAACAGCAAACATGGAGAGAATCAGAAAGCTCAAGCCCATTGAGACAACTCAATGACGGGCTACTTAGCAGCAAGGAAACCCCTGGAGATAAACCCTGACCGCTCCATTATTAAAACCTTAAGGTAAAGGCAAAGGCTGACAAGAATGACAAGCCTGTGAAGGCCAGGTCGTCTTGTGTGATGTCTGGCTTCACTCTGGAAGATGCCCAGACACGTGCTAACAGGATGTTCAAGCCTAGTCTAGGAACTGATGAAGATGATCCCACTCTGGATGACTCCCAGGGCTGCTGCAGCTGAGGGGTTGACGGAATTAATCGGAAGAGGCTTTCAGAACTGTAGTGATGCTACACATCTGCTTCTGGAGAAGAGGTGGTTTCTCTCCAAGACTACTGCGTCAGAATGAAGGAAAACTGCATCTCCTCAAAGGAGATGCCGACGCACGGAGCATGGGAGAAGTAGACCACTGTGTCACCAGAAGAATCATGTGTGCAATGCTGACTTCATTCCTCCTGAAAATACATTTTCAAGGGTTTTTGTTTAATTTTTGTTAATATTCAAGCATCTGTGTGGCATGAAAACTAAGGGGAATATAAAATGTCTTTCTGTTTCTTATCCTGTGAGACTGTAGGCTTGTTTCAGCAGGCTGGTGGAATGTTGGCTATAAGACGTAAAGTAATCTGTTGCTAACTTTGTGATCTGAACTATTTAAACTGTAGAGCTAGATTTCTTAGTAGACGGAATCACCTGTCACTAAGATGTTCTAAGATATAGCTTCCTGTTTGAAGGGGGAAAAATTGTGAAGATTCTTGAGTATCAACTTCTAGAATCCACTTTTTAAAGCTTTTCATCCCTGTAGTTAACTCTGTACGTACTACTCTTAGAAGAACACAAGCTGAAACTTCTTGACAAGAATTCCCCACCTGGCTTGTTTTCCAAAGTAAAGTACCAAGAACAAACCCCTAAACTTCCCTAGATTCTATAACTCAGCAAGGCTCATGAATGGAAATATAGTGCCCAGTCACATTCTGCTTTAAAAGGTATGTATGTATGTATGTATGTATGTATGTATGTATGTATGTATGTATGAGAAGGGGAGGGAGAAATTTATATTGCTTTCTATTACTTTTTAGGGTTTTGAGATAATGTCTGACTCTGTAGTTGAACTTGGCCTGGAATTCAAGATCCTCCTGCTTCTGTCTCTTGAGTGCTGTGATCCCAGCCTTGTACTGCCATGTCTGCCTTCTGTCTTTGAAAATTCAACTCAAGTACCATTTCTCTTCAATGCCTGGCCTGGCCCTTCTGTCTTGGCCTCCACTACCAAAGCCTGGAAGGAGCCTGATGAGCAGCTGTGACATTGTGTTCTTTTAAGCCTTGTCCCTGCCTGGAGTTGTCTCTGTGTCCCAGCACCCAATGGCACTGCCAGCCCTGGAGGATACATTCCATCAGTGTCTTTTCAATGGGAGGAAAAACCCAGACAAGAACCAAAGAGAAGGTAATGCTTTTGTTTTTCTAAATTTAACATAGTTTAACAACTTAATAATAATGGGAGGAAACAGAAAATTAGTAGATGAAAATAACCTCTTCTGAAATATTACTAACTAGCATATGACCCAGTTATATTTGGTTAGTACAAGGCTTTGTTAGAAGTACTAATATATCCTAGTAGGAAATCAGTCATGGTATTTCAGAATGCATGTGTATGTTACCACATTTGCTTTAAAGTACTCCTTAAAGGGGATTTTATTTAAATATTTCCCTTGACTCTCCATTGTATTTGAGAAAAATATTTTGCTCTTTATGTTTTATTTATCTATCTATCTATCTCTCTATCTATCTATCTATTTATTTATTTATTTATTTATTTGTTTTTTCGAGACAGGGTTTCTCTGTGTAGCTCTGGCTGTCCTGGACTCGCTTTGTAGACCAGGCTGGCCTCGAACTCACAAAGATCCGCCTGCCTCTGCCTCCCAAGTGCTGGGATTAAAGGCGTGCGCCACCACCGCCCGGCTTTTGTGTAATGAAATCACTTTAAAATTCAGTGGTATGTAGATGAGGACAGCCCAGGATGACAATGACTTTCCCATGAAAATATCCTAAGAGCACTCAATCCAAATATCAACACTGGCATGAGTAAAGACTCTAGATGCCATGTTAATACTTAGTACAAAAGCTTAAAATTAAACACAAGCTTAAGAATTCAATGAGATGGCAGGGTGTGGACGCTCATGAGGTAAGTCCTGCCTGGTGCCTGGCAGGTGGAGGCAGGAAAACCAAGAGTTCAAGGCTTAGCTACATAGTGAGTTAGGTCAGCCCAGACTACATGACACCCTACCTCAAAGAACTTAAATAAATAAATATTTTTAAATCATCAACCCCTTTCCTGATAGTCCAGGAAGAATAAAACTGCAAATTGGTTGCGTGGACTTTTATTAAAACTACTAATTTTTTTTAACTGTGTCGGGAATTGAACTTAGGGTCTCCACTATGCTAGGCAAGCTCTCTACTGCATTACATCCTCAGCCCCCAACTGGTAATGTATTCAACAAACTGAACACTTTAATGTAAAACAGAGTACAATGACGAGGGCTGGGGGTACAGCTCAGTTCAGTTAATAGAATGTTTGAAAAAATGATTTCAAATGCACACAGCACATTAACTTAAAAAGAAAAATGTTTACTTGAACAGAAGATGGAAGCATTCCGAAGATTCTAGAATAAAGCTGCCTTGGGTTTCTTCACTGTCAGCCCAATTCTACACACCCCCGCTTCTATGCAAATAAATTCTATGTCAAATTAATTCTCTGTAATTACCACTTTAGTTATTTATACTTTGTATGCAGAAGTCCCCTCCTATGCCAGTGATCAACTCTGCACCCCATGGGTTCAGCTCTCCATGGTTTACCTGCTACTTACCCAGAAATGACCCGCAGCCAGGCCCTGTGCTGTGCTCTCAGGCTGACTTGGCTCCTGTTCCCGGCATTCCAGCATCTTGCCCACCAGCCAACACCTTCCTGCTTCACTGGTTTAAACCCTACCAACCCCACAAGGCCCATTCCAAACAGTTACTGCTTCTAGAAGCTATTCCCAACAGATAATACTCACTCCACCCTAATTCCTGCCTTTTCTCAAATAATAAAGTGGGCTTCCATGAAGTCATTATGTTACTTAATTACATACAACATAGTGCTGATCATATATGAAGTTTGTGTGTTCTGACCTTACAGCTTACAGGATGCTTTTGCATAGGGAAGAAATGCAAATGTCTGCTAAGTGTAAATAGTTCCTAGTGTGCCTCTCCCTGACATCATATGCTGGTCCTGTGGACATCTAAGTTGTATGTGAAACCTAAAATCAAGAAGACTCAATCAAGCAGCAGTGTTGGGGCTGGGATTCAGCTCAGCAGTTGAGTGTTTGTCTTGCCTAAGGAAAGCTCTGTGTTTGATACTGAGTACCATGAAAAATAACAAGGCAGGAACAGGGGAAAGAAAGGAGTGAACAATGAAGGGAGAGAAAAGGCCAGCTAATTGATACCCCCTGTTTACTCTGGGCTGTATTAAGACTCTGGAGAGACACTAAGCAGGCCAATCATCCAGCAATACAAATACAGTAAAAAGTCAGAGCAGAGGAGAAAGATGGGCAAGTGCCCAAATAAATGGAACTTTAGTATGTCACATCAGCAGGGCAGGCACAAGCCAGTCAGTGTTATTAGTTATTAGTGTGTGGCAGAGAGGGGAGGAGCTACACCCAGAAAGACAGGAGAAAGCCAGGGCTGTGGACGTCTTGTCTGACAGGAGTTGGGAGGAGGGAAACGGAAATTGTGGGACACTTTTAGAAGCTTGTGCCTTAGTCACCTTGATGAAACTTTGTCTGCTCTCCTGTTCTCCAGGCAACCTTTCTGTCTTCTTCTGCAGCCTCTTTTCCTCTGAAATATAGGCAGTTTGTTCTGGACACTTCACTTATCTGCTGCTGGACATGGCCTGTCTGCAATCCATTCACATTTAACCCTGGTCTCTGCTGCTCCTTGTGGGGAGAGCTCACCATCCTGACCTCCTGTCCTTGATATCTACTTTACCTCAATTGACGTGGTCATCAATCTCCCCAGCCTTCACCACAGTCTCTGGATCTTCCCGTCTGCCCCGTTGGTCCAACCTACACAGCCCCCCAAAGCACCTGGTCCTCAGACTATCTAACACAGTTCACAGCTCTGCACAAATAAGCTCCATTTACCTCTCTTTCTGTACCTGCATCACTACTCTTGTAAAATTGTGGCTCAGTGAAGATTTCCTGTCTTCACATTCCACACTCCTCCTGGTGCCAAGCCTCTACACAGCTGCTCCTTTTGTACGAAATTCTCTCCCCTCCTCACATTTGGCCAAGGATCACCACCTTCTGGGTTGGAGCCCTTTAGATAGGCCTATGCTTCCACTCATGGGCAGGTCTCAGCCTGCAGGACTCTTTCCCACTCTGACAAAGACGATTTCATTCTTCAAGATCCAATCCAATTTCTTTCTTGTTGAAAAAAAATTTGAACCTTCCAAGTTAAAATGAATCTGTTTTCCTTCTTTCAGTATTGCATAATGAATGCCATATGAATACTGACTCTACTTTAGCCAGTCTCATTATTTCAAATGTATCCATTCATTTGACAAACACATATTAAATATGAGGATGTGTTAGACAATTTCCTAGGCTCAGGGATCACAGCACTAAACAAATGTGTTGTTTCTAACTCAGTCTAATTTCTTGTGTACAGAACTGTCACCTCCAGTATAGTGACATCCCTCAGAGCATAAACCCAATTGAAGCTGTTCAACCCATAGGCAACTGGCAGAGTATCTGTTAGTCATTGCTGTCCCAATGATCTGGTCACTAAAACAAATTCATCTGTAGAGCCAGGGGAAGGAAGACAGGATATTCTGATGCAGTCTTTTGATACACATGACATGGGGACACCCAGAGATCCGGGGATTTATTCAGGATCACACAGGATTCAAGAGTAGAAGAAATAGATGCCAGACTCATGAATTCAAGATTCTTCCGTCTTAGGAAACTGAAGCAAGGACTAAGAAAGTTGGTAGATCCAGCTGTACCTATAGGATTGCCTGTCACTAATAATCCTATGCCCGGGATGTGTCCTTGTGTCCAAACTGCTATGTGACTCAGTCTTAGCTCATCACTTTGTTTATCAATGGGATGCGGGGCATGTGTGCAGGATCAAATGGTCCATATGTGTCTGAGCCTGCTTATCATCTCCTGGGAGGAAGGTCTAGGGGAAGATGGTTGCTGGACACGTGAAGGATGGACAGCATTGGTGGACATTTTTCTAAAGTTCTCTAGAACAGAGGGCTCTGATGAGTACAGTACTTGTCCTGCCTTTCTATATTTGAACACAAATATGTGATTGCATACACTACAAACACCAATGTGATTGTTCCAGAAGGCTTCCCAACCTTTTCTAGGAGAGAATTTCTGTGAATTCTACTGAAAAAGTGGGAAGGAGTTCTGAGTGAATTAATTTGGTTGGCTGGCTTTATATGGTTTCTCATTTTCTTTCAGTTCAGACATGAATGTCAGAGCTTTCTCTCCAGCATCTATCCAGCAGGCTCCTCAATAGGAGGCTCACTGTTAGACCATGAGATAGCACCAGCTCGCCTTAGTCACCTGCCAATAGACCTGATTAATACAAAATGGGACCTGAAAGGCAGGCTGTCTTAGGCTTGACAGTTATCCTTCAGGAGGCGCATTTTCTGTGGAAGACACTCCCACACAGACCAATATGAACATGACAGAAAACACTAAACACCTCTGTGTCAAAGAAACGAGCCTGCTCAATGGGTCAGGAATGGTTTGGCCAGTTCACTAGTGTGAGACCATTCTGATAAAGACTTCAGATTGGCTCCGAGTGGAGACAGAGCCGACAGGCAGGAACACTCCAGACTGATGCTTCTTTTTCATTTTTCAGCAATTCTGTGGGCTTGTTCTAGGAACTATAATCATTGCGCATTATTATGTATTTGTTATTATAAAGCTAATAATGGGCGTTCTAGTCCAACAGAGCAGGCACCGTGCTCCATTTTCTTGTTGGTCTGACGCATAGGATCCAATTACAGCTACAAAGGAGAAAGCTGGCAGCATGACTGAAGATGGATGCCAAGATACAGCTTTCTGTATCTAAAAAGTCTAAAAAGGCGTAACTGAAGATTTTTTTCCCTTTTAGTAATTAAGTTAATCAGAGGAAACAGGATATGAAGATAATAATGAGGTCATTTTGCTAAGACGCCACAGTTACAAATTATTAACACAGGAGTGATTTAAACTGCTTACTAATATATTGGTTTAAAATAGGCAGGCCATTAACCTAAAATAGATATTGAATGTAAAAGTTAAATCATATGCATGACACACACACACAAATCTTAGTGTTATTTATGTATTTATTTATGTTGGTGGTGCATGCACAAAATCCTAAATAATTATAAGTCTGAACAGTTGCCAGCTCCTTAGGGTCTCCTCTAAGTGTGGAATAGTTGCATGAGCACATCGAACAGTTCTACAACTACAATCAAGTGTGAAAGAAGAAACACGATCAACACTCTAGCCCTGAGACTCACAAATATATGGACTGCTACTTTCAGAATGAGCCTGGCATAGTGGCTCCATTCTAACAGGAAGACAGAGATTGGGACCTACAGAAAAGGACTTCTAAGAAAACTTTTTCAAGTTGGACAGCTAGCACCTTTCATGCTATGAAAATGGATTGCAAGGAATGGATTATAAAAAAGGCACAGAGTGCTTATTACTAAGCTTTATGTCTTAGCTAAGGCTCCACCAGTGATAAAAATCATACTTTCCTTCACTAGACTGCAGCTATAAAAAGGGAGGACGAAAGGCCTTTGTGTGGCTGGTGATCATTGCCTGCCCATCTCAGAGTCCATGTTGCTAACACTCTGGAGAAATGGAAGCAGTGTTACCATGTAAAGGTCACCCGGTGTTGCGAGCACACTCAGCCCTGCGAGATAAGCAGGTGTGCAAAGGCACATGCATATGGTGGTGATCGGCAGACGGACAATGACAAGCAAACAGGGACTCCGGAAGGTGAAAAGTTAAAATAAATTGGGTCAGAGGTTCAATTCTACCCAGAATTAAATTATTTTAAACTACAAAATATTTTGAATGATGGTTGGCCCAAGGCAACCACTAGCAGGAATGGATTGCTGTTGTTAGAAGCCAGCCTAGGAAGGGAACCACACAGCTTTTGCCATGGCTCTGCTTGGAAGTGATCAGAACCTAAGCAAGCCCTGCTCTTGTAGACCTCAGGCATGGCATGTGGCCTGTGCCCACTGGTCCTCAGTGGGTGGCATCTGAGAAGCAGAGAAGATGACAATAATACACAAAATGATAACTCTCTGACATTCTCCAAATTAAACATGCAACCAATAATTACCTTTCTTACTTCAACAGCAAGTGAAAATCTTGTGTAGGTCTGTAGCACAGCAACCAGTCTAAATACCATTTACATTGTGAATGAAGAAGTGCCACTTCTTATGAAGCATGGCTGTGCTCTTACTCAAAGTAGGCCAAAACGACTTCCATTAAAGCCATCAACATTAACCGGAGAGGACGTCACTCTGGGACCACCTTATTGATTTCCAGAGACAATGCAAACCAGCCCCTTCCCCTAGACAGACTGCTGCATGATCCTTGTGCCTACAGCTCTCTGCTCATATTTTTCTTGAATGATTTGCAGTACTATGCTGTAACCTGTCTATGCTTTGCTTGCTCTTGTCTCATCCACACCCTCTACATATTTTCATTCATGAAACAGCACTTTGCAGACAGTGTACTGAGGAGGCAAAGGCTAGAAAAGACTTCAGTCACGGGAATTACTAAGCATGGAGGTAAAATACCAGATACACTGACTAAGAAGAGAAAAAACTTTCTGAAAGATGAGTGAAAAGTAAGAGATTATAAAGCCTAAAGTAAGCAGGTTTCATTAAAAAATCCCAACACCTAACATTCTTTTAAAACTGGAAGAAACTTTAATGAACCAGTGGATGGCAGGAAATAGACCAGAATGGCAAAAATCAACAGGAGAGAAGCCCAGGAGTGAGACTGAGAGGCATAGCGGGCAGAGTGTGAGGGTGGCTCCTCCCCAAGTTCTCCCTCTAGTGGAGTGAATCTGAGAGTCCTTTAAGGTTCCCTTGGGAGCCTGCTCTAGTTTCATGAGGGAGGGAAGGACTGATTTGGCTTACACTTCCACATCACAGTCTATCGTTGAGGGAGGTCAAGGCAGGACTCAAGCTGAAACACGAAGCATGAACTATGGAGGCACGCTGCTCACTGGCTCACTGCAGAATCATGGTCAGCTGGCTTTCTCACAAAACTCATGACTATCTGCCCACAGTGGGCTGGGCACTCCTACATCAAGTAAGGCAATCAAGACAAGCCCTGGCCCCCACAGACATGCCCACAAGGTCTGACCTAGGCAACTCCTCAACTGAGATTTCCTTCTTAGGTGACTCCAGGCTGTGCCCAGGCAGACAGTTAAAACTAACTAGGCTGCTCTCTACTATGGTTCCCTTGTGTGGGACTCCGAGACTGAGACATCCTCCTGCAGGAGGAGCTCTTTGCACCTCCTGACTTTTAACCTTTGTAGATTACCTAGCACCTGGGCTTCTGCCTGGAGGAAGCATATCACTGTAACCTCATCCTCTGCTGTTGTCTGGAGTTCTATCCTCTGGTTGTTCTTTTAGCTCCCGTTCTTATACACAATCCCAAACCCTCACCGCTGTCTTCAGGTACCTCTCTCAACCTGGCATTTCCCTCTTGCTTCTCAGCAGCTGATCTTCTACCCTGAGCACTGGGAAGGACAGACTAAACTGAGCTGCCTGGGCACCCCCTCATGCTGACCAGCTGAACTGCACTGGACCTGTGCCCAGCCCTCCCTTCAGCCTCGGCCTGGAGGGGCAGGGGCAATTCTCTCAGCCCACTCCTTGTCCTGTAGCTGTCACCAAGACTCACTATGGTCAGCACTTATTCCTGTCGTCAGCTCCACGCTAGCGTCCCCCTGGTCCCCAGAGATGCACTGCCCTTCCCACAGCAGCACACCCATATTTATCAAGCTATGCTCAACACACAGGAACTTTGCATATTGTGTTATATGATGTGATGTTTTGGTCTAGAGATACAATGTGAAGGTAAATGAAACTAATTAAATACCTACCACCTCACACACTAATCATTCTGCAAATGTTTAAGATCTCCTCCCTCAGATGTTTTCAAGCATTACAATGTTATCCATCTGGCTCCATGCTGGACAGTGAGTATTCAGAGCCTCTTCTTCCTAGCTGACATGCTATTACTTTTGACCTACATCTCCACACCCCAGGAACCACCATTCTACTCTCTGCTTCTGAATCCTTTCTGTTTTGGAAGGCTCCACATGTGTATGAAATCATGTGTGGTTTATTCTAGGGGGGCCTGGCCTATTCTATGTAACGCAATACAATGCCCTTCAGGTTCATCCATGCTGGTACTGAGGACAAGATCTCCTTCTTTGGTGAAGCTGGGAGCATTCCAATGTACACCCAGGCCACACTTTCTGTATTCATTCCTCCACTGATGGACACTTTGACTGAGTCTGCATCTTGGCTACAGTGAACACGGGAGAGCATCTCTTCCACATAGAGTTATCTCACTTCCTTTGAGAAGGTTCCTAGAAGTGTGACTGGATTCTGTGAGAGCTCTGTTTTCTGCTAGTCACTTCCACTTTAAATACTTCCTCAGAGGGCCCCTTCTTCCATGACATTTTGCCTTTCTCTTGCTCTATTCACCCAAATAATTGGCAACAATGGTCTTTTGCATTAAATTCATTTCTTTCTTTGCTATTTGACTCCTCACAACACTGTAGAATGGTCCCCATTCCTCTCTTGGAGCTGCCCTGGGTTGCTGGCACTAGCTGGATTGCTGAATCCAGTGGAAAAATTTCAGTCCTGTCTCAGGACATTTCTGTGGCATTTAAGATTGACGAGCCCCCCCTCCCCTTCTTTCTTCTCCTTTCATTTCATATACTCATTCATTCAAATGATATTTATTAGGTGGTGTGTCACACGTTATTCTAGGTACTAAAATATGACAGTGCACAAAAAGATGAAGCCTGTACCCCTTAGAGCTTATATTACACAGTGGGGGAGGGGAAATGAATAATTAAACAAGGATTTATATTTAGCTAGTCAGACAGTGATAAATCCTATGGAGGAAAATAAAACCATCTCAGGGCAGAGGCAGACAGCGCCAGGGAATGAGAATGCTGGTGGGGACCATGTTATATTCATATAGGTCCTCGGTGTTAACATGATCATTAGCACTAGAGGATCCTGAGATGCTCTAGTGAGAGAAAAGTCCCTACAGATGCTTGACACATTCCAGGGATACCAATGATCTAAGACGACTGTAGCAGGGTGGCCACGTAGGAAAAGGGGTAGAAGCAGAAAGGCTACAGGGGAGAAGCCAGTTAACAAGACTTTCACAGTAACCCACAGAGACTGTGGTGGTGGACAGCACCAAATGCCAGTGATGGTCTGACTCTAATAGAGTTTCCATTTTGGAAGCAAAGGTGATATGAGATGACTTGAGTAGGAACTGACTCTGAAGCTTGGGTTTGACAACCTAATTGTAGGTGGTACCTTCCTCTCTGACCTCTGGTATCTTTCTCTACCCTCCAAGACAAGACCCAAGGTAACCATGATGCCCCCCACCCAGCTCACAAGGGTGAAGCTCGTGCTCTGACCAAACCCAGGGCCAGCCCCATTCACCGGGCCACAGAGGCTCACCACCAAAGCTACCAGCCACTTTGACCTTCTTCTGCAGGTGGATCTTGACTATAACATCCAGCATGAGGCAGGTTCCTAGCCTTGGGGCCACCAACCCAGAGAACATTCATTCTTCAACGCCTCTCACAAGGTTGGGTCAGGTAATGGTAGTCTTACCACCGCTGAAATGAGTCAGAGGTCATGCTGAAGCTTGGGGTGGAAGCCACTCTTCCAGGCATCTCTTGGAGGAATGTCCTCCCAGACTTTTGGCAGCCTTCTGAGTTATCTGCTTTCCAAGTAGACCCAACATGATGACAATGATCTCAGGGAAAAGATGAGACTCAACACGACAACGCTCCTTCCCAAGAAGTAAGTCATACCTCTGCCTCCTCACTACATTCTTCCTCTTCCACCACACTGCATGTCTGTAATCAGCTCTCTCTGTGTTGTGTACACATAGTGGCCTCCTTGCTCGGAGGCTGACACTCAGTTCTCTCAGATGTCCTCATTACTGTAAACAACGCTTACCCTTACCAACTCTTTATCAACTTCTAAACTCACCACTTCTTCCTGCATCTCAGATCTTCCTTCTACACTAACTCCCTTCTTCCTGAAATTCAGGTGACAAGTTCCTGAGGGTCTATGGGTAACTTGGGTTTTGTCCATTTCAAAGTCTTCTCCTCACTCTTTAACAATGACTGCACATTCTAGGTACGCAGGAATTTTCTCTTCGCCTAGAAGACACCTGTGTCCCAGCGTCCAGTGAGGCTGCTAGGAAGACTGCTCCTGGCCTAGCTTTTGCCTTGTTTTTTGCCTCCTACACCCTGACATGTGAGTTGCAGTTTTCCCAGTTACTCACATTCTCAGTGCATACCGCAGTTTCTGTGCCTTTCACCAGTTCTAGAAACGTGATCTGCTGCCATCTTGCAACACTGCCTCTCTCTCTGTAACTCTCCATTGGCCATCCTGAGCTGGATTGCTCATTGTGTTTTAACTTTCTCCCACCTCCCTGGCTCTGCCCATCCTGGCTTCTTCTTGATCTGCATTTAAATCTGCAATTTTCACTTGGGTTTGATGCTTACTGATGCCTCTCTCTATCAGACCTGCTGAGTTTTCCCTTTTCCTTTCTGAAAGTTTTACTTGGTTACTTTCAAATCTCTCTGGGCATTTCTCATTTACTGACTGCACCCTCATGTGTATGTGCGTGTGTGGTGCATGCATGTGTACCTGTGTGTGGTCACCAATGCATGTGCATGTGGAGATCAAAGTTGATGCCAGGTGCCTTTGTTTACTTTGTTTAATCACTTTCTACCTTATTTTTAGACACAGGCTCTCAGTGAACCAGAAGCTTGCCATGTTGGGTTGACTGGCTCGCCAGCAAATCCCTAGGACCCTCCTGTCTTGCCCGTCACCCAGGCCCTTCTCCGCCAGCACTAGGCTTACAGACATCTACTGCTCACCATGCCTGGTTGTTATATGCGCACTGGGGATCCAAACTCAGGTCTCCCTGTCAGCACAGCAAACACTCCCCCAACCCTTTGCCTCTGTCTTTAAAAACAAAAGTATTCCACACTGAGCTGCTTAACATCCTGCAGGAAGCAATCAAGGTTCTGAGTCCCTGGGGGCAAATGCCTGGTTTGTCTTTGAAGACTATAACAGAAAATATTTATTTAAAACACTTGTATTTATTAGTACTTACCAAACACCTATAAAAATCTATATATTGCCGGGCGGTGGTGGCGCACGCCTTTAATCCCAGCACTTGGGAGGCAGAGGCAGGTGGATCTCTGTGAGTTCAAGGCCAGCCTGGTCTACAAAGTGAGTCCAGGACAGCCAGAGATATACAGAGAAACCCTGTCTCGAAAAACCAAAAAAAAAAAAAAAAAAATCTATATATTATAACCTAATACCTAAAACCTAATACTTATAAGTAAGAATACCTAAGCAACCCTATTTTAACTTTCTTAAAAGGATATTAATATTCTTAGCATAGGTCCGTGCAAGGTAACTTGATTTTGATGGTCTGGGTATGGCAGTCCTTTTAAAGCTTAGAGTCTGTTGGCCTAACTTTGCCAGTACGTATGGCCAGTTTATGTCAGTTGCTAGATTGTGGCCAGTGTATAAGACCAGTCTATTTTAACCCCAACCTTGAAGTCGGCTTCCCCCATCAGCTGAGACTCATTTCTATAGCTATGTCAGTCTGCATATGCTTCACAGCCTACTTCCTCACCGCAGCCTCTGAACTCTGTCCGCCTGCCTTTTCTGCCACCTTTATTAGACTGACTTGTGGCAAAAGGTCTCTTTCTTGGACTCCCCCTCTCAGTTTATGACCATTGCGTCTCAATGCTGACAAAAGGCATATCTTGCTGTATACTTCTCCAGGATGCGATGATTTCGCAGCCCATGAGGGTAAGAGGAAGAGGAAGAAGAAGAGGAGGAGGAGGAGGAGGAGGAGGAGGAGGAGGAGAGCATCGCATGGAGCTCTCTGGTTTATATATAACATCATCTCAAGATCCTTGGTGGTCTCGAGGACACATGATCTCTCAAGGTGTCCAGCGGTCCCATGGTTTCTTGCAGCAACTGACATCATCTACAGCTTGTGCAGTTTCTTAGCCACATCCTTTCAACAAGGCATTTCATGTTTCTCACAGAGCTATGTCCTCAACTGGGCTCTGCCCATCTGGGTCCTGGCGGATGCCAAGCTCCTCCTTTATGTGGCTAGCTGATCTGTATATTAATTCACTAAAGAGGCATAAAGAGAGCTAACTCTTACCACAGAAGACTCACTTATGCAGCTCTACTCCCTTTTCTGGTTGGTGGTCACTTGGTCAAGCTGGACGCAAGCGAGGCGTAAGTCCATAAGTTCTTGGGAACTGGGAATTGCAGCCCCATGGGAGCTCCAGTTTAAGGCAATCTGAGGTCCAGTGTCTGCCTTTGCTCCTGGCTCAAGGCTTGGTTCTCTGGCTGTGATGCTGATATCAGCAGTCATCTTAGGAAAGCTTGTCTTTTGATTTACATTTGCAAGCTAAATGCTCCAATCATGGCTCAGTTCTCAGGTCTGTCATCCTTTTGTTTTGCCCCTTATAACTGTCCTTCATTCCCCAGCCATGCATACATCTTCTCTTTTGTCCTTGCCTTGCTTTGTTCATCTGCTTGAATGGTGGGAAGACCTCAGTGTCTGGTGGGTCCTCACTGCTGGAACCGTGAGAAGCCACGAAGGCTGTTCTGAAGAGTAAGTGATGAGGTGATGGGCAGGTGTAAGGCTCAGGGAGGGAGAGCATGACAAGAGACTCACAACAGTCCAGGCAGGAGTGACCAGGCTCCACACGAGACAGGGAGAGGGCAGTAAAGACGTGACCAGCAGAGAACTGTCACAATTCTATGGTTGAGAATTTACAAATAACTAAACTTTCCAAGGTTACAGAAAGGAAGGGACTGGCAATAGGCATTAACTATGATGAACTCCTCTCTGAGTTTTTTCTAAGTTAAATGAATCAAACGCCTGCTTAGAAGCAAAGCATCTTTCTGATCTACAATCACTTGAAACAGCTGACCTTGGCAAGAGCCACAGTCAAGCTCTGTCCTTGCCCTCACCTTTGCCTGTCAAGGTTCGTAAACGCTGCAGCCCTCTGCTTATCGGCTTTGCCATACTGCATGCTGATCCAGCAGCACAAGGGAGTCTGCTGCAGAACTCTCTAGATTTATCTAGAGACGATTTGAACAGCCACAGGATGATACTGCACTACCTACACACACTCTAGACAGGAAAAAACAGACAAACAACCACATTTGCATGAACCTAATCAACATACCAGAGACTAGCTCAGTATGTACACAGGTTAGCTCCTGGTCACTCTGAGATACTAAGCATCTTCCAAAGACTGGGAGGTTAAAGGAATAACATTAGAGTGGAATTATAAAGAGGTGATGGAATCTTTAAGAGGTGGAACCTAATAGGAGACCTTCAGGTAATGGGAGGGGGTGCCTTTGAAGGGGAGTGTGGGACTTACCCTCCTCTTCCTTTCCTTTGCTTCCTGACCATGAGGGTGAGAGATTCTGCTCCCCCATGTGTTCCCACATAATGTGTCATTTTACCACAGACCCTGAAGCAGGGAGCCAACTGACCATGGACTGACACTGCCAAAGTTGTAATCCTAAGTAGTCTTTCTCTTTATGAGCTGATCCTGTGGATGTCTAGTGCAGTGATGGAAGGCTGATGGCACACTCTGAAGCAAGCTCACTCTGCTGTGAGGAAGACAGTAACACTGAAATGAACATGCCAGGGACCTCTCACACTTGCTAACATGCCAGCTTGAACATGAACTGTAATCAGCAAAGAGGACAAGGGTCAACTTCTAGGGGTTATTCTTCCAGAATTTTGTTAAAAGGCTAGGCATGTCTGATGATGGTCTGGACTCAGTGTAATGGGAAAAATTAAATGTACAGCATACAGTCACCACCCAGGAAGCAAAGTTAGAATTTTTGAAGACCAGGTTTCTCAGGGAAAGAGAGCCTGACAACTGACTGCCTACATTCTGGTCTAGTTTTCCTGTGCCTTGGTTATAGTCAGTCTTCCCAGAGAAGAAAAGCTTCCTAGGGATGTCTGCTGACACAGCTAACACACTGTCCCCAGGCACCCTCTCTCCCCATCTCAGTAAATGGCATTGTCACACCCTCACCTTCCAAAGGCTTCAAAGCAAGATCCTCTCTGACATCCCTCTGACACCTGCTCATCAGGAAATCCTGACAGGTCTCAGAACACCTGTCCCCTTTTCTCCACAGCCACAGGCTCTGTCCTACCACAGCCACCATGCCAGGCACACTCGCTTCTCTGGTCTCTCTGCTTCTGCTCTCCCACCATCCCCTCTCCCCTCTCCCCTCAGCAGTCAGTCTAAATGCTCCCCTGCCTCATGGGCTGGTGATTAAATTGTCCTGTCATACCTTCTTACGCTACATTCCAGCCATGTGGTTCCTCATAACTGAAGGAAAAATTAACCTTCTCTACCTGGGTCTCCAAGCTTACTGTTTTATTTACTCAGAAGGACACCATATGAACATGGCCCAGAGCATCAAGTAACCAGGGATCATTGGGCTCACAGAGACTGAAGTGACTGACAATCATGGGCTCTGTATGGGTGTGCTCTAGGTCCTATGCATATACATTATAGTTATATACCTTGGTGCTCTTGTAGGACTCCTAACAGTGGGAGTGGGGAGTGTTTCCAACTCTTTTGCCTGCTCTTGGGACCCTTTTCCTCCTACTGGGCTGCCTTGATAGATATGCTGTGTGTGGTTGATATCCCTGTGAGGTCTGCTCTTTTTTTTTTTTTTAAAGGGAAACAGAGGAGTGGATCTCAGAGAGAAGTGAGATGGGGTCAGAGGGACTGGAAGGAGAAGAGAGAGGGGAAACTGTGGTTGTGATGTAATATATAAGAGAAGACTAAAACAAACAAAAAGAATTGCCTCTCCACTCTCTTAGTTCACCTCTCATTGCTCTGCAGAGAGGTGCTCCAACACAAGCATCACTGATTTACAATGCATCTGGTCTGTTTTCCTCATTCCCCATATCACAATTTTAAGTACTTTATCTAGTTGCTGTCTGCTACCTTAGCAAGAACAGAAGCTTCTAGAGAACAGACAGGCCTGCCACAAATCCATGCCCACCATAGTGCAAGTGGCAGGAACCCAAAGCTATTTGTTGAATTAAATCTAACTTCTCAGTCTTTCCTTCTGGAATTTCATGTTTATTTTGCAACTGAAATCTAGTTGAAAGTTATTCTAGTTTATGTTTACAGAAAGGGAACAATCTCTGGGCTTTGCCTTTAATTTAGTGTATGAGTCTGAGGAGAACTCTTATCATACTACCCATGGATAAACAGAACCTCAACTAGTAGGTCATGTAGTTGCACTGAGTAGGATTTGATAAGCCTGAACACCCCTTCTCTGAGTCCCAGTCTGTCTTAACCCTCGAGTCACCCTCAAGCTTCTGTTTCTCTCTCTTCTCATCAGTTCTACACTCACCAAACACCCCAATTGCAAGCACTGGGAATCTGCTGTGTGCTAGGAATTGAGGACACACAGGTAGAAGAACGGACAAGCATTACCAGGTGGTGGTTGTCCCCACAGCTCCACATACCACTGAATCCCCAAGGCCCTCCGGCAAGCACAGCCACCTATATGAAGTCACCACTGCCCAACCAGATGCCCGATGGGTCTATAGATAAAAGTCTTCAATTAATAACGGACAGGGCTGGGGATGTAGCTCAGTTGTAGAACACTTGCCTGGTATGTGCAAGGCTCTAGGTTCAATCCCCAGTACTACCACAACAACCAAACAAAACAAACACAAGCCAGATTAGTAGCAGAGAAGGCTCTGAGGATGTAGACTGGCTTGGCTTCTGCAGTGTTCACAACAGCTCCCAACCCAGACTGAGTTGCTAAGGGAAGTCAGGCAGCTTAAGTGGGGAGAGTGTCTTGGACGGTAAGCCTGCCAGGACAAAGCCATAGAAGACTCAGAGACCCAGTCAACTAGCACCTTTCAGCCTATTAGCTGGCTACTGTTCTAGACAGCGAGCGTTCAGCAGTGAACAAAACGGAGAAATTCCCTCCCACACTGTTTTCATTCTGAGGCCAAAGAAGATTTCTGACTGCTTTCTAGGTAAGGCCTGGGACCGTGAGCTGTGCCCACCTCACTGGCATTCTTCACCCTGACAGCAGATCAGGACAGAGCAGTAGAGAAGAAATATCACACTAGTAGAAGAGAAGGGAGGGGGAAGGTGGCATCTGGGCCAGCCACTCAGAGTCTGTCATGTGAGTTGTAAGAGCAGTTGCAGTAGCTCCTGGGGTTAGAAAAGTTAGCTAGGGGAATGGTGTGACTGGCAGAGCCTCAAAATGGGACAAGGAGGAAATGGACCTGCACAGTGTACCAACTTCAACCAGGTCAGTGGATTCAGGCAGAGAGACAGGCAGCCCTAGGACAATGCTGTGAGAGTCCTCTCACCAGAGGCCATGCTGAAGAAATGCCCAAGTAACAGGGAGCAAGTATTCCCCCTCTGCAAAGCCATAGTGCCAAACCTCCTTGGGGAGGTTGAGGGAGGAAGGGAAACCTTAAACTGATCTGAGTTAAAGATGGACTAAGTAAACTCCCAGAATAACCAAGGAGATTGAAGGTTATCTTGAAACACAGCAAAACAGTTATCCCTTTTGCATACTAACAGTCCAGCCTAAAATCACCATGCCTACAGCTCAAGTATGAGCAAGACATGCTCTCCGCCTCTGAGGGGCCTCTGCCCCTGCTAACTCACCCTGCACACTGTCCCTCGTCCCTCTGATGCTACCGTGATGCTCTTCCTCTCTCACCTGCAGTCTTACCAGGCCCGTTGGCTTAAGTGACTGCCCAGCATCTAGAAACTGGATGTTGGAGGCGCAACACTATTGATGGGAAATCTGGGGCACCTGCCACATCAGTGACAGCTTCTGGGTGTGCAGCAGACTGAGAGGAAGAACTTTGTGGATGACATTTGGGTCTGACCAAGGCCCTGGCACACACCTTCGCTGCACTGGATACTATCTCCAATTCATTGTGTTTATGCACGCCCCTCCTTTCACAGAACCTTAGGTAGCATAAAAATCAAGTGTCAGTCAGGGACGGGGAAGTTCTCTGAAGCTTTAAAAGGCAACTCTGCAGGCACCAAAACCAGACTGAACTCCAAGCACTTCCATTGTGCAGCACAGGACACCTTCCTTTTAAAGCTGTGATAGATCTTCTTTGAAGATGCTTTTAAAGCATATGCGAAAAGCACAGGATAAAAGCCCAAGGTTGGCAGCATTCTAGTTACGGGCGTTTCAACGCCACTTACTCACCAAGAAGCATTTAAAGGATTACTTACTACGAGCAAAGCAAAGGGTTAGGTACAGTGTCTTGCTGAGCAAGATATGACCTAGCTCTCAGAATTACAGTCTAGTGTGAGGAAGCAGGGACTGCCCCATGGGTCTGGGAAGGATCAGTAGCAAGCTGAGCCTTCTGCATGCCTGGGAAGGCTTCCTGGGAGAAACAGCATCCTAGCTGAACCCAGACAAGCAGGAGCCAGACAAATGAAGAGGAGTGGAGGATAGGACAAGGTTGGAGATCTCAGTGTCCAAATTGGACCTCCATGTGAGAGGAGGAAGGTAGGGACATGTGACTCTTCCAGATGAGAGGAGGCCTGTGGTAGAAGTTAGGCCTTTCAGTTTAGCATCCAGCAGCACTCAGGGATTTTGGACTGGCAAAAACTGGTGTTCCTGAAGATTAAGGAGATGGGACCACAGGAAGGATGGCTGACCGGGCGTGACTTGGGAAAGCCCTTGAAAAACATTTTGGTAACCACGGCAAGGGAAATGCTGGAAGTCTCCCCTCAGAGAATCACAACATGGGACAGTATTCAAATCAAAGATCCATCTAGTCTTGTTCTCTCTCTTGTCCTCACCCGCTGGGAATCCACGCTGGGGAAAAGCATACCAAGGTATGCCATTGGCAGAGTTTGGATTGCTGCAATCCAATGCAAAAACACGCCACAGATCTGCTAAGGGAGAAAGAATCCTTTGGAGTATTCTGTCCTGGAGCCCCAGAGTGCTGGGAAGGTGAGGGAGATAATCGGAACAGGAAAGCTGAGGGAGACTGCACAGGCAATTCTTGGCTGATTAAAAAGGCCACCCTCAGTTAGCAGTTGGAACAGACTGACTTTATAACTGGCCACAACTTTATGGGGCAGGTAAACTGGCCTTAAAAACTGGCAAAATAGCCGGGCAGTGGTGGCGCATGCCTTTAATCCCAGCACTTGGGAGGCAGAGGCAGGCGGATCTTTGCGAGTTCGAGGCCAGCCTGGTCTACAAATTGAGTTCAGGACAGCCAGGGCTACACAGAGAAACCCTGTCTCGAAAAACCAAAAAAAAAAAAAAACTGGCAAAATAATGCCAAACAAACTTAAAGCTTGAAAGACCTGATGGGAATGCCATAAACCAGACTGCTTGGACCTACGCTAAGAATACTAATATCCTTTTAAGAAAGTTAAAATAGTGTTAGTTGGATGTTTTTAGATAGATATTGAGTGTTGATAGATATTAGGATGTTTTTAGACAGATTATAGATGATTAAGGTTTAGGTTATATGATTTAGGTATTTTATAGGTAGTTGTTAAGTATTAATAAATGTAAGTGTGTTAAATAAAAATATTCTGTTACAGAGGCCAGTGCAGGATGCAAGCTGGAGCTTACCCCATTGTCTGCCTAACTCACTAATTTCCCACCTTTGCTTTGCAGTGTAGGAACCCTTCTTCCAGCACAAGCATCAGGCTGTGTTCTGTCCCAGATTAAAAGCACCTGAAAGGCTCCACACTGTTTTGGACACCATAGGAAGTCCTCAGTGTGGCTTATTGGGACACTGGGCATCCATGCCATGCCACCCAGGGATATCGAGATTTATGGTAATCCCGGGCAACACTAAGGCCAATGATTATTCACTGTGCTTTTTCCCTGTCTGGAGTGATTGGACACTAAACATAAGACTCCCTTTATCCAGAGCCCTGCTCAACTCTCTGGCTTTCCTTGGGACTCTTCCTGCTACCCACTTAGTCTCAAGGCCTCCCTAAGCTGCCTTCAGTCCCTCAGAACTGCCAGCTCTCCCTGACCCCTGCCCTCCTCCTCCACTACCCAGCCTCTCACCTGCTATTCTGCTGCCTGAGACAGTCTCTCCTCTCCTCTCCAAATCTTGACCCTGATGTTGGGCAGGTTATTTAAAGATTCTATGTGAATTTTCCTCATTTGTCTCAGAAAACTTATGCAAATAAAAAGTAAAGATATTGTAAAGCTTGCATCACATGCATGCTTTGGCAGCCATTCTTTTGGTCATCATCCACCTTCTAGCTCAAGCCTGGACAGTATCCTCTCCAGAAAGCTTCACTCATCTCCCAAGGAGAGGCTGGGTGCCCTCCTGGCTACCACTGTGTCCCTCCCACCATGATACTCATTTATCCAATATGATCTGTCATCTCCCACTAGCCTGGAAGCTCCTGGGAGGCAAAGGCCTTGCTTATCTTTGTTTCTTTGATTGAGACAGCAGGATCTTGACATGTGACTTGGCTGGCCTAGCACTGGCTCTGGAGATCAGGTCATCCTCCTGCCTCTGCTTCTTGGGTGCAAGATCCAAGGTATGCAGGGCTCTTGTTAGTCACAGGCTGTTTAGCAGATGCATAGTGCCTAACACACAGTAGGCACTTATATCTATTGTGTGGGGTGGATAATGTACTCACTCTTGATAATAAGTACACAGCTATGTGTTTCATTCAAACAAAGTCAACTTGGGACTTACACACCTGGGAGATCATGGTCATTTTGATTAAAAGCCTGGCAACATAGTTTACATTGAACTTGAGTCTCCCTATTGAAACTGTCAATGGGGCTTGTATACATTTTCACAATGTACAATGCAGCAAAATGATTTAGGTTGGATCACTTCCTGACCTAAAAAAATTCATTAACAGTTCAGAAGTCAGCATTGATCAGCCCTTCCTTTAATCATCACAATGATGAAACAGCTGAATACAGCATATATGGTGAATGAAAACTGGCATTGTAAATTAAGTTTGCGTTGTATATCCTCTGGTAATACATACATGAAAACAATGAATTTAGGTCATATCCACTCCTGCAAGCCCTTCATTTGAAGCAGTTCCTGACTTGTCTTTTACTCAGGTGGTTGGGATTTTGTTCTGCCTATTCACTCACTTCAATGAAAGCCTCTAATCATTTAATTTATATCCACTTTGCATATATAAGTCATCCATTCTCATATTTTTTAAATAAAAAATAAAAAGTGAGTTTTAAATGGGTTTAGTTGGATTTTTTTAATACCAACCACATTACTCAGTTACTCTGTTGATAACTTCCTGTATTTCTACTATCAGTTCATAATCCCAGGCATGCTTTGCTATGCTCTAATGATTGGGAAGAGATGAAGGAACATAATGATTGCCCTCAAACAAGGGCACTAGGAAATCAGCCTGGGTCATGAGAAGCACACACAAATTTCTTGGAATTATAACTGCTTGGAAAAGCAACACACACATACTTTGAATTGCCTAAGAGCAGGGCTCAAAGCTGGTGGTGTACTAGTGGCAGGTTCACTATGATACCTGAGAGTCATGTGCATTTAAATGGGCTCATAGCTATGCGGTATGTCAGACGCTGAGAAGTGCTACCGAGAACACTCATGGTGGAGAGAAAGGTGTAGTGAGAAATTTTGGAGTTTTGGTTTCTTTAAAAAACACAGAAATAGCCGGGCGGTGGTGGCGCACGCCTTTAATCCCAGCACTCGGGAGGCAGAGGCAGGTGGATCTTTGTGAGTTCGAGGCCAGCCTGGTCTACAAAGTGAGTCCAGGACAGCCAGGGTTACACAGAGAAACCCTGTCTCGAAAAAATGAAAAAAACAAAAAAAAAAAAAAACACAGAAATATTAGAGAATATGTTTTTGTTTTAATCTCAGGTGCTGGGATATGGGGCTGCTTCACTGTTGGTAACTGTGACTATGATTTGCCTCAATGTCACAGGGGTGTGATTTTTGCCAGGTACAAATAGTTTCTATTTGGAGGCAGTGTGTGATGTTTGGAACTCTGGGGACTTCTCAGAGGGTAGATAAATGCTAGGGCCCCAAGGGGTGTGGTGGGTTCTTGGTTGGTTGTTGCAGTTTGTTAAGCAGTCATGCCCAAAGAAACAGGAAACAGGAAGAAGGAGGAGGAGGAGGAAGAGGAGGAGGAGGAGGAGGAGGAGGAGGAGGAGGAGGAGGAGAAGAAGAAGAAGAAGAAGAAGAAGAAGAAGAAGAAGAAATAATTAGATATCCTGATAGCAAAGATCAAACTTGCCCCAAGGAACTTGATGCCCCTAATCAGCAGGAAGTAGTCTAACGATAATGTTTCTCTCTTTTCTCTCTTTCCTTTTTTCTCCTATCCAGTGTTAGGGGGTTGGAAAAGAAGAGGAAAAGGGGTGGAGAAGGGTGGAAAAAAAAGGAACCCAAAAAGTAGCAAATGTTGGCTACAAGTGGCACCCAACATGGGGCTAAGAAGAATGAGACACTGATTTCAAATGCTGTAGAGGAAACAGCTGAGGACAAAGAAATGGATATTGTATTTCAAGATGCCAGCAAAAAATTTATTAGGGCTGCTACCACTGAGACATCCCCTGCTTTGCTCCCAGAGGCTTTTTCTTGTTTCTGATTCTGTTTCAAAAAAAAAAAAAAAAAAGGTTGGGAGAATGGCTGAGCTGTTGGAAAACTTGCAGTGGTAATGGAGGGAAATGAGAAACAAAAAAAAAATGACTGAAATGGGAAAACAAATGGGGTCACTCTACTCTCTCTTTTCTGAAAGGGTTGCAGAATTTTCAGGGCAAATGGAAAAATTGCAGGTGGAAGTGGAGGCACTTGGGAAATGAGAAGCACCAGAAAAGGGAGAACAAAAAGGCTCAGTCCCTGTGACTGAGCAAGAGATTGGGAGTTTCTCGCAGGAGGAAAGAGGAAAAGAAACTTCCCTGTAGGGTGGTCAGGTCAGAGGAAAGCTGAAAAGGCAGGAGGACAGACTGTTGAAACAGCCCATTTCAAGAGAAAAGGTTAATCTTGAACCAACTGCACCACCAGAGTGGGAAGAAGGGTGCCCCAGGGTTTGAAATCACCATCAGCTTTTCCAGTAGTCATACAGCATATACCTGCTAATGGGGTGGAACATGGTTATGATGAGATAGTATGGCGTCCTATAGAAATGATAGATCTAAGGTGGTTTAAAGAGGTCATGATTTCATATGGGATGCACTTACCTTATGTAAAACAGATTCTAAATAACTGGACTACTCAAAACAGAATCATTCCCCAAGACTGGAAGGGATTGGTGACATCTGTACTGGAGGGTAGTTTGCAGTTGCAATGGCTAAGATGGTGGAGGGAGGAAGCCATGATTATTGAACAGTGAAACAGAGCAGGGGAATGAATATCATAAAAGATTGATTGCTGGGCGAAGGGTGGTACTCTGATATACAAGAACAGATTAAATTTGATGATGCCACTATAGAACAACACCACTAAGCAACTTTAAGAACTTGGGACAAAGTTGAGGATGCTAGGAAAAGGTCCACCTCATTTACAAAGATTATACAAGGCTCTGGAGAGGCCTTCACTTATTTTTTATTACAGGGATTAGTCTCAGCTATGAATAAAGCCATATCAGACCCTGATGTAAGACAGGTGTTGATAGAGACCATGGTGTATGAATATATAAATACTGAATGTAAAAAGTTATTAGACTATTGGACTATAGGTGTTTCCTGCACCTATAGATGAGTGGATATGTCTGATATGGGTTCAAATATACCATGCTAATATCATAGTTCAAGCTATATCTAGAGGTCTCCAATATCAAAATGTCCAGTGCTTCAATTGTGAGAAATATGGTCATTCACAAAGAGACTATGACCAAGCTGCTAACGCTCTCAGATCTCAAAATGACCCATGCGTTGACTGTAAGTAATACAGTACTTTGCACAGGAAACATGAACAAGCCATTTCTAGTAGCAATGGGTTTTCTAAATATAAGCCAGCCTCCTACTAAACACAATATCAGCCTTCAGGTGACAGAGACAACAATCATACCTTTACTGTATTGCCTCAGAGCCGTGCTAACTCAGCTGCCTTCTCTTTTTCTTTGTTTGTCTTAAGACAAGGTCTCACTCCATACCCCATGCTGGCCTCAAACTCACAGTAATCTAACTTTTTAGCCTCCTAGGTACTGGGATTATGGGAGTGAGCCACCATTCCCAGTTTCTGCTGAATCTTCTGAGGACTGAACTTCATTCCAACTCATAGAGCACCATGTTGGCCACTCCACTGATGGCATGCTGTTAGCTCAATGTGTGCAGTCAGCAGCAGGCACCCTGGAGCTATGTGCACTCACGTTCAGGGCCTGTCATGTCTGTGATAAGTTTAGAGTATTTAGTGGCCTGGACAATGAGAAGGGGACACACACACACACACACACACACACACACACACACACACACACACGTGAGAGACAAACCATGAGTGCCTTAAGTTGTCCAACATAAAGAAACACATACACCATCCACAGTCTGTCTGGGTTCTGGGGAGCATGATGTTCTACTGGTCACTGCCTGCACTGAGTGCAGACCACAACAAGGCAAGGCTCTGCAGCAGGTCTGGGTTACTAGATAAGCCACACTGATTGCTGAGCTGTGTAGCCTGGCAGAGCCGGTGGGATCGCAAGTGCCTGAAGCAGACAGGCATGCCCCTCTAGAAGCGCTCACATGCCCTGGTAGGAAATCACAGGGCTAGACTCTCTAGTGCTGGTGCAAGGCCATGCTTTCTGCTTGTGATTACTGTCCACTTGAAAAACAACTCTTGGCTTATGATGCGGCCCTGATAAGAGACCAAATGCCTGACCACAGAACACCAAAAAACTATGCCCCCTCACATAATGGCTGTTATCTGAGCTGCAATGCCCCCTCACATAATGGCTGTTATCTGAGCTGCAGTGCACATAGGTGGGCACACACAACAGCACTCCACTACCAAATTAGATTGATCCATATGGCACAGGTAAAGGTGATTTAGAGGCCCTTGGAAGCATCACAGGCAGGTGGCGGAGATGCCACACTACAGCTCCCATTCCTTCAGGTTACACCCACAGATTCGTGGAGAGTGCCTCAATGCAGCTATGGGAAGGACAGGGACAGGACTGGTTTCTAAGTAAGACTGAAAAGCACTGCTCAGAAGTGAAGGGGCCAAATTATAGCCCCGCTCAGAATGCCCCTAAACAGCAGGGACATCCTTTTCACAGGCAGAACTGCAGACAGTACATCTTTGCATGATGCAATGTGAAAGGCAAGATGCCAAGAACAATCAACAGGAATTCATGAACAGTGGCTGCAGGGTCCTCATCAGGAGCTGGAAAGAATAAGATGAGAAGATTGGTGATAGGAAGGTTGGTAGATGGAGTTCTGTGGACATGTACTTGAGGCAAAGACACTCGTGTCCCTATGAACGTCTGCCAGAATGCATCCACTGTGGAAGAGGAGCTGCCACATCAGCTAGGAAGATGCCTTATTCAGTCAGAGGCAGTGGCTGCTTGGTGGGCTGTGCTGCTCGGTGGGCTGTGCTGCTCAGTGGTCTGTAGCTGAGGAACAGGGATGCTATGACCTTGAACTGCCTTTCAGGTGAGGCTGCAGCAACAGACACTCTCCCTCACGGGGTGATCTCCTTACCATGAAGGGTGATCACCTGGCCGTGTCCCTCACTGGGTGATCTCCTTACCATGAAGGGTGATCGCCTGGCCGTGAACACTGACTGTCCCAACCACTTAGAATGGAAGGCAATGATGCACCCTAATTGAGGAAACCAGTCAATCACCTGGTGCAGAAGCTGACTCACATGGACCCTTTCCATTCCTTGTAATGTAGGACCCACAATGGAGTGCCATCCCCACCTGCAGTCTTGAGCACAAACCACTGTTACAGCTTTTACAGGTCTCCCCATGTGTCTCCCAGCATGTGACCTGCAGTACTGCGCAACTCCATCCAGGAAATTAAGTTGCTAAGAGACAAATAACATTTGCTTGTTCAGATATACAGAGATAGATAGTCTTCAAAAACCTCAAGAGATCTGTAGAATATGGAATTTAAAGATGTTTTCTTAACTTAAGAGTTTTTGATATTGAGACATGTTAGCTCCTGACAGCACTCCCATTCTACTTCAAGTAGATGATGAGCATTGAAGATTCTCCATGTGGAGATGGCTGCATTAGTGGCAAGCTACCCACTGGGCAAGAAAAAGCCCTTGCTTCAACTGTAGACACAATGCTGTCTGAAATAGATAAAACTTGGAAGCAGGTAAGTTGACAGCCTAGCTCTGCCAAGACAGGATGGGCAAGTCCTTCCTAATTCCTGCTTTACAATCAATGTCTGTCAGAGATACTGGGCCAAAAGGCTGAAGATAGATGCTCCAACATTTTAGAGAGAAACTGGGGACTGTCTAGGCAGCCAGTTGTCTGCCATTTCTTAGTTTTGGAAGCTGCTTACTCTGAACTTCCTGTTTATTCAGATATATTTACCCTTCTCAGGTCTCTGATGTGGTTGAAGAGTAGACAGTTATAGTCTCACAGTTAACTTTTATGTTGTTTAGGAATTTGTTGAGGGAAGGTCTAATATTGTTTCTGATACATTGAATTCAATGCTGAGATTTGGTTACCACCCCTTCTGAGGCATTCTCTTGATTGGTTAATAAAAGTCGCTTATGGCAAATTAGCTGGGCAGAAAGAGTATAGGAAGGTGGGACTTCCTCAGATCAGCACAGGAACTCAGCACACACAGACACACTCTCTCTTTCCGCTGGGAGACACAGAAGGAGACAGACGTCTGGAGAAGGCTGGAAGGTACTCACAGGCACATGGTGGTTTGGGGTTAACTTAGAGTAGCTAATTTAAGGAGACAGACGTCTGGAGAAGGCTGGAAGGTACTCACAGGCACATGGTGGTTTGGGGTTAACTTAAAGTAGCTAATTGAGAGTCTGCCCAGCTAAGGGCTAAGCGTTAAAATATTAAAAGGTCTTGGTGTGTTTAATTATTGGGGAAAAGACTGCTGCGGCTTATAGGCCCTCAGTCCAAGCAGTCCTGGACTGTTGGATTCCCAGACTCTCCTTGAGCCCAGGCGAATCTTCCGCCAAGCCGTTGGTAATTCTACCGGCCTAATATAACAACTTATATTAAAGAGTTTAGGTTATAGGTGGTGTAGGCCACCCTTGGTCCCGGGCTCTTTCTCCAGGATAAGTTAGGCAACGGGTTAAGGCACTCAGGCCAGGCCGCCTGCTCCTCTGCCAAGCCGCTGGTTACTCCACCCGCTACTCAGCCGGCCTAATAGTACAGTTTATACTTACTAATAACTACATTAATTAATTATATTGCAGTTTTCAGGAATTAAAAGGATGTTCTAGATCTAAGAAGATGTTTTTAAGTTGGTACTGCAAGTTAGGATAAAAATTGAATTAGGTATAGAACTTTAAATTCAGAGATAGATATATAATAGAATATTCTTATTAGTTGCCAAATACATATGGATTGGACATTGAGAATGTATGTTATACCTCATAATTTTCAAAATCATTTCCTAATTGTTCTTATTGTTTTGTATTGTATTTGCTGTTATAAGAAAAAGAGCCTTTTATTGGAATAAAAGGGGTAGATGTTGGGAGAAAAAGATACATCTTAAATTTTTAAAAAGAAGAAAAAAATCACATATGAATAAAAATAAAATTAAGATAAACTATAAAAAAGCCCAAAAAAAGCCGGGCGGTGGTGGCGCACGCCTTTAATCCCAGCACTTGGGAGGCAGAGGCAGGCGGATCTCTGTGAGTTCGAGGCCAGCCTGGTCTACAAAGCGAGTCCAGAACAGCCAGAGATACACAGAGAAACCCTGCCTCGAAAAACCAAAAAAAAAAAAAAAAAAAAGCCCAAAAAAAGCACAGTGGGAATAAAAAAAATAACCACTAAAAGAGTGTGTTACTAGCTGGGCATGGTGGTGCACACCTTTAATCCCAGCACTCATGAGGCAGAAGCAGACAGATTCTGTGAGTTTGAAGCCAGCCTGGTCTGCAAAGCAAGTCCAGGACAGCAAAGACTACACAGAGAAACACTGTCTCAATAAAAACAAAACAACAACAAAAAAAAGAGTGTTAATTAAGCCTTCAAAACAAAAAAAAAATCAGAACACACCTCCCACATCCTTTGCAGCAAACTTGAGGAGAGAAGACAGTCTTAATGTCACTCAAGACACAGGCCAACTGAGGTTCCCCCTAGGAATTTAAGGTTGTTTTAATATTTAGAAATCAATAATTTATAAAATTAATAGTCTGAAAGAGATAAACCTGTAGGTATCAATATAGATGTTAAGTGGATAAAATTTGAAATGTAGTCTTGATTTTAAAAAAACTGCTAATACATTAGTGATGAGGATCTGTAAGAGTGTACAGTGAATATCTCATATTAGCAGGGCTGATAGCAATCTCTTGTAGATCTGGACCAGGTCTCAGAAACCTCTAGCAGTGCTGCTACCCAACAGTGTGTAAACCATGGGGGTGGGGAGAGCCAAACAGAGTTTGCCAGTGAAGAACTAAGTCTGCCATTATTTACAGATGATGTGCTTTTCAATATGAGAAACTCAGAAGAACCTGTACATAAATCAGGAAAATTGCTAAGAGGTCATTAAGGGGCTGGTTATAACAATCAAGATACAAAAATTAATTCCACTCATCTGCACCATCAACAAACAGCAAATGAAATTTATCAAATGAAGTTTCTTAAAGTACTCATGAAAACAGAGGGATATCTGAAGACTTGAGGTAATCCTGATGAGGTAGACTTGATAAACCCATTGTAAACTGAAAATATAGCAAACTGACAACACATAATATGCCTAGCTTACCTGGCATCTTGGACCACCGCAGAGCACCAGGGATAGCCCCATGAGATCACAGGACTGACTGAGGACTCAGGCTCTCGGCCTCTGGCCAGCACCACCATCAAATATGTAGCTGATTGCTCTCCCAGAGAAGACCACATTTCCAAAATGGAAGTGAAGTTTTACACCTTCCATTGAAAAACAATAATCACACTACCTTACACTGAGAACATGTGAGTATCAAGCACAAAGGACCAAATCTAGCCAAAATTACAAGGCACCTGTATATAAAAATATAAATGTGGTAGGTAAGAATTAAGTGAACAGGATGTTTTGCTGTTGTAAAGACTTCATTTCTCCAAATTGATTTAAAGAGTCAATACCGTACCAATCAAAATTCTAGGGGAATTTTTAAGGAACTGGATCAGCTTTCATGGAGGAGAAGAGAGGGTCGGGAATAGTCAGTGCTGCTAAAGGAAAGTCCATCAAGAGCTATTATAAACACAGTATAATGAACACTGTTTCCTGTAAAGATACATTCGCACACTGATGGCTCTAAACAGTGCAGGAGCACATCTGTGAGCATGTGAACGATGCTTTAGAATAGGGGTGTCCCTGCAGCTCACTGTAGGAAAGGACAGACTTTTCAACTAATGATTCTTGGGCAGCTTCCTATGGAGAAAATAAACTGGATACCTACTTCAATCACACACCACCATCGACTGTATACTAGTGATTTATCTGTGCAGAGCAAACTATATTTTAAAATTAGCCTATATACAGTTATCTTCACACTTTCGGGACAAGGAGGAAATTTCCCAAATCAGAGAAGACACAAAAGCACAGATCATAAAGAATAAAGTTCTGCCTCATTAAAATTCAGAACTTCTGTTTCACACACCCTCCATCTGAAGTGTAAAGACCACCCATGAGCTGCAAAGGCACACAGGAGATGGCGTGCTCAGCCTCCCGCCCGGAAACATACTTCTATAGATCAACTAGGAAACAGACAAACAACCAAGCAGAAAAATGGGCAAAAGACACATGCGGATGCTTTACACAAGGAAACTCAAGTGAGTCAGACTGTGAAGTGTTTCCACACATGAAAATATGCTCAATTTCATTAAAAAAAAAAAGTTTAGAACAGATGAGAGACCATCTCACCCACTACTTTGGCAGCTTTTCAAACATAACAAGATCAGGGGCTGGCAGGGACCTGTAGAAACTAGGTCTTTAGAAAACAACCTTACCTGCTAGGTGATTTCAAGGGTCATATCTAACTGAAAAATAACTGGGTTGGAGAACTTCTTGTCCACGAGTTACAGTAGTCCTGGACAAGTTATGTGAGTTCATTTAAGCCCTATGTATAATTAAAAACAAAACAGAAAACAAACAGACAAACATGATACAGTGCCAATGACAGAATGGTACCTACAGGGAAATATTAAGCAGCAGTGAAGGGGATGATGACCATACAAAAGATGAATCCTAAGCGTCTAATACCAGGTAATAACGAAAAGAAGCATCCAGGACAAAAGGCAAAGAGAGAGGAACAGAATGGAAGGCCTGGCCAGAATAGCTTTCTTATTTTATTTTTGTCATGGGCTGAAGTTGCCAAAATCAGAACATGGAAATCAGAACCATCTGTTGACAGGATAAGTTAGAGAGCTGGACAGAAGCTCAGAATAATGCGTTTTGAAATCTGCATCAAATCACAGAAACAGAAATAAAAGCCTGCTTTGTTCTAGTAGGGAGAACAGTGTCATTTCATCATCACTTATATAACAGTAAAAGGTTGAAGTCACCCACAAGAACAGTACTAAGGTGTATTAGTTTGGTCATAGTCGTTGCACAAAGTGAGGGTGAGCAGAAGGGTAGAAGAGTCTCATACTGCCTCACACTCATACTGAAGTAAACAATCACTTCAAAATAACATTGAGGAGCTGGCAAGACAGCTCAATGGTAAGTGCATGGCATGTAAGCATGAGGACATGGGTTCAGATCCCAGGATGCACATAAAAGCCGGGTGTTGCCACATATGTCAGTAGCCACAGCATTGTAGGGTAAAGCAGGTGTATTCCAGGGGCTCACTGGGCAGCCAGACTACCCAAAATGATAAGTTCCAAGTTAAGTGAGAGACCTTGTCTCAAAATAATAATAATAGGGCTGGAGAGATGGCTCAGCGGTTAAGAGCACTGGCTGCTCTTCCAGAGGTCATGAGTTCAATTCCCAGCAACCACATGGTGGCTCACAACCATCCATAATGAAATCTGGTGCCCTCTTCTGGCCTGCAGATATACCTGCAGACAGAACACTGTATACATAATAAATAAATCTTTAAAAAAAATAATAATAATAATAATAATAATAAGGTAGAGAAGGCAGAGGACCACACCCAGTGGGGTCCTCAGGACTCTGTTCATGCACAGGCAAGCACATATGAGCATGCGAGTGTGCCTCACACAGACACACAACAAGTGGAATGGACTAATCCATAAGCACTGTGAGATAACTGGCTGGTCAGGCTGCTGTCTACAACCACTCACAAACATCTGAAATCAGACTATATAACTTGAGCCATGAAAATATAATGGGATGAATATAAGTAATGAACTTGGGGAAATTGTCTCGGAGTGTGTGTATTTAGCGTTGTGTATATGTGTAGTGTGCGTGTGTTGGGTTCATGTCCTTATGCGTGGAGACTTAGGGTTGATATATAGTATCTTTCCTCAATGTCTGCCACCTTTATGTCTATGCACATGGGCATGAGCATCCTGGCTCAGAGGACAACTTGTGTGAGTCTGTTCTTTCCTTCCAGCATGCGGTTTTCAGGATCAAACTCCAGGCTTTCGTTAGCAGGCAAGACTGGCTGGTCAATGAGCTTTAGGGATTCCCTATCTCCACCTTCTTTCCCTAAGGCTACAATTGTAAGAATGCATGCATTATACCAGTTTTTTCCTATTAAATAATTTAAAATTTGAGATTATAATTACATTTCTCCCTCCAAACCTTGCCATGTACTACCTGCCCCTCCCTTGTTCTCTTTCAAATTCATGGCCTCTTTTCCTTTAATTGTTGATACACACACACACACACACACACACACACACACACACACTCTCTCTGTCTCTCTCTGTCTCTCTCTCTCTCTCTCTCTCTTAAATATATAGATACAACCTGCTCAGTCTGTATACTGTTACTTGTATGTATGTTTTCAGGGCTGACCATTTGGTATTGGATAACAATTGATGTGCTCTTCTGTAGTGAAGACAACTTCCCTTGCTCTCAGCATTCCTTAGTTGCCTGTAATTCTGTGTCTATGGCTGAGGCCTCATGAGCTTTTTCCCTTCCACATTAGCATGTCTGTTGGTATTGTCCACATTCAGGTCTTGTTTAGGCAGCCATGTTGGAGAGACATCATAGGTGTAGCTTCTGATATTTCTCAGAGACATATCTCACAGCAAACTTCCTTCTCCTCTGGCTCTTACAATTCTGACTTCACTAGCCTTGAGTAGCTGGCTAGGTTTCCAGAACCAGGCACAATTCCCTCCTTGTTGAGTGGGCCTTAAGGCCAATTAGAAAACTGTTAGTTACTGCTACAGTATGCATGCCACTACCACACACTTAGTATTATTGTTCCATGTTGGTCACTGATGTGGCTCATAGGCATCCTTGCTGGGTAGCACTGTTGGTTGTCTCTCCTTTGGAAGCTACAGGGCCCCTTCTGGTGAAAGCTAATCCTCACAGAGGAGGCTTTTAGGTCAGATTCAGCTCAGGTCCTTTGGGGACTGTGTGTCTGAAGTGCATGGTGCCTTCAGGAACAGGTATAAGTCTACAGGCTGTTGCACTAGCCTGACCTCTGACCTCAGGGGTCCTTCAGTGTCCTTAATTGCTTACATCATCACCTCCCAACAGGTCCAACACACCTGGCAGGGATAAAAGCTCTTTCTCTCTCTCTCTCTAACCCTATTTCTCTGTGTTCCACCTTCCTTTTGTCCCCTACACCCTTCTTTGTTCCAGCTTCTCCCATGGTTCTGCCTCCATTCCCTGCCCTAAACTCCCTTCTCCTTACCTTAATAAACCTTATACCAGACGTGTTGTGTAGCATGGCGTGATTTCCCCAGGGAATATACCTTGGCAACAGCCCACCATAGTGTTCCACCCTGCTGCATTATCATAACAACTTACCTTCTATCTCTGGGGGGCAACCAAGGGCAACAGCAATAGGCTGTGTGTTTGGGAGTCTCTTGGACAACCCTGACCAACAACTCAGTAGAGGGCTTCTCAATGCCTGGTTGGGGTTTTTGTTAGATGATCAATTCTGTGCCAGGCTTTTAGGCTGGGGATCTGAACGCAGGTCCCCACCCTTGTATGCCAGGCACTCTGCTGACTAAGCCCCACCATAAACCAACAGCTGTTTTCCACCCTGTAAACACACACTCACAAGCTATGAAGGAAAAAAGTGATAATACAAAACCTGAAACTTCTCTGAACACATCACTAAGAAAGCTGAAAGACAAACCACAGCCTAGAAGAGATTTGCAATACAAATTACAGACATAAATTAGTTGTTCATATATATGTAATGCTACAAAATCAATTCAGATTAACAACAAACAATACATAAGACAAATAGGTTAATTATATAAATAGGCAAGCACCGAGGAGGAAATACAAACACCCAATTGGTATGTGGAAATAGTCCAATTATACCAGCTATGTAATGCAACTTTCTTCATACAGGTGATAAAAATGTAAGGCTTGAAAATATCAAGTGTTAGTGAGGGTGTGAGGGATGGGTGCTCTAAAGTTTGAACTGGCACTGATATCTGAGGAGCTGACAGCAATTATGAAAACGAAAATGGGCACACAACACACTTAAGGAAGCCATCTCTAAAAATTCACCCTAAAGAACACTCACATATGGTACAAGGCTATTCACCAAAGCCATAATTATGAGTGAAAATATAATACATTAAAATACTGACCAGCAGGGGAAATAAACTATATACTCAGATATTACAGAAGATTAGGAAAAATCTCTGCACAGTAACAAATATGTAAAGATAACCAAGTGGTATTCTGCTTTGTTTTTTAAGACTTACTTTTACATTTGAAAAAAAAATTGTGTGTGTGTGTGTGTGTGTGTGTGTGTGTGTATGTGTGCGCGCACATGTGTATGTATGGTGTGTGGTGTGGTGTGTGTAGTGTATGGTGTGGTGTGTGTATGTGTGTGTGTGTGTACTGAACTCTGGTCTTCAGAAAGAACAGCAAGTGCTCTAAACACTGAACAATCTTTCCACTTCCAACCCAGCAGTACTCTTACACTTCACATAGTTCCAGTAAAAATATACAATGTGCAAAAATAAAATAAAGTTAACTGTGTGTAATTCAAAATGTATATGTGTTCAAACACACAGAGAAAGGTCTAGAAAGTACCTACCACTATTAATCCTGTGGAGACGACTGTGTTGGGTAAGAGACAGTCAGGATTCGGAATGGCTTTATTTCCAGTGTTCAAATGTTTTTATTAATGTCACTTATTAACTCACAAGTTGTATAGCAAGTATAATTTATATAGATTAAAATACAAATTTAAAAATACTATAACAGAAGTGGTCTGGAAAGATGGCTCAGTGGTTAAGAGGACTGGCTGTTCTTCCAAAGGACCCATGTTCAAATCCCAGCACCCACATGGCAGTTCACAGCTGTCTGTAATGGAGGGGTGTGGTGGCACATGCCTTTAATCCCAGCACTCAGGAGGCAGAAGCAGGTGGATCTCTGAGTTCAAGGCCAGACTGGTCTACAAAGTGAGTCCAGGACAGTCAGGGCTTGTTACACAGAGAAACCCTGTCTCGAAAAACAACAAAACAAAAAACCTCTAATAGACATATGGGGAGAGTCATGTGAGACCATATTGAAATGAGAGATTACTTAGCACATAGAAAGATTTTATAACATTGTGATATTTTCACTGGGCCTTGCTATTTGAATAGGATTTTGTCAAATATTTATCATTTCATAGAAAGCTGACTGACATTTTCCAAAAACACATACTGACACATACATGTATGTGCCAACATACACCCCAATGCTTTTTCTTTCAATGTGGTATGACCCTCCATAGAGAGGTGGAGGTCTACTCCCCTGCCTCCTGAGCTTGGGCAGGATAGTGATAGCCTGGATAAATAGAAAGTACTGGAAGCACAATGGCAAGGCTTCCGAGACAGATTATACAGCTTCTGCTCTGCTCTCTGTGTGGACAGAATATGTTCACCCTGGGAACCCAGCGGCCACACTGTGAGGGAGCTCTCACTCGCCCATGTGGAAAGACCACTTAAATAGGCTCATGTGGAGAGGAACTGAGGCCCCCAGTGGATAGCCAGCACATAAGGGAGCAAGGCTTCAGAAGATTCCTGTCCTGGCCTTTAAGCTCCTCAGCCAAGGCTCAGAGATCTATCCATCATGGACAGGCAAGCCATCCCCACTGTGCCTTGTCCTAATTCCTGACCCAGAGAATCTATGAACATAATAAATGGTATTTACACCACAAAATTTAGACCAGCATGTTACCCTGGAACAAAGACAGTCTAAAGAGAAGGGACTACACATGGAATGTCCCAGAGCCTTGTGAGTCCTGGCTGCTTGGGGTGATGGGACCAGAAAGATTAGCTGGGATCAAACTATGGAAATTTCATATGACAATATGAAAAACTTAGATTTATCTCACTGGCAGCAGAGAGCTGTTGACAGTTGTGAAGATGGGAAGTGAAATGCTAGGATCTGCATTTTAGCAAGCTGGGAAAAGGCTGGAGAAAAGAAAGGCTTAAAAATAGGAAAAGGGTCTGGAGAGACGGCTCAGTGGATAAAGTGCGTGCTTGCACATAGAAGCTGGGTGGGCATGGAGCCTGCTTGTAATGCTGACACTCCAGTGGCCGAAACAGGATCCAGGGCAAGGGAACTGACAAGGAATTGGTGAGCTCTGGGCTCAGTAAGAGAGCCTGCCTCAGTAAACAAAGCGGAAAGCCGCTGAGGAAGCCATCCGGCATGGACTTCAAGCCTCTGCCACACAGGACATATGCATACATGCACATGCGCAGGCACACACACACTACAGACATTAAAAAATAACAGGCAGAACCCCTCTGTCTTTGATGGGTTCTGGCTAAGAAAAATAGTGGAGACATTTCCTCATGTGGCATGTTCTGTGGTCTCTCCTTGGGTGGCCTCTGATTCTCATCTATACTCAGCTTCACCTATATTAAAGTGTTAGAGGGAAAATATATATTCACACAAGACCTGCCTTGGCTGCTTACTTAGTACTGCAGAATAAAAAGCAACCAAGGTGTCCTACAAGTGTGCTATGGGAGGTTTAGTGTTAGCATATAATAGCATAGGGAACTTGGAATAAGGCTGGACTTTTAAGATAAAAGACTTACTTGCGAAGTGACATGTCCTTGGGAACTCGCCAAGGACCAGGACCTCTTTGATCTTAGGGCAGGACATGTCCCCTGAGGTGCCCACCCTCCGGAGGTCTGCTGTCATTTCACAGCTCTCTGCCAAAAGCTTCTGAATGACATGCCCTGAGGCACCTGCCCACATCTGCGGACCCCCTGTGAATTCACGCCCCTCTGCAAAAAGCGTTTTTGAAAAAGACTGAGCCCAGGGACCAACCTAACTTTAAAAATGCACGAAAGCTTCTGCCGACAGGTGAAGATATATAAGGCTGGGTGGGCTCTCTCTCCTGTTCCTGACTCATTCAACAACATTTTCCTCATACGTGGAAAAACACGTATCACAATCTAATCGAAAAGTTTCACCCTCTGATATTGACCTGTTTCGGGTCTGGAGAGGAGATGGATTCTCTCTGAGATTCGGGAGTCTTTAGCCGAGGAGCTTAGCCGAGGAGCCGAGGAGGGACTTCCGGCTTTTGCAGGCCTTAAGCATCTGAATAGGTGAGCCGCCTAGGAAACTTTCATGTGTTAATTGGTCTTAAGACCACAAAGACAACAAAGGAAATTCAGAGACCTTAAGAAACTTTAAAACTGAAAAATTGTATGAAGACCAGCCATCCATCAGGACCCACGCTCAGAGAAAAATATCCTTTTGAGAAACCTTAGGTTAATGTTAAATGCTTGTATTATAGATACTAAGAAGTTTTAGGTGCTAGGTTTCAGAGTTAGGATTTGGGTTTAGGATTTAGGAATTTTATAGACAATTGTTAGGTAATTGTTAAGTATTAATAAATATATGTGTGATAAATAAAAATTTACTGTTACAGTGTACAAATCAATAAGCTGGTGCATCTTATTTCACACTCAGAAGAAAGGAGTGATTCAGCCATGGGAAGAACTTTCAAGGCAGGTCACAACCTCAAAGAAGCCAATCTATGGTTTGTTCGTGTTATTGTTTTTTTTTTGAGATGGGTTCTATGCATAGCCTTGCTGTCCAGAGACTTGCTTTTTAGACCAGGCTGGCCTTAAACTCAGAGATCTACCTCCTAAGTGCTGAGATTAAAGGAGTGCACCATCACTCCCAGCAAGAAGGCAATCTAAAGTGGTTACTCATGCATGATTCCAATGCTATGACATTCTAAAGAAGGAAAAACTATGGAGATAGTAAAAAGGTCAGTGGCTGCCAGCACTGAGGGAGGCCGAGTGAATAGTGGAGCACACAGGGACCTTTAGACAATGAGGCCACACTGTGTGGTAATAGTGTATGTACGCCATGTGTTCAAACTCATAGCATGCCCCACCCAAGAGTGAACTGGGACAAACTACAGACTTGAAATGACCATCATGCCAATACAAGTCTGGCTGTAATAAACAAGGATAGTGACAAGCCATGTGTGTTTTGCACAGGAGCACAGAGACACTCTGCGTTTTCCACTGAGTTCTGCTATGAATCTAAAACCACTCCTAAAAGGAAAGTCTATATTTGAAATGTTAGGAGGAAAAAATGTTGGGTGATGTTAGAGTACAAGAAAAGTTTTCCTCACTGCTCTTCCTTCGAGCTTTTAGATTTGGGCTGCTTGTTTTAAATGGCGGTATAAGAAGAATACTAAGCAAGGCAGATGTGGTGGCATTCGCCTTCAATCCCAGCACCCAGGAGGCAGAGGCAGGTGTATCTCTGTGAGTTCATTCAAGGACACAGCAAGTTCCAGGCAAGCCAAGGCTACATAATGAGACACTGTCTCAAAACTAATTAACTAAATAAATAAATAAAATGTCAAGCAAGCTGTCCCTGGATTATAGTCATTTATAACAATTATCTGTGCTAATGTCATCACATACAACCTCAAATTTTTGTTGTGTTTACTAAAATAGTCTCATAATTCTCACAAGAGTTTATAGGAACTATTTATAAATGTGTGCTTGTAAGGAAAATAAGTCTATACTAACACTGTGGCTTCTCAATTTTGGGTGTTGTGGATCTGTATAAGGAGAAACGTTGAGGTGTATGGTCCAAGAACAGGGAAGAGAGAGAATCTAAACCATGAGGAACCACCTTGGTGAGGCAGGAGATGACAACTGGGAGCTGGAAAAGAAAGGCAGACGAGGGGTGAGAGGTGCCGAGGATGTTTCATTCACATCTTGGTGAAGGATAGTCCATCCCACTTGCTGAGCAGACCTAGAGGAGGAGCCTGCTGCAACCCAGATGCAGCCAGGTGTGCAGTGTACACTCAGCCGCATGTCAGGAGGCCTGGGCTCCGTCTGTAGCTCCAAAGTGTGTGGCAAGTTGGGACTTTATGCAGAGCAGTGACAGGAGGGAGAGGTTCAACTAGATCCAGAGCCCAGAGGGTCCTGACAACAGCAGAGCCTAGATGGGACTCAACAGTGTCATTTATTGGAGGTGACTTTGGTGCCATTTTGTGTAATTTTATCCTGTGCCCTTTCCCGCCAAGGTTTTTAAGACAGGGTCTTACACTGCAGTTCAGGTTGACTTGGGTGAGGCTGCCTTTGAGTTTGTGGCAGTCCTATCTTGCCATCCTGACTGGTGGAATTGCAAGTGTGAGCCGCCATGCCTGGCTTTGTCCTGAGCGGTTTTCTAACGTTAATTATTCAAGAGATGATTCAGTAAGCTGTGGGATCGACGCTATGCTTATTCACATTTTCACTTAATGCCTGCTCTAGAAGAATCTCATTCATTAAACTTCATCAAAAATGAGTTACGTGGGCTGGAGAGATTACTCAACAGTTAAGAGCACTGACTGCTCTTGCAGAGGACCACAGCTGAATACCTAGGACCCACATGGTGGCTCACCACTGTCTAGAATTCCAGTTTCAGGGGACCTAACACCCTCTTCTGGCCTCCATGGCATAAGACACATGTGGTACACAGACAAATATGCAGGGAAAACACTTATAAAGATATTAAAAATAAATCTTTTTTAAACAGAAAATTAGTTTTATTCTTTAAATCTTTCAAATTTAAAGTTTAAAGCTTGCAGTCAATTTTTTAAAAAATATGAAAAAGTTAAAAATAAAAACCACTGAAACACATGACTGACAAAATGGGAGTCTAAGGTCATGCAGGGGTTGGATCTATCATGCCAATCCTGTCCCTGGCTACCAAAGAGAAACAAAGTCAAACTGTTGCTGTACTTCAAAATCAAATCTTATATTTGTGTAGCCTTCCCTTGTAGTGCATCTTACCCCTGTTTCTGAAGAAACTTCCATCCATAACCAAATTACCTGTGCCCCAGAGATTGCAGACTTTTGCTTCCCCTTCCAACAGCCAGGAAGTAGGAGACGTGATGGAAGGAGGTATTATTGGCAAAAGTTGGCTCGGATAGTCATCGTGCAGCAATGTTAGGTCCTGACAGAAACAAGAGAGAATGCATTCCTTGAAAAATTAAAAATGCACCAGAAAGATGGTTCAGCTATTAAGAGTGTGTGCTGCACTTGAGAGGACTGGGGCTGGGCTCCAGCATGTACATCCAACAGCTCACAATTGCCTGTCACTCCAGCTCCAGAGAACCTGATGCCTCTGGCCCCCAAAGGCACCTGCACTCATGTGACACATGGTCAGAAGAAAAGGGGTGTGTGCTGGTTACTTTTATGTAAACTTGACACAAGTTACAAGCACTGGAGAGGACGGAGTGAGCCTCAGTTGAGAAAATGTTTCCATAAGATCTGGCTGTAGGGAACCCTGCAAGGGGATTTTTAAATTAGTGATTGATGAGGGAGGGCCCAGCCTATTGTGGGTGGGACCACTCTTGGGCTGGTGGTCCTGTGTTCTGGAAGAAAGCAGCTGAGCAAGCCTTGTGGAGCAAGCCAGTAAGCAGCACCCTCCATACCCTCAGCATCAGCTCCTGCCTCCAGGCTCCTGCCCTGCCTGAGTTCCTGTCCTGACTGCTTTTGATGATGAAGTGTTATGTGGAACTGAGTGAAATAAACCCTTTTTTCTTCAAGTTGCTTTTGGTCATGGTGTTTTATCACAGCAATAGTGACCCTAACTAGGACATAATATTTGGGATCTGACATGAATTCAGCCAGGAGACAAAGCAAAGCTATCCCAGGTTCCTATAAATCTGTTTGGCCTGTCCGCAATTTTTATATTTGAAGCATGTTATGTGAATGGGACCACACAGTATGCGACCCTTTAGGGCTGGCCCTCTTCATCCTGCACAGTTCCTGGAGATTCACCAGGTTGTTGTGGACACCGACAGCCCCTTCCTCTTCACTGCTGAGGTGTGCGCCAGACACTGATGCTTTGCCCACTCAAGTACACCTGGGTTCCTGTTAGATTTTGGGCTGTTTTAGATAAAATCTCTGGGTGCAGGCTTTTGTATGATATAAGTGAATTTCCTCATCTATGGATGACGAGGGACGCCAACGTTGGGGTATGTGGATGCAGGTCATGTATTCAGGTCTTGTTGTTTTGAGACAGTCTCACTATGTAGCCCTGGCTGGCCTGGCACTCACAGAGATCCACCTGCTTCTGCCTCCAGAATGTTGGGATTAACCAACTGTGTCCAGCATTGGCACACATTCAGTTGTGGGGTTTTTTTTGATGTTGTTTTTTAAGATTTATTTATTGTGTATGAATGTTTTTCTCTGTACATATGTATAAGCAGTATGTGTGTTCCTAGTGTCCACAGAGGCCAGAAGAGGCTACAGGATCCTTGGAACTAGCCTCACAGGTGGTTATGAGCTGCTTGCCATGCGGGTTTTAAGAACCAAACCTCTGCAAGAGCAGGAAGTACTCTAAACTACAAACCCTCCCTCCAGCCTATATGTTCAGTTTTATAAGACACTACCGAGATGTTTTCTAGGGTGACTTTACCTTTTGAAATTCCTACCAGCAAAACCAGAGTGGTCTGATTCCTCCGCATCCTCATTAGCAGGAGAGGTCGTCACTGGCTCTGTTTCAGCCATTCTGATATTGCTCTGTGTATGCCTTAGGGCTGACAACACTGGTCATCTTTCCCAGCATTTCTTTACTATCTGTATTTGCTGAAATGACTATTCATGTTGTTTGCCCACCATCTGATTTCCAGTTTTCAGAGTTTTTCCATAAATGGGTGCTGAACTCTATCAAATGTATTCCTCTATCAAGTGAAATTTTGAGTTTGGTTTTTGTTTTTTTAGCTTATTGACAAGGCAAACTGCATGAGCTCAGACTAACATGCCACCAACTCAAGCCTATGACAGTCTCTTCTGTCTGCATGTCCTTTCTTCCATGCTAAGGATAGCAAAGATAATGAAAATAGAGAGTATCCATGGTTACCTGTTAGATTCTGCACACATTAAACCCCTCATCTCGGGGCAAAAATACCGACGCAGAAGAAAAACCCCAAATGAATGCAAGTATGTTAATTCCATTTTGTATTTTAGGAATTGTGTTTTATAATTACACAAAGCTTTCCAGGTTCTCAGTGACAAAAATCTACACACAAGTTTATATATATATATATATATATACAAATGTGTGTGTAAGTATGTATGTATGTACGTATGTACATACATACGAATATATTTTTAAATCTAGGTGAAGGGGCTGATAGGTTAATATAAGTTAGATTTAGTGAATACCTAAGTTTCTGATACAGTCTCTTAATTCGGGGCATGAAGATCAACTGCTGTGAGCAATTAGCTTATCAGCTTATGGATGAAGTCAGGTGAAATGAGGGGAGTCTCTTTGGACTGAAAAACAAGGTTGAAGCCAGGTGAAAGAAGGAAAGACTTTATGACCTGGCATTGCTTTCAACTGCTAAGTGGGCAGAGCCCAAATTGGGCTGAGGCAGGTGGAACAAGGAGTGATCCTATTTAAGGACAAGTGGATGACGCCACAGGGGCGCGTGCGTGCTAAGGGCCCCCGATATGAGAGAGCTCCGAGAGTCCTGCTGGAGAAAGTTCTGGTAGACCAATGGCCAGATCTCCCTGAGGCAGAAGGAAGCTGGTGAGCAGAGAAAGCCTCGGCAAGACAGCAAAAGGCCAAGGACTAAACCCTGTGGCTCAGCTTTTGCCTAGAGGGGTTTGACCTGTCCGAACAGTGGCCTGAACGGAACTGTGGCCAGCTTTAAAGACTGAGACAGAATGGCAGAGTTGCTGATACGAAGGAAATAAGTTGGCCTACAGACGGCTGAGGTCTCCCAGAGAGAAGAAAGCCTCAAGCCTTATTTAAAGTGAGACTTCGATAGCAAATTTACCCTGACGAACCTGCGTCTGAGCTATTCCAGAAAAAGGACTGCTAAGTGCGTTAAAGAGTCTACCCCCGAGACTGGTTTCCTGACGACTGAGGACCTGCCCCAGAGACTGTATCATTCTAAAAGGGTATGAAAGTAGTTGTTATGATTATCAATAGGTTTAGTGGATAGGTTAAAGGGGTTGTAGGAATTTATAGGATTAATAGTTAAGAAATTGTTGGTGTTTGATATAAGTGAATTTAGTAATAAATAAGTGTTAAATAATAATTTAAAAGTTCGGTTTCATCTAGGTCTTACAATGATGAGAAAATGAGGTATCTGGTATCTGAGTCTGGCTTATTTCACCACACAAATGTTCATGGCAGTTTTATTCATGACCAACAAAACTTGGAAGCAAGCTTTGGTAGGTGAATGGGTGAATGGGTGAATGTTGGTACATCCAGACAGTGGAATGTCATTTAACACTACACAGACATGCGCTCGCGCATAGGTGTGTGTGTCTCGGTCTGTGTATGTGAGAGAGCACGTGCCCATATGCAAACATCTGAAGACTGGAGGGTCATGTAGATGCCACTTCACTCTATGTCTTAGTCTCTTGAGACAAGGACTGTCACTGAGCCTTGAGCTCACCACACTTGCTAATAATACTTCTGTCTCTGACCCCCCCACCCCCCGGCATTGCAGTCACAGATGCTTATGGGTCATGCTGGGAACTGAACTTGGATCCTCTGGAAGAGTAGCTGATGCCCATGGTCATGCCCAACTTCTCTTTTTTTTTTAACGTGGGTACTCAGGATCTGAACTCAGGTCCTCATGCCTACACAGCAAGTACTGTCACTGATGGAGTCCTCCAGCCCCACACATAAAACAGCAGAACAGAGCTTTCAAGGGTAGAGCAGGGATCACTAGAGTATTACTTTCAAAACCAGAGAGACTTTTTATGTTTATGATTGACACTGGTCCATTTTCTTTCTTCATACTGTCCAGAGTTTTTATCATTAAGTTGGTAATAAGGTTACTTGTAGCTTTTACTACCACAAAAACAAACAAAACCCCTTCTTTTCCTGCCCACTAAAAAAAAATTTAAAAACAAGTTTGCATTTTTTTTTTTGGTTGCAGCTGTTTCCATGCAACTGATAGGGATGGTGTGAAGTGGCTCACACAAAATTAAGGCTTACCAAAACCTTCTATGTCATTGTGAGTTGCTAAATCAATAGTGATGGGTGATAACTGTCCATATTTTGCTGTTTCCACTTAGGATTTTGCAAAATGAAGAATATACAAATTTTGCACTTTGGTATATTTCTGTGCAATTTGTCCTATTTGCAAAATTTTGAACTCATCAGAGCTGCTAGAGAAGTGGAAATTATGCTTATTCTAATTATGTTTGCTTGTTATTCCGGTCTCTGCTGCATCATTGCTTCTGCTTAAAAGTCCACTTTAATGTCTAGATTTGTGTTTTTATTATTATTTTTTAGATTAGAAAATACTGTAAAATACCAAACAACATGAACAGTAAAGAGCAAAGAACAAAATTTCTGCCCACTTCTCCAACTTCTCCACAGACGCTGAGTTGCTTTACTCAGGGGCAACTAATACTTTGTTTTATGAATTTGGGAGATATATATGACTGTGTGCTGTCCCCACAGAGGCTTCTTTCACTGAGATACACATTACAAACATGCTTCTCTTAGGACACAGCTGAGCTGTATTCCTGACATGTAAATTAACTTAATTATTCCCTATTGGTAATCATCTCAGGATTTTTCTTGTTTCTATCTATTAAAATTGTTGCATTAAAAAGCTTCATTCAGCCACCTTTTCAAGCCATGTGTGCATAGTGGCATTGCTGAGCATTCACACAGGCTTGTCTTGAGTTTGAACAGTGCCAAACTGTACCCTCAGAAGTTGCACCTGCTTGGCACCAACAGCACATTGGAGGGTCCCTTCCTCCTGGTCCAAATGTAGGGTGGTAGCAATTAAATACTTTTTTCATCAGCGTGAATGGCACAAAATTTTTGTTTTACCTAGTTACATATGAGACTGAGTAATATTTTATGAGGTACTTCATCCTTTCATGTGTAGGTGTTTGGTGCTGTAGACTGGATCCAGGGCCTCGAGTACATAAAGCACTCTCTACAGCCCTGCCCCCTGCTCATCAACTTCTTAAAGAAACTTTACATTCATTTTCTCATTTTTGGTATGTTTGAGGGGAACACATATGCCATAGTTCCTACGTAGACATCAGACTACAACTTGTGAGAGTCAAGTCTCTCCTTCCACCATGTGGGGCCCAGGGATTGAACTCAGATCAACAGCTTTGCATCAATTCCTGAAACTGCTGATCCACTGAAGAAGTAGCTCATCATAAACTCATTGTATTGTTCATTTTCATTTAACTCAACCTTTTTTTTACTTTACTTATGGGTTTTGTTTTGTTTGTCTAATACATGTGTTAACTTTTGTGTAGCCAAATCTACTTATCTTTCCATTATTACTTCTGGAGTTTAAGAATTCTTGGGAATATTTGTCTTAGCCTCTAAGACTGTATAAAAAGTCTCCTTTAAAAAAAAACAGATATCGCCGGGCGTTGGTGGCGCACGCCTTTAATCCCAGCACTTGGGAGGCAGAGGTAGGCGGATCTCTGTGAGTTCGAGGCCAGCCTGGTCTACAAAGTGAGTCTAGGACAGCCAGAGCTGTTATACAGAGAAACCCTGTCTTGAAAAAAAACCAAAAAAAAAAAAAAAAACAGATATATATCATAGGTACGTAAGTCTATAGCAAAATTTAGCAGATAGTAAAGATTTCTCTGTGTGCCCCATCCATCTGGCCCACAGTGCCACCATGGGCACATTCCCTGAATGGTGCCGTTGTTGCAGTGGTCTACAGACACACACTCAGGTCTGTAGTTTGTACTGGACACACCTCTGCTGCCGTCCATGTTTGGGCAAAGGTCTACTGACACATGTCAATCATTACTGTATCGATTAGTTTCCCTAAAAGCTCTCCCTGAACTGCACACCGGAGACCCCAATCCTTGTACTTTCCAGGTTCTGTCTTTTCCAGGCTGCCATATTGTTGGACTCCTGTGGTACGTAGACTTTCACTGGGCCTTTTGAACTTATTAATAGGCATTAAAGTTTCCTCTATGTCTCTATGGATTACTGGCTCTTTTTTTTTAATTTTACTTTTCTTTTTCCATTACTTTTATTAGAAGATTTAGGTTCACATAAGAGCTAGAACTACATAATCTGAAAGATGAACAGCACCAAAATAAAAATGCAGCTTGGGGCTAGGGCAGTGTCAGGAAGAGCATTCACTGCAAGCATGAGGACCTGAGTTCAGATCCCCAGAATCCATGTTAAAAAAAAAAAGTTGGGTGTGACCATGAGCATCTGCTACTCTTCCAGAGGATCCACGTTCACTTCCTAGCATCCACAGTCATTGGCTTACAACTGTCTGTAACTCCAGTTCCTGGGGATCCAACACCTCTGGCCTCCAAGACACTGTACACATGAGACATTCACTCACACAGGCACACACACTCATATAAAGAAATAAATTTTTAAAAAAATATTAAAAGAAGTGTATGTGTCTCTTTTAAGATAGTTTTCTCTCATTCGTAGAAAGAGAATAATTTAAAAAGCTTCTATTTGAGTTTTTAGTAGATGTGTTAAGCCACTTCACTCTGCCTGAGGAATAGACAACATTGCTCCCTTCTTGCTCTGCACTGGGAAGCAAGGGGCTGACTGTGCAGACGAGAACCTTACAGGCAGTTCACTGCAACAGCAGTTAGTTTTACTGTTCAGCTTGCTAGGATTTATCTTCTGCTACAGGAACAGGTAGCTAGAGAAGACATGTTGGATTGCATTGAATGTTCCTAGCAATAACAGGAGATCATGCTTGTCAAGAGATGATGGGAGACTGCTAACACACAATCATGTCTTAAAAAGTGAAAATTCAGCTTCTAGAATACTCCCTGTGAAAAAGTTACCATTTTCTCACTGATACAAAATACTACAGTATTACATAAATCAGTAACTGAAGTTTCCTCTAAAATAAGGGTGAAAATGTCAGGACTTAAAGACTGATTTAAGAAGTGAGGTGGCATTTAATGCGTTTGGATCTACAACACAGAGGAATATTTTAGTTTGTTTTTTACTGAAACATTAACAGCATCAAAGAAATTAATAGTAAATTTCAAAATCATTTTGACCTCATGTCTTATCTTTTAAAATAATCCAGTTTTCTTTATAATCTGTAAACTGTTGTGCATTAAAAAAAAAGTAAATTTGAAATAAATAAATTCTAAACTATTAGGAAAGCCCTTAAAACCAGTACTTTAAAGAATTGAGGAAAGGGGTTGGTGAAGAGTTCAAACCCCCTTCCTGGGAAATGCAGCAGATGGTCAAGGAGCAGCACTCACAGGAAAGGAGGAGAAATCAGCACATTAATTGTTCACATCAGAGATGGAAGGCCACAGTGTGGTAGGACTGGTGAAGTTAATAGAATCTAGCAGCATAGGGATTTTGGAAGTTTGGCGTCTCAGGTGGAAGGTATGGGTGGATCCAGTTAGATTGAAGGGCGTGCCTTGAAAGCCAGCGAAGAGCAGATGATCATGGGACTGTGGACACACTGTTGGAGGTGCATACCTTGGAAAGCCCACCAGCAACTATGGCAACAATGCCAGAATTCACACGGAGATCTTACGACACATTACAACAAAAGGGATTTAAAAGTGGAAAGCCCACGTGGCCTCTGCCTTGCCTCTTCCTCATCTTCCTCTGGCAACACATGCCGAAAGACCATGCTGTGCTGCTCGTCACCGATCTGCACCAACCTACTGGGAATCCACTCCAGTGGAGAAAGTAAAGGCCAACTGTCCCTGGTGTTCCAGAACGCTGGCCTCAGAGCATTAGAAGAGCCAAAACACCAGAGTGTAGTCCTTGGAGCCCCAGAGCATCAGAACAGTGAACCGAAGAAACTTTTCATCTTGCAAACAATTGAACCCGTAGGGCCGTAGAGGCAGTTCTTGGCTGATTAAAAGGCTCCCCCACTTCAATGGTCGAAACAGATCAAATTTATTAACTGGCCTTAAGATCTGATGAATAAGACTTAAAGTCTTACAGACTTTAAGATTGAAAGACTTGGTGGAAACCAGCCACCCGTACGGATCCATGCCAAAAATTAACCTGAGAGAATTAATATCCTTTTAAGAAACTTAAGTTAGTGTTAAGTGTTTGTTTGCTTTTTTTTTAAATAGATATTAGAGTATTTTAGGCATTGGATATTCTTAGTTAGATTATAGGTTTTAGAATTAAGGTTTGGGTTTTAGGGTTTAGGAACTTTATAGGTATTTGTTAAGTATTAATATTTGTGATAAATAAAAATTTACTGTTACGCCACAGTCTCATCTCACAAGGACCTGTCCTTCCAGTTTGAAAGCACAGAGGTAAAAAAAAGAATAAGACAAAACAAGAAAGGTGAATGAGCATTTCACCTAGTCATCAGTCATGAGCGGAAGAGATTTCCAAGTGAGACAGTTCTGCACGGTCATGCTTTGGGGACACATTCCTTCTCCAAATATCCAGTAAGGAGAAAAAAATGCAATGTGAAAATTAAAAAGACATAGCCGTGCTCAAAGACCAGGCTAACATGTTCATGAACGAGAGAATAACCATGCTGGGTTAAAGCTGCAGGCATTTGGGGCTCTGAGGCCAGAGCAGGGCAGAAAAAAACCAGCTCAGCTCCAGAGAGGAAGTCAGGTAGAGAACAGCCACAGAAGACTGAAGTGTTCATATCCATATTGCCTGGAGTCACACTCAGAATTGGGATTTCCATTCATAAAGGAAGGAAGCAGAAACAACCTGTTACTCAGTCACAGCTGGAGGGAGCATGCCACTGAGGTAGGTGAGGTAGCTGCCACGTTTCCCTGGCAGCTAGACCTCCACACCCAAAGCTCTACGGACCAGGTTGGCAACATCCCTAATATCAGAGCAATAATGGGAGGTAGATTTCTTTGGTGAATATATGGGGGCTTCTGAAATGCAGATCAGCCTGGCATCTGGCAGTGCATGGTCCTGGGCAACAGATGTAATTAGTAAAGCCTGTGAAACTGGAAAGGGGGATTTTGGCTTGGCATTGCTTTCAGCTATTAAATGCTGCCTCATTTTGAGAGACACTAAAAAGATCAGAGCCGAAGTGGGTGGAGCCCAGTTGGAGGGCTGAGGCCCCATGAGAGACTTGAAGATAGCACCCTGCTGAGGGGCATGGCTCCAGAGACCTCCATTGCCCTGCAAAAGGGCATGGCCAGGGACCAAGACAGAGCCCTCAAGTTGTGAGTTACCTCAAGAAACCTCAAAAGATAATACCCTATTTAAGGACGTGGGGGAGGAGCCCAGGAGCCCCTGCATGAGAGAGGGTGCAAGAGATGGAGGTGTGAAGTAGAAATGTGCCAACTGCTGACAGACAAGCAGAGAAGTGCCAACCAGCCTTTAGGACTCACCAGCCCTAAGGCGGTGAGAATCCAACAGTCAGAAGCCTTAGCACAGAGCTGCAGAGGAAACAGGAGGTGGAGCTCGAGAAAGGCTGTGGAAAGGGACTCCTGCCACAAGCTAGCCCAAGAAGGCCGAACCAGACACCGAGGAGAGCTGTGGCCTACTGGTGCCACAAGCAGAGTGGCCTGAGTTGGTCCATGGGCTCACAGCCGAGCAAATGAGTGAGGCGTGTGAGCAATGAGCAGTCTGAGGCCTCAGAACAGACAGTGAGGAGACTACAGAGACAGAGGCCGTGGCTCCAAGAGACTGCAGAGACAGAGCCCTGCCAAGGGGCATGACTGAGGAAGCCAGCCCCAAGCCGAGTGGCAGAGACCCCTGGGCACCTGGGAGCGGATCTCTGTGTGCATGGATGAGGCAGTTGGTGTGGGCCTCTTCCTGGGCAGGAGGTGAGTGGCACAGTGCTGGGATAAAATGAGGAGGAGGCCTCCTTTTGGCTGTCTTGGCTTCCATGCTTGAGTCAGAAGCCTACTCTGGAAGCCTCTCCAGCCAGATTAGAAGCCCTGGGGGTGGGGAGATGAGCTCCTCAGTAAGGGTGACCAGGCAGGCCTGGGAACAGTCTCCTCTACCTTTTCATGTTTCAACTCCTGCAAAGGCAGGCCTCCCTTTAAGACTGCTGCTTCTTGGGGTGCTGAAGACAAAGAATCCATGTGAGGCCGCAGTGCTGCAGGGGTGGCCCTCTTCCTGTATGGGGCAGAGAGAAGTGTTCCCTACCCTACAATCCACCTCCTACCTCCTCTCCCCCACTCAACCATGCTGTCCCACCCCTCCCGGGGGACTACTGGCAACTGTGGTGGGGAGGAAGGGGACTCTGTTATCTTTAGTGATGTACCCACAGACAAGCTGCCCTTGCCCCACTAAATAACCTCCCACCTTGCTTGGGCAAGTAAATCTTACTAAGCTTAGAGGCTGCACGGCAGAAGTCAAGAAAGCAGGAGGGTGGAGCCTCGTGGAGGAGTCCACCATCCATGATGGAATGTTGATCCTAATCTCCTGCTGGACTTGCTGAGAAGAAGGGCTCCAGGAGAGGAGGGGATGGGGATTAAAATGGTTAAATGTCATTATTTAAATGTCTGGCATTGTCAACACTGGAGAGGCAGGGAGAAGGCCACTTAAGGCACTGTACTGTTGTCAACTTCCTGAAAGTTCGAAATAAATGCTTTTTAAAGTTGTGGATATAGCTCCGTGGTAGAGTGTTTGCCCAGCATGCACTGGGTTCCATGCCCAGCACCACAAAATAAATACGTGAACAGCACAAAAGATAATATAAAGGAAAACTCATCACAATTTTATCTTACTGATAGTTAAAACTCTGAATAACATAAAACACAAACACCAAGACCAGTGCAGCAGCCTTGCAGACACTTTTCAGGCAGAGTTGCAGAGGAATGCATTCAGGTTTTAACGCGAGTGTCTGGGGATCTGGGACAGCAGTGAAGGGCGCTGGAGTGGCTCACCTCTGTGGATTTCCATGCCTTCAGCCTGAGCAGGAGAGAGTCCTTGGTCAGGGAGGTTCCAGTCAGCAAGAGGGTGTCCTGGCACTGTTTCAGCCTCAGCCTTGCCTTGGAGGTGTTCTCTGTCAACAACATAAAGCTATGGTTTTACTTTGGCAATAAATATTAGTGTTTTTTAATTCTTGTATAATTTTAATCACTTGTCAAGATTCATTCTGCTTACTACACACCACACACCAAAGGCCACCTTTGACAATGCGACATTACCAAGCCCAGAGGGGTTCAAAAACTGAAGCTCATGGCCCTGTCTTAGCTTAAAAACTCTGTTATAGCTTTATTAGTGGACATATTTTTTAAAAATAATGTAAAATATGATGGTAGCTATAATGTAACATATAGTAATATATAACAAACTAGAATTTCAAAAGGTGAAAACTATTCAAAGGGAATTTTAGGGTTCCAAGAGTGATGACTATAATTATTAGAATATTTAAAAGGAATCTTATTACTGCAGAGTGAATTTCATGTTTTCTGTGTGGGAGGAACAGATCAGAAATATATAGGTTACTTATGAGGCAAATAAACTTTTAATGCAAAACAAAAACTTTAAGCATAAAAAAAAGTACACCAATGAAAACATAAGCTGGTATGTCTGCTTATGTTTACTAAATTTAGTTTATTTTTTATTTTCAGTTTTAAGATCCTTTGCTTTCCTGGTTTAGTTACTGTAAGGTGAACCTGTGGGCCAGGATGCAGCTCAGTCATCTAGCATTTACCCAGCATACATGAGCAGTAAAAAAAGAAATGTCTAAAAGTATTAGGGCTAACTCTATCTTGGCATGCTATTTTGGACAATAAGAGGTATATTACTGTCTTCGTTTTGGTGTCTACACACTTGTGGGGAGCATAACTACCCCCTCAGGGGCTAAGATTAGGTTGACTCTTTTAAAGGAATCAATTTCCAGATCTGCAACATCTATAGATGTTCTTTTAAAACTTCATTTGCCTGAGAGGACTTGGAAAGGGCTCTTTCCCTTTGCAATTCATAATTTCCCCCACTTCATAAAACAAAAACATATCATGCATCCATTTTGTGAATGGGTTTTCTTCCCCGCACATAAGGCACACCAACAGCTGAAACAGCATAACAAGCAAGCCACCTGGAGGAGACCTCCGTTAGCCAAGACAGGGAAGACCCAGTATTTTGTCCCATATGTAGACTTTTGAAGGCAAAGCAATGGCAATAAAGGATACTTACCCTGGTCCATACCAGGACACCGGATATTCAGATACACTGTATCACAGCATGGGGCAGAAAGACAGGTGACCAATTTTATTTAACATCTGTGTGTTTTTCATCCCCAACTATGGTCAAAGAACACATCACTCCTAAGGAAAAGTCTCCTGAGAGCAGAGTAATGAAAGCCTGGGTGTGTGGAGGGAGAGGGGAAGGCAACTTTGTTATCTGTGCAAGGCTCCAAGCCTGAGCTAGCCGCCTTAGGAAATGGTTTAGGAGTCCTGTGGAAGCACGGTGGTGAAAGCCTGAAATCCTAGCACTGAGGAGGTAGAGGCAGGAGGACCATGAGTTCAGGGCCAGTGTCTGCTACATATAGATTTTGAGGTCAGACTGGGCTCCATGAGATGCTTGCTCCTCAAAAAATGGCAGGCAAGATGGCTTAGTGGGCAAAGGCACCATAGGTTGTTCTTGGACCTCCGCTACATGCTATGGCATGCATGGGCACACATACACATGTACTTACACATCCATGATAAGTAGATGGAATACAGTAATTATGAAGGGTGTAGAGATTTATAGGTAGTAGGAGAAATATATTTATTAGAATAAATAAGTACGGCAATTTATGAAGGAAAAGCCATTTGAAATCCAATTCAATTTATTGTTTTGACAATGAGGGTTGCATTTGCCAAGTAGATTATATGGTAGATATTTTCCCAAAATTCCATAAACCGAATCTGCAGTTATGAAGAACTGAAAACATTTAAAGCATATACTATAAAATCAATGTATTTCTGAAAAATACATTATACTGACAGTCATAAGGCAGTTAGTATTTTCATTTTCCCTGCAATTTCTGATTATGTTAGGTTAGAGTAGAAGCTAAATTAATAGTTGATACATTTTAATAAAGATTTTTTTATTATTCTCAGAAATTCCCAGAAAGCAAATTACTAATGGCTGTTTAAAAAAAAAAACTTTCCCAAATATGTTCCCAACTTTTTGCTTTCAAAACACAGAAGAAAGACCTCATCAAGTTACAGCTAACCAGAGATAGGAAATATTTCTAGAGTAAGTCACTAGATAATTGTTGGGACATTATTTAGAAGGAATTCATAGGACTGACTGACAAATGCTACAAATAAAACACCTTCCTGCCCTGGCTATGATTTATGTGAACAGGTTTTTAAAGCACTTACATCTATAAAAACATGAAATAAAATAGATGCTGCATGGTGCTTACAGACAGCAATAAGTGGTATTCATCTGTGGCTGGATGGTCCCACTTAACTCTTAAAGCATGTGTTTCCAATTAAGTTGGACTCTTTATGTGTGGTACTTCTAAGAATGTATTATGAATTCATCCGTTTTGATAGATTGTGTACTAGAAGTCAGTCTTGCCTGGCACTGTGGCTGCATGTCTGTAAGCCCAGCACTTGGGGCAGAGGCAGAAGAATGAAAGTTTGAAAAAAGAAAGTTTGAAGTCAGCCTGGATACCCAGCCTGGGCTCTTCACTCTTTTGAAGAAGTGAGATTCTTCTTCAAAATCATCACATATTTCATATTTTTGCATGTATTTTATATTTTTAAAAGACTCTGAAGCATGAAAATACTACATATAAAGATAAGACTCAGTGAGAGATGTGAAATCAAATCTGACTTCAGCAAGAGAAAGGAATGACACACAGTCTCCACAGCGAAGAAGCTGATGTTTTCTTCAAGTGAAGCGCTACTGGTCTCAATCCTAATGGTGCTTACACTCCTTAAGAAGATGTGGGAGGGGTGGGGAGTGGTCAGTGGTTAAGAGCATATACTGCTATTGCAAGAGACCTGAACTTGGTTGCCAGTACCCACATCAGGTGGCACATATCAGCCTGTAACTCCAGCTCTAGGGGATCAATCTAAAACCCACTTCTTGGCTCCACTGGCACTCAGTCATGTGCATAGACGCATAGACACACAGACACACACACACACACACACACACAGAATTAAAAATTAAAAAGCAGTGACAACATATATGTGGTATAATTTTCTCTCTTTTTTTTTCAGTACTGGACATTGAACCAGGTATTAAGCATGCTAAGCAAGAGCTCTTTGTGTTTTATTTTGGGACAGTCTTAGTATGTACTTCAGGCTGGCCTTGAATTCATGATCCCCTTGCCTCCGGCTCCCAAGTAGCTGGGATTACAGGTATGTGCCACCATACTGGGCTTGTTTTCTTTTCTTCTTTTATGTCTATATTTACAACATGCCAGACTTTACAGTTATTTATTTTTATAAAATTCCACATTCTAACTTAAAACTTTGTGAGGAAGTATATGTCTGGAGTTACACATGAAAATGCCTCAGAAACAATATGTCTGCCTGAGACAAGCTGTGCCTTAACGAAGTCCACAGACTGACAGGAGGTTAAGCCCCGCACACAGGCTCACAGGGAAGACCTCACTACAACATCATACTGAACTTCCCTAATAACCGCAGGAACAGCCTCAAGAAGAGGCTGTGAGGGGTGGTGTGCACCCCAGTCAACAGGAGGACAGGAATCATTTCTGGCAGAAGGCACAAGGATGTAGGTGCCAGATCCTGAAGAAATAATGAGGATTTTTCACTTACATTTGTAGCTTTTCATTTTGTTGTAAGCATACATGAAAATCAGTAATTAAAATGGACTTATTTTTGACTTGGAGATTTTCTAATTAATCCTGGCAAACAGTGAAGACTCAGTGCTTCCGTAATCTATCTGCTTTCCTTAGGTTTAATCAGAAACTGTAATGATTGTTCCTTCAGTACTCAGCAGCAGGGTTATCTCTGAAATGACATGGGCCTGGGCTCGACGGCATGGGGGTAGATTAATAGGCGTGTCCGAAAGTTCCTTCTGAGGAACTCAAAAGAGAAGCACAGCACGAGGTGCATTCTGGCCCAGAACCACTCTTCTCATTTCACTTCTGGTGCCGTGACCCTGGGGGCGGGTCATCTGGCTTACAGTTCTAGATCATGGTCCATCATCTAGGGGAGGTCAAGGCAGGAAATCCAGCAGCTAGTCACATCGCAGCCACAGTCGAGAGCGGAGAAAATGAAAGCTCTTGCACTGCACTGCTTGCTTGTTGCTTGTGCACAGCCAGCCTTCTTCGCTCTTACACAGTTCAGAGCACCATCCAGGCCGTGGCTCTGCCCACAGTAAGGGTGGGTATTCCCAACTCAACTAACAATCGAGACAGACCTTCCCAGACATGCCCATGGGCCAACCTGATCCAGAAAATCCCTCACTGAGACTCTTCCTGGGTGAGTCTAGGCTGTGTTCAGCTGACAGTTAAAAGTAGGCGACACAATAGTGGAGATGCTTGGGGACTGTCTGCCAGCCAGGAGAAAGGCAGGCAGGCTGCAGAAAGCCTATGACATTCAAGGTCTCCCTTCCCTGAGCTCACACAGCACAATACTGGAAGTGATTACATTAGATGGCTAAACAACACGTGCTTCTAGATTTCCACAAGTCAGAAGTCAGGAAGGAGGTGTACACACACATTTAGTTCCTCCCTTGGTGGAAATGAAGTCCCTCTGGTATCATCACAAAACAGCAATTAAAACTGTGAAATCATGAGCCATGGAGGATGAGGATGTGAATGAGAAGAAGCCTCAGAGGAAAGGGTGAAGATGCCACAGGAAGTGATGCCAGGGGGTCACTGGAAGATGAGTGGCTCAACACTGCAGCTGCACAACTTTGTAGAGACTATCTGGAGAGCTGGAGATCCCGTTGAGCCTGCACAGTTCAGATAATACCTCAAAGCAGAACTGGTGTGGGCCTCGTGACAGCTCTTAGATGAGATACCGAGCTGACAGACAAGACGTTATCAGTGCAACTGTGACTCTAGAGTTGAAACGCCCTGTAAACTAACATGTCCAAACTGTCCCACACTGCCACCATAGGTCAACAAGGTCCTTTCAGATGTGATTTAAGTAACAAGTACCAATTACTCTGGATTCCTCTTCAGGACTAGGATGGTGGCATACACTGTAGTCTAAGGAGGCTGGAGCAGGAGGGGTGTTCAGGTCCAAATCTAGAGGCCTAATTGGGCAGCATAGTTGAGAGAGTTTTTTTTAAGTTTTCATAAAAGAGAATATATTCTATCTTAGAAAACAGCCAGGTGCTGGAGAGACAGCTCAGTTGGTAAAGCGCTTGCTGTGTACACATGAGGACCTGAGTTGGAATCTCCACGGCCCACATAAAAAGCCAGGTACAGCTGTGTGCACTCAGAAATCCCAGAGTTAGGCAGGTAGAGATGGGGAGGGTCCCTGGAGTTCACTGGCCACCCAGCCTAACTGAATCAGTATGTAGTCTGTGCTCAGTGAGAAAACACATCTCATAAAGTAGAGAGTAACTGAGAAAGCTACCCAAAATTGAGCTATGATCTCCACACATGCACATCTTCATGAATGCATGCACACACATGAATACAAGAAAGGAAGAGAAGAGAAAGAAACAGAGGGGAGGGGAGGGAAGGGGAGCAGTGGGGGGAGGGGGAGGTTCAGTGGACTACTGAAGAACCAGGAAGAAACAAAGTCAGCTCCATGGTGATAGAGTCTGTTTGTAATTTTGCAGACTCACACATTTGGAATCTTAACTCTGGTTTCTCTCGCTGTGTGGCCCAGGCTGGCTTCAAATTCACAGCAAACCTTCTGCTTCAGCCTCTTGCATGCAAGGATTACAGATGAGCTACCACACTCTGCTAAATTCCACCCTCTTGGAGCATTACTACACTTGAATATCTTCAAGCAACTGATCTCCGTTCTATTTTTTAAAACTTTCATTTTCATCCTAATTTCACCATGCAAACTCAGCCACCATCAGTGCTTCTTGGCATTTGTTTTCTCTCTCACATTCACCTGTTATTATTTTCAATCTGGTGAGAAAGCTACTGTTGAATTCCCCAGAAAACACCATCTAAGGCATGTGTCTATATGGGGGTTCATCAGGAGGAGCTCTTAGGACAAGATCTGTGAGGAGGGAGGGAGGCAGGACTGGACTTGATGACTGGGAAGATCCTTCTAGAAGCTGTCAAGCTAGACTCTCCTCAGTTACTGCCATGAAGCAAGAGAGCTAGAGGACAGTCAATCAGTGGGTGCATACACTCTCAGGAGGGCCCATGATCCTAGGAAAAGAGGCTCTCTTCTGCTATATGGAGTTCCCAGAGAAGGATTGGGGGAAGGGACAATACCTCCATCAGCAGCTTTCCAGCAGCTAAAGGAATGGAGCACCAGAACCTTGGAGGAAACGCTCTGGAGGCCCCACTGCAGACACACCTTTCATTTGCTCTGTTCTGGTTTTAGCTGCTATTTCTCCTCAGAGACAGGGATTACAAATATTATGCTTTTTCCTCTGTAGGTGAATTTTGGGGTTTGCTGGGAAAAGACAACTTTTAAGGGTGAGGAGAATAAAGAAGAAGAAAGCACAAACATTTAGGAAGATTTTTTTTTTTTAACTAAATGAAGTGGGTAGGTGATAAGGTGAGGGACCACTGTTAACCAGGCAGATCTTTAGAGAGGAGGTTAAGGCAATTTTTATTTCAACCTTTTGTTCACAAACACATGTGATCTGAGTCATGGCTACCAAGAGGTCTCAAAAATAATAGGAGAACTCACAAACTGTTAAATGCTCAGCTCCAGGGACAAATGAAAATAATCAGTCACACAAAAAGAAGTTTCAGTGTTCTGTGGCTGAATCCTCAGTCGAGACAGCTGAGTGAAACTACAAACCCAAATCTCGGGTATGTGGGTACTTCACTGGTTCCCACGCTGGAGAAGTAGCTGAGAGGCTGCATGCTTGCCTGACATGTGAGAAGCTCAGTCTTCAATAAGCATGTGGGAACACACACACACACACACACACACACACACACACACACACACACACACACACACACACTTGCACTGACAGACATGTGCATGCACACATACCACACGCACAAAAATTTTCATAACTCAGCACCTAACATTTAATGAGATGTTTTAAAGACAAAACTAACTTTTAAAGTGACAGAAACCTTATATGGAAGGAGACATAACAAAGGTAACTTAACTGTTAAAAGAAAGAAAATAAAATAGCTGATGGTCAAGAAAAGAAACAAGGCCCAGAACGCCTCTCTTCTCCAAAATCTGTATGTGGAGATGTGGTGCTGGGGACCTGTCAGCATCTGCAACTAGGAACCGAATGGACAATGCTGCTCTTTTCCGATGTCCACCCTTGAGAATGGGAACAGCTGGACATGGAAAGTGTGACGTGCGAAGATGCTGCCACAGTGAGAGCGGGAACAACCAGTTTCACCCTGAGTTGTGCAGACTATCTAAAGTGCAAGGCTATCTTCCCTGCCCTGTGGCCCAGGACACAAATCCGCAGTGGGTAGAACGGCCATGTCCCTTTACAAGAGACCAAGAAAGAAAGCAGAGTCTCTGGCTTCTCTACAGACACATGGCTTCAGCTCAGCTCTCCATTCCTTCTTTCTGTAAAAAAAGAAATACAGCAAGAAATACTCCAAAGCTCTAACTTGGTGGAGAAAACAAGCTGGTCTTGGATGGGACAGGACAAGTGACAAAGACCACAGCCCACGCCCAAGGCTGTGTCAGCTCACCCACCTCGTGTGTGCACCAACTTTACAGGAGTCTGCATTAGCTCCACTTCAGGGAGGTGAATCTGCAAGGGAAGGGCTTAAATAATACATCCATGATCACACCAAAGCCAGGTCACATGGCTCATAGCCATTAATGTCACTGCCTTCAGTAGGCATGTCCAACATGAAGCCCATGGGGCACATGCATCCCAGAAGAGCTGTGGATGTGGCCCAGTGCTTTTGTAGATGACAATGGCAGGTCACAATGTCAAAAGGCTGGTCATCCTTAGTGACTGTAAGTAAATAACCAGGCAAATAAACAAACACACTCATCACACAGCAGGAAATGAGGAGGAAGGATGAAGAAACAAATGGATGAAGAGTCTAACTGAAGGGAAAGGAAGAGGAATGGCTCAGCTCTGAAGCTGTCATAAATTCCATCTTCTCACAAAATTTCCTTTTACACCTGGTGTTGCTATCATAAATCTGCAAGGCTGACATCTTAAACAGTGTTTCTTGGCCTTACACAGTTCCTCCATCTTACTAGAAAATGTCTTCTGTGTCTATTTTTCTGTCCATCTCTCCCCTTCTACACTGGTTAGTAGGAAATCTTTATGTACTCTGGACACTTAATCCCTTTCTAGTTATATGTGTTAGGAAATTTCCCCATAGCCTTCTGTTTTTTGTTTTGTTTTTCTACTTTCTATATGATGGGTTTTGATCTCAAAGTCTACTGCAGAAAAATCAACAAAAGGTGATCAGAGCAGATGGCGCTGGCACAAAACCAGACATATAGATCCATGGATCAGAATAGACTGCTCAGAAATGAATCCACACACTTATGGTCAGCTGAGCATCAACAATGCCAAGAATGTATGGTGGGGAGAGGGCAGATGGGTGCTTCAGTAAGCGGGGGTTAGGAAGACCAGAAATTCACATGCAGAGCGATTAAACCAGATCCTGACATTCCTACAATGTAAAAGTCAACACCAATCAGACTTAAACACAAAGCAGCAGCAGGGAACCAGGAGAGACACTTCCTCACAATGACCTGTTTCTGGGTCTCATGAGGACAAAATCAAGGGGTGAGCCCAGCAGAATTCTTGCCTGAAGACTGAGGAAGAATTACTTCCGAGGTAATTCAGACTTTGTTTGAATTAAGCTCCTCTCAGCCGAGGGCCCCATCTCCTCAATAGCTGGCAAGTAGGGCCTACTCGCAGTTTCTAGGAGCCATTTACATCCCTCACCCCTCATCATCTGGCTAGCAACAGTGTGTTAAGTCCTTCTCCTACTGGAACCTCTAACATCTGCCAGAGAAAGTGCTGTGATTAGATTAGACCCACCTAAACAATCTTTCACAATATAATGTAGCAATTACCGGTAATTATCCACAGGTTCTGCCTCTATGGGGCAGAGATTAGGTGGAGACACGCGGTGGGGGTGGGGACCCTGGGCTTCCACACAGCACACTCACTAACTCCTTTACTGTGGTACTTACAATCTGCACTTTTCGGGGGCTGAGGGTTATAGTTCAGAGGTGAGTGCTTGTGTAGCATGGATGAGGCCCAGAGTTCAACCCTACAACTGCAAAAGGAAAAAATAATAGGTTCTGTCTATCAAGATAGCTCAGTGGGTTAAGGCATATGGCACAAAGTCAGACAACCTGAGTTCAATCCCAGGGACTCATGTGGTGTAAGTAAGAACCTGCTCCCATTTGTTATATGTCTAAAGAGAGTATTTCTCTATCCTAATATTACAGAAAACACATTTTCCCAAATCTCCTAAACATCTTTACATTTTGTTTTTATACCTTTAAGTTCTTAATTTATCGTATGTGTGTGCGCACACGCACGCATGAGACAGAGACCTAATCTCATTTTCTTTAGTGGAGGGTCTATTATTTACTGAGCAATTCATCCTTTCCCCATAAATATGAAATGACGCCACTGTCCTTATTAGGACGAATAGTTGCGCAGCTGTTTTCTGGGCACAGTGTTGTGTCCCATTTGCACACACACCTGTCTCCCTCAGTGGCATGCTGTCATCACCGTGCCTCTAGTCTTATTTATGAAGGAAGCCTCTTTAGAAATGTTCAGCTTTCATTTTTGAAACAGGGTCTTACTACGGGACTCAAGAGCTTCATGCCTCACCTCCATCTCCCAAGTATTGAAATTACAGATGTGATGTGAACTGCCACAGAGCACAGCTTGTTAGGGGTATTCTTGATGTGTGTGTGTGTGTGTGTGTGTGTGTGTGTGTGTGTGTGTGTGTGTGTGTGTATATGTGTGTGCGCGCGCGCACATGTGCTCATGTATTATTCTTGACTTTCTGATTTTTCAAAATACATTTTATTATCAGCCCATCAAGTTCAGTTTTAAAAATCCTTCTGTAAATTTTGATTGTAATTGCACTGAATCGGTAGTTCTCAACTGGAGGCAATTTTGGACCACGGGGGACATCTGGCCATGTCTGCAGATGCTTTTGACTCTCACAACAGTAAAGAATGCACCAGTATATCCAGGGATGGAAGGCAAGGAGAACAGCTACAATGTACAGCCTTCACAAGAGAGCCATCCTGATCAAAATAGCAGTGGCACCAAGACAGACAGACCCTTACCAGCTCTTCATTTGGAGACAACTGACACATTTGCACCATTCCAATAAATGTGGCATAATTTCCCATTTCCTTAATATATTTCAGTTATGCATTATCCCCCACAGTGTACTGATCTTATACATTCTGTCTAAGATTTGTTCCTAAGTAGTCTTGATTTTTAAATTATAAATTTAAAAATATGTGTATTGGGCCATCAAGATGATCCAACAGATAAGGGCACTTGCCACCAAGACTGACAACCAGACTTTAATTCCTGAAATACACATGGTGAAAGTTATCCTCTGTCTGACCTCTTATGTCCACACACACACACACACACACACAAAGTAAGTAAATGTTTAAAAAATGTTTATTGGAGCTGGAAAGATGGCTCAGCAGTTAAGAGCACTAACTGCTCCACCAGAGGATGCAAAACCCAGCAACCACATGGTGGCTCACAATTGTCTGTAACAGTTCCAGGGAACCTGATACCCTTTCCTGGCCTCTGGCAGACTTGGACAAATATGGTACTGAAAGGAAATTTTAGAGACCCCCCCTTGGCAGGAGCCAGGCCAGCCAGGTTCCAGGAACTTAGCTGACCATGAAAAGGGTGGAACCAAGAATGAAGGTCAGCCAGGTCATGAGCCCAGGCTCCAGGATAGGGTGTTTACCGCATGACTAGCTAAACAATGGGCTGGTACTTTCCACTTGTATTTCCCCTCACCCCCTTGGGTTGTGGTTTTTTTCTTTAAATACCCTACTCTCCCCCAAATTGTGGTCACAACTCCTCTACCCCTGCATGGGATACGAGTTGCGACCTCAGCACTGATCCCCGAAATAAACCTCTTGCGATTTCATCAAGATGGTCTCTTGAGAGTTTTTGGGTGGCCGTGATATCCCAAGTGTTGGGTGAGGGATGTCCCTCTCCCGGGTCTTTCAGTACACAGACATACGTGTAACAAAAACTTTACATACCCATGCATGTAAAATTTTTTAAGTTTATTGTTCATGACTGATAGGATATACTATATATGCTTTTTGTTTTTATTTTCATTTCATATGTCTTATGTTTTAATGTTACAACTACCATCTTACTAAAGCTCTTATTTTTGTGTGTCTTCTGTAGACCTTTTCTAGTTTTCTATATGGAAGGTCTGTTTCTTCCATGCATTTAACTTTTTACATGTATGCACATGTGAGTTTGTGTGCAGGGATCACCTATAGGCCTTAAACTTTTGGTGCTCTTCCTGCCTCGGTGCCCAATGCTACTTCTAATAGTTAAGGCAGTGTTCCTTTGCACTGAAATATTTCATTCTGTATACATGTTTACCATTTATCCACCACTTTCTTTTTTCCAACCTTGCTTCTGAAATAATTATTTTTCTTTTTGGACATATATTATAATTTGTTTGTAAAAGTAGGTTTCTTTTTTAAATTTTCTAAGTTCATTTTAAAAATTCATCCATTCAGTCCTTATAATTTCTTTAAACTGACAGTGTGTGATTCTACCCTTCACATATAAATGTTTAAATATGTGTCTGTGTGGTGACCTGCAACCACCATCTTTACAGACTGATGTGTCCCCTGCTGTGGTGATGCCCGCCTGTCAGCTCACTGCCTGACTTCACCTGGTGAAAACCCCTGAGACTCGATGGTGAACTGAGGTGGTCTCCCTCTGCAGAGAACTGCAAGGCCCACAGCAGTCCCTGCCCAGGGCCTGCATTCAGCACTTTTCACACTCCTGAGAGGGCAGCCAAGACTCTCCATCTCCGTGCTTAAGGCAGGGAGACCTCATTTTTTTTTTTTTTTAACAAACAATACCCATAAGTAAGTCAATCCCTAAAGTGCCACTGGTACCAACGCCCAGTCCCACTGACGTCAGTTCACAAATTCTGTTCTTTATTATTAACATTTGGAAGAAGTCCTTGGGGATTCTCATAGTTCTGGGTTACAGTGAATTCTCAGCACATCCTTTATGACCACTGGTGATCATGCAACAGAAGGGGTCCCTGGAGTTGTTGCTATAGAAGCAGACGTTTGAAATTCTTTACCATAAATTAGCATACTGAGCTTGAGCACACCTGTGATTTCAGAACTTAGGAGGACTGAGATCAAGGCTATCCTGCTCCACAGCGAGACTCTGTTCCTCTACTCCACAAAGGGGAAGAAAGACACTCCTTACGCTGCTCACAGCTCTTCTTAGCCACCTCTGTGTGTGTGTGTGTGTGTGTGTGTGTGTGTGTGTGTGTGTGTGTGTGCGTGTGTGCCTAGGATTATGTGCATTGAGTGCTGACTAGTTAGGGTTGTGATTATAAGTGATCAGATCTTTACAATGAGCCTGCATCATTTTACAGGAATAAAGTAACTTTTCCAAAACAAAAAAGAAAGGCAGACTGTGGAAGTCAATATTCTTTGTAAAAACTGTTGGTTTGGGAAGGTAGAGGATATGAATTACAGGGTTTTTTTTTATGTTTACTTTTAAAATATAAAAAAACAGCAGCAGGCCTGGTCAGCTCAAGTGTTTCAGTGGCAGCCACTGTATGCCATGAGCCCTCTCATCAGTTGTGTGTGCACAGAGGTGACCAAGCCTGACTGCATCAAGGTTGTCCGAGAAGACAGTGCATCCATGGTGCTGGCTGTGACCACAAGGGCAGGGTGATGATCTGAAGGCAACTGATCCCACGACCATCGGGTATCAGTCCCACAGGAATGCTTCCAAGACACTCGATGCCATTACCTTTTGCACTGGCCAGAGGAACCCTCATTACATTCAGAGGAAACTTACTACAGAGACCATGCCTCCCAGAGAGCTTCCAGGGTCTGGGGTGGGTAAAAAGATGCTTCTGGAGAAAGGGGGTCTGATGCCTCTCTAAGGAAGGGGTTTGGGTAGCCCGCAGAGTCAGGGCTGAGTTGGAGCTGCTCTCTCAGCCTGCTGGTTGCCATCAAGCAGCAATTAGCCTTCAAAGTCAAAATCTTCCAAGCAAAAAAACCACCCTGGCAATCAACGAGAGTTAAAACTTAGGGGAAACCTCCAAGAGTAGAAATAAAATACAAGAAGTGGTAATGGGTAAAGGCTGCTTCAGAGCTACCTTCTCCCTTGTAATTTACCCGGAGGCAGCCAGTACAGCTGTGTCAGCTCTAGGCTTCCTAGTGAGTCTCTCAATTTCACATCTCGCTGTAACTAAATAAGGCAGACACATCTTTAGAGTCCCGAGGATGGAGATTTACCTGTATGATGCTGTTGTCTACCTCTCCCCTCTAACTCAGACGGGGAGTCAGTTTCAGTCTCCCCCTTTCTTTTCCAGTGTGACATCCACTTAGCCTTTATGCGGTGCTGTCTTCAAGCATGGCTGTTCCCTCATCTCTCCCACCCAGAGCAAGTCCTGTGCCCAGACTGAAACAATTGCTCCTCTCAGTCTCCCTACAACCCACATCTCCTTCATTTACACACAAAGCAGTGAGAATTATCTCCTAAAACAGATGTTTTCTGTAGTAAGAAACTAAAGTTCTGTGACTAAGCTAAACAGCCCTCCTGTTCAAGGCCTGAACCACTTCCTAGGTGCAAGTTCTAGCAAACTGAAATTTCCACATACCATTTATTATGCCTTTTGTTAATTGCTCGGAAAACTTTCAAGTATCTGTCCACATTTTTCTGCATATTCAAATTTAGTTTTTATTCCATTTAGTATACCAGCAGTTCTTACACTCCTAACCCACCTTCTGCTTGCACCCTTCTCCATTGTGGTAGAGATTACTGTCTCCTCTATTTATTCTCCCCTTCTTTCTTCTGACTTCTAAATAAGCATAGTTGACACACAGTGGCCCAATCTCCCTTGCGACTATGAGGGTCCATGTGGCTGCGTGATAAGCACATGTAAGCCACACTGTTAGATATGACGTAATAGGATGAGGCACTCGTGTCTTCAGCACACCTTTCTTCCTGCCAGTGAGAATGCAGATATGATGCTGGTGCCCAGGTAGCTGTACGTCATGAGTTTGGTACAGCTACCACACAGAAAGAACCTGAGGCTGCTGGCACCATAGGGAGCCATATCAGTCCTCAAACACCTATTCGACATTAAGAAACCCCCGCTGTATTGAAGCTACTAGGATTTCAGTTGCTCCGCTATTGCTCTGACTTGTGACTACGCACTTCAGACGCACCTCTCCACTCTCCATCTCTGTGCTCCCACTGCTACTTCTCTTGTCCCACTAAGGAGGACCCTGCCCAGTTCTTTTTTGTTGCTTTTGCTTGGCTTTGTTTTGTTTGTTTGTTTTTTGTTTTTTTTGAGATAGGGTTTCTCTGTGTAACAGAGCCCTGGCTGTTCTGAACTTCCTTGGTAAACCAGGCTGGACTCAAACTCACAGACCTGCCTGCCTCTGCCTCCGAGTGCTGGGATTAAAGGAGTGCACCATCCACCAGGCCTCTTTTTTTATTCTTATCCCAAAATGTCTGCTTTATTTCTTCCTTTAAATACAGCTTGAGATCCAACACCTTCCTGAAAATGGTGACTATGGAACTGGTACTACAGCTAAACTTATTCGACCCAGTTGCTCCTTTCTAAACTTAAATGCATACATCTATGTATCTAGTACAGACAGTGGGTAAATGAAACAAAAATATTCTAGCCGAGTTTCTATTAACAGGGCTGCGGCAGCTTCAGCATGTAAACATGCACTTCGAGCAGTGCTTCCCACGGCCTTGCTCCTGGAGCCCGTGGTTGTGAAGCTGACTTGAGAGTACAGTACTGCACGCCATGTCACTTCCAGACAGCAGAAACACTGGATTTTCTTACCATGCCTAGTAGAGTGCCTGACAAATGGCAGGCTGTTCTCTACATATGTGTGTGATGCTAAATGCATTGTAACAAAGCTCCAGAATTATTTTTTTTCCTTTCAGATAAGGTCCAGCTGTGTGGCACAGGCTAGCCTCAGACTCAGTTCTCCTGACTGGATTCCTTAGTGCCAGGGTCTCAGTTGTGTGCCATCATATCATGAGTTCATGATTTAAAAAAAAAAAAAAAAAGTCATTCAGAGCGCTTCCTGGTGAAAGGGTATGTCATAACACTAGGAGATGACCCTTGGATTTAAAAAACAACTTACTCTATGATTATAAAGTAACAAACTAGAATTTCTTGTGTGCCTCATAAACATGGCTCAGAGATGACTTACTTTTACAGTGACTTAGGGACTCACTCTGTTAGTTTGCTGTCACCCAAGCCCTGGCTGGTTCAGGGCAGCAGCACGTGACTCACCTGTCCTTCACCAGGCGGGCCACCCGCGTCAGCACAGCAGTCAGGCCTCTGCTTAAATTCCCCTCCTCCAAAATGCTATCCATCCCTACCTGTCCCCAAATAAAGCCATCCCTGTCACTCTGTGCCTGACTGCTTTCTCTTTGGCAGAAGATGCACTGCTATCTGACATGTCTTATGTTATTCTGTGCGTGTATGCCTTAGGCTGGCCTCTGTCACATAAGCTCCATGGTGAAGGGACTTTGGCTCTCTCCCTGACACTGCTTCCATTTCTGCTGGGCATTCAGATTTCAAGTACTAAAGCTGAAGAAGAAAGTGAGTCAGGAAGTAACAGACAGGCCCCGGGGTGACTCCGCTGGTAAACAGCCTACCACACAAGCGTGAGGGCATACATATAATGCATATGACTTGCAAATGACCATCTTTGTTCCACAGAGTTCCAAAGGGCAAATGCCAACATCCCTGAAGCTAGACTTAATGTCAGTACCTGGTTACTGAGCATGAGAAGCCCCAAAAGCCATGTAAAAAGCTGGGTTCTGGAGCACAATCTGTAATCCCAGCACTGGGTAGAGACAAGCAGATCCCAGGAGCTCCTGGCCAGCCAACTTGACTTGACAAGCTCTGGGTTAGTGAGCCACCTTGTCCCAAAAAAAAAAAAAAAAAAAAAAAAAAAGGTGGGGCTCGGTTGAGGAAGATCCTGACATTGACCTCCAGCTACCACATTCACATGTACTCCCAACATGCACACACCTACATGAACATGTACGCACACGTACACACACACACAGAAACATGCACATGTGCACACACACATAGAAGAGCAAAAAAGGTGCCAGAAAACAGCAAATGGGTAAAGAAGCTCTGCAGAGTCACAGTTGGTGTCACAGTTCTTAGTGTCAGCTGTGCGGACTTACTGCAAAATAAAAAGGTCCCCTGAAAAAGACATTCCACTGTTCTAGACGAGTTTGGTGGTGTTTACGGTTATGATTACAAAGAACCCCTTTCAATGCCTTTCTTCATCAGTGGCCCACAGGTACTTGACAAAGTGAGGGAAGGATGACTTAGGATTGGTTTATCTTAACATTTCTGCTGACATTTTTAAGCTTCTGTGCTTCACTGAGAACTGGAATTCACTGCTCATGTTGAATCCCTGTAGCTCTTTTGGAGTTGTGCTTAACAAATGTCTTGTTGGGTTCAGGCTGCTAACAGCACCACAGAATGGGTAACTCAGAAACAAGAGAATTGTCTGCAAACAGCTCCAGAAGATAAGATGTCTGCAATCAGGGTGCTGCAAGGGAAGGTCCTAAGAAGTCACCCCTTCCCGCAGCAGCAGGGTAAGAGAGCACTCTAGGATCTCAGGGCTGGAGTCCTGTGGAGGACTCTGATCACCTCTCAGAGGCCCCACCCCGAGCTGTCAGCACACTGCAAATTCAGCATGGGGGTGGGGGGACCTTCAGTCCCATGCCACAGACACAGATGCCATGACCAGGAGGCGATCTCTGAAAACCCTCCATGCCCACATGGACTTTTGGGACTGAGTTTAGTCGCTTTTAAGAAGTAGCTAAGACTGAGTCAGATTTCCTCCTGCCTTCTTCTCCCACTGCCTGTCACTCTGCACAATTCTTCATTGGTGCTGGAGAAGCCAAGATGGGATTCTCTGATGTTTCAGCAAGATTAATAAGAAAGGTCATTTTATTTCTCTGATGATGTTATATATCCTCCCATGTCCTTGTTTTTAAAGTTCAGTAATCCAGAGTTAAAGTTTTAGGCAAGGAAAGCCTTACAAAGAATCATGCTAGAAAAAAATTTGAAATTACGTTAGAATCTTCAAACACATTTAAAGAAACATGCCCATGTACCCAGGCCTCGACTCTCAGAAAGTAAGCTTCCTTCATATTACAATTAGAAAAGAATATTAAACTGAATAAAGATGTCAAGTAGGATAGCCATTAGGCTAACAGTTTTAGCTGAAAACTATTTTATGTGACTTCAGAAGCAACACATTTGGAAACTTCCATACAATCGCCTACAGACTATCCTCCTCCATCTCTGTTCCCTGCAGAATGAAGTCTAGTAGTGGGTAGTCTTGCTGATACAGGGCTGGTGATTTGCTATGAACCTGGTGATTCATGTTTTCAGCTGTTCTCAATGAACACCTGCCACACTTCAGGCCACTGCTTATAGTACGCACTTTTGTTAAGTAGACTTGCGATTGTCAGGAGCGAGTGTTTCTTCTTGGAGGGAAGGCTCCCGGGGATGTGGTCAGAGGCACAGGCTGCAGGTGAATTCTCTGCGGCAGGTAATCTGCTGGGGAACGTCATGGAGTAGGAGGTCCGCTGCCTTGTCCAAGTCGCCACTTCCCTCTCTTTATAAAGCAGCTGCTCATCCATCAGCAGAGTTATGACTTGCTTAGACTTCTCCCGGATATAGCGACCTGAGAAACACCAAAATGGAAAAACTGATTAAACTATAATTAATATTATTCTAAAGAAAATGAAGGAAAAGTAAAAATGTAGCCAAGTGGAGAGACCAGCCTCGACTCTGAATATGAAGTTGATGAACACATTCCTCTCTGTGCCCACTAAGCAAACAAATCATCAATACATGATGAAATTGCATCTTATCTGGCATTACACTTTTCATTTTAAATGCATTATTGGATTTTTCTTTGGAAAGCCATCCGTACTCTGCAATAAATCCAGTAACACAGGCACGCAAAAAAGGTTTGAGCACGAGGTCATAGAGATGGCTCAGTGGGTAAAATTCTTGTTGTAGAGCAGAAAAATCTGAGTTTGGATTCCCAGAACCTACATAAAATCGAGGAGTGGCAGTGTATGCCTGCAACCTCAGTGCTGGAGGAACCTAGACAGGAGGGCTCAGAGACTCACCCACCAGTCAATCTAACAAAATTGGCACGCTCAGGTTCAGTGAGACCTTGTCTCAAAAAACTAAGGTGGAAAGGAACTGAGGAAGGGACCTGACATCAACCCCAGGCCTCCACACCTGTGCACACACTCCTGCACACACACACCCTCACACACGCACCTGCACACACGCACTCCTGCACACACACACCTGCACACACACACACACACACACACACACACACACACACCTGCACACACACTCCTGCATATGCACACCTACCCAGATAGGAAGGCACGTGCACAAAGGTCACTTTCTATAACCTCATCTCTTAGCCGTTCCTTCCTTCCAAATTTCCTTTATAACTGTTTCAAACCCTGTTCTAAATACCCTTAGTTTCTGGTGGTCACAGTCCCTAACTGAAAATGCCCACTGTGTGCTGGGCCCACTCTGTCATATGAAAGGCAGAAGTCAGCAGGAACTTTAGCCCTTGGAATGATGTCAGGCACGGTCTTTCCCTGGAAACAGAGGCACAGTTTAGATTTGGAGATAAAGAAATTGTGTTTTCCCATTCTCAACTTCGGGAGCTTGTCTCCTCTCCTTTCTCCTCCACCAGTAGCTCATCCTGCAGCCCTGAGCCTCTTGCCAACCTCCAATAGCTGTTGCTTCCTCCAGGAACTCTGCATGGCTGGATCCCTGACTCATCTGGTCTCTCCTCAGATAACTCCTCCTCAGAGCAGCCTTCCTCCTGCCACCCTCTGAAGAAGCCCTGCCTCATCATTCTATTCCTCATCCTGATTTGCTTCTTCCTGTGGCATCTGCCACTATCACCTGTGTGTCCGTTTGTTGTTTGCTTCCTCACTTAGAACATAAACCCCATGAGAGAAGTCTCATTGCAGACACTGATGGCACATACCATATATTCAATAAATATTTACTGAGGGAATGAATCAAGAAAGAAACATAATCAAAAAAGTTTCAAATGTTCTCCTTGCTATGGTATAAATGAAGCAGATTGCTGAAAGATGCTGGTAGCCAATTTACAACTTAGCTGCCTGAGAAAGTTGCTTGGCTCAAAATAGCCTCCTGCAATACCCTCAATTAGAAACTAGAAATTATGGGCTAGAACTGGAACATTCTACTTAGAGTCTGTGGGGATTGGTGGGATGTGGGAGCACCTCACTGGCTCTAAGTGGCAAGCAGGCACAGCAAGCAGAAAGCTAGTTGCACTTGTGGTAGCCTGCACCTTCCAGCACTGGAACCCCCCTCCCAAGGGAACAGAAGCAGCTTCAGGAACCCCAGTCCACTCCATTTTGTCCCAAATAAGAAAGAAATCACCCACAAGTGGGTATCTCATTTAACTCTGCCTAATTCCCCCCAGTACTATTCTGCTGCCCTCAGTACCAGCCAGGTCTCTCTAAAACACTACAGTGAGAAGTAAAAAAAGCCAAGAAGAGTCCCTAAATCTGTTTCAAGGAGGAGATAAGCCAACAGCAGCAATAGCATTCATTCACTTCTAAGCAATATGCTTCTGATAAGACATGAAGGAGGATATAGCATAAAACTGTCACAGTACAAGAAGGACCATAGCTTCTTGTCTGAAAGCAGAAAGGAATAGGGCAGGTTAGAAAACACAGAATTTCTGAACAAGATTCACTCTATACTCTGCGATCTGAGGGTTCCTGGTTCTTCCTGAACTGAAGGAATCCATGCAAATGACTGATGGACACAGTTTGCAGCAGTCACACGTGTTGTGATGGCAGAGGGCCTACAATACAACCCCCACTGGAAAAGCACAGCACAGGCCTACAAGATGGCTCACTTGTTGTTCTTGCAGAGGACCCAGGTTCAGTTCCCAGCACCCATGTGGTGTCTCAACATGATTAACTCTAGTTCCAGGTGATCCAGCACTTTCTTCTGGCCTCTGTGAGCACCAAGCATGCATATGGTACAGATATATACATGTAGGCAAAACACTCACACACACAAAGCAAAGATAATAAACACTTTTTAAAAGAAAAGCACAAAATATGACAAAACTATTGATAAATAAACACATCAAAATAAAGACCTAGAATGAGGGCAAGATCAATATGGTAGAAGGAGGGTCGAGCAGGTCAATGGGGGCACTCTCTAAAATACAAGGAGACAAGAGTCACTAGGGCAGCTCTATAAGAGCCCAGGGTGCAGACACATTTGCTTCTCCAGTCACTTAGTCATCACTCAAACACTTCAGGAAGTGCTCTAAGCTCTGAGGACACAGTAAGGAAAGGAGACAACGTGCACTCAGGTTCTGTTGATGAAACACCCAGGGAGTACAACAGGGTGCTTTCAAGCCAAAATGTATTTTCTAAAGAAAGTATAGAAGGGTGTCATGCCGGACATGAATGTAGGGTGCAGTCACAGAAGTCTTAGTGCAGAGTTCATGCAGACCTGGCCTCAGACTTAACCAGGTCCTCCTTCCAGCCACTCAAAGAGCATCTTACAGACACCTTTACAGTTCGAACACAGCTTGGAGTTGCCCATTTGATAGCTGTCCTCTCCTCCAACATCCACAAAGGTCAGAACTATACTGGCTTGTCCCCAGGATATTTAAGAAGTGTGTGAAATGGATAAGCATGGCAAGGAAATGTTTCCTAAATGCTGGGGAAGGAGAGACTCCAAGGTCCTGGGCATTGAGGTACATTACTAGAAGAATGCATATGCTAAGAGCTGGAGAAAGATGTGTCTGCCTTCAATAACACTTAGAAAATATGGTAACAGGGCTGGAGAGATGGCTCAGTGGTTAAGAGCACTGGCTGCTCTTCCAGAGGTCATGAGTTCAATTCCCAGCAACCACATGGTGGCTCACAACCATCCATAATGAAATCTGGTGCCCTCTACTGGCCTGCAGATATACCTGTGGACAGAACACTGTATACATAATAAATAAATCTTAAAAAAAAAAAAAAAAAAAGAAAATATGGTAACACTCCTGTCTCCTTCCTGAGCTGCTGTCCTACCCAAATCAACTCTTCTTCCTGTATTCCTTTTGTAGTGAATTTTACTTCCATTGTACATGGGGAATATAAACATGTAACGTACCCCCCAGACACACACACCAAGATATCAGGTCCACTAATCGAACTCACTAAATCTATCCTCCCTCTCCATCTCCCTTAGTTCAGATCATTTGTTGCTATGGTAGCTTAAGTTATTTACCTATTCATCTTCCTTCCAATCTACCTTCTAAGAGGTCTCAAAGGGAGCAGGGACTGGAAGAGAGTGAGAAGCATCTACATCAGTGGTTCTCAACCTTCCTAAAGCTATGGCCCTTCAATACAGTTCCTCATGTTGTGGTGACCCCCAGCCATAAAATTATTTTGTTACTATTTCATAAGTGTAAATTTGCTACTGTTATGAATCATAATGTGAGTATCTGATATGCAGGATATATCTGATATGTAACCCCAAACGGTTGAGAATCAGTGGTCTAAAGTATCTGACCAGGTTACTTCTATTTAAAAAAAATAAATAAACAAAACTTTCAGTCAGGGGCTGGGAGGGTATCAAAAGTGGAGCACATGCTCAGCATCCTCAAGGTCCTGACTTCTGTCCTCAGCACTACAAAAATAAAGACAAGACAAAACCCCATCCATCATGTTGGCCCAGTAAGGTCATGCTTCAAAGTACTGCTGTGCTCTGCTCCAATCACCCAGCAGTAACAGGCAGTGCCAGTCTCAAAAACAAGATTAAAAAACAAAAACAAAAAAACTCCACAGAGAAATATAAATGACAAAGTCACATGAATGGCTGGAGTCACAGGGCTGGTGGGCTCTTGATCTGGCAGCTAGGACTTGAGCAACTTGGGGGTCAGAGATCTAGCCCTCATCTCCCTTTGATGTGAGGGGTTTATGAGAAGAAAGTAAGAGGGGGACAGCACTCACTGATCTCTGGGACAGATCCATTTATAAGTATTTATGGACCTGGAAGCCGGGCTCCAACACAGTCTTAACACATGGAACTAAGTTAAGCTACCTGCTAGCTCGAGCCTGGGTCTGCAACACCCTACTTTTACTACAAGGCTCCAACTCCAAGCCACTTTGGTAAGGCTTGCATTGGAGGCCAGGAGGGAGCAGGGTAGATGAAACAGAACAACTAACACGAAGGCAAAGTGAACATGCAAAGCTGCAGGAAGGACCTCCTTGTCAAGGAGCCTAAATCACACTGGACAATCAATAAGACTAATTCCACCCCAGATGAAATGTGTCTATAGATCTACAGAATCAATAGTCTATAGGATTTTAAATTTTTCTGTAAAAGATTTAAAAATAAACCATTGAGAAATCAACACAGGGCACGAAAGATGGTTCAGCAGGTAAAAGTATTTCTTGCCCAAGCCTGACACTTGAGTTTGATCCCTGGAACTCATATAAAAAGTGAAATATGGGGGGCTGGAGAGATGGCTCAGAGGTTAAGAACACTGGCTGTTCTTCCAAAGGTCCTGAGTTCAATTCCCAGCAACCACATGGTGGCTCACAACCATCTACAATGAGATCTGGTGCCCTCTTCTGGAGTGAATGTATACATGCAGGCAGAACACTGTATACACAATAAATAAATAAAATCTTAAAAAAAAAAAAAGTGAAATACAGTGGCTCACATCTGTAATCCCAGCACTCCTACAGCAAGATGAGAGGAAGAGTCGGGAGAATCATTCAGAAACTCACGTTCCAGCTAGCACGGAATGGCAGAGTGACTGAAACAAGAGAGACCCTGCCTCAAACAAGGTAAAAGGATCTGAATCCCAAAGGTTGTCCTGATCTCCATACACAAGCATGTGTGTACAAACATACACACATTGCCGGGCGTTGGTGGCGCACGCCTTTAATCCCAGCACTTGGGAGGCAGAGGCAGGCAGATCTCTGTGAGTTCGAGGCCAGCCTGGTCTACAAAGTGAGTCTAGGACAGCCAGAGCTGTTATACAGAGAAACCCTGTCTCGAAAAAACAAAAAAAAAAAACAAAAAAAAAAACAAACACACACACACACACACACACACAAGTGTATACACACTTAAAAGAAAATGCAAGATTTACATATATAAGAGCATGGAATTGTGAGACAAAACAAAGATGAGAATAAGTGAAATAAGAACAGATAGATATGATTTATAGAAAGTGGATTTATTATTTATTATACACTCTAATTTTACTGTACTTAATATCTCTACCTCCTTTCCATTCCTTATTCCTTCCAATCCCCCAACACTATGTGGGAGCGAAAGAAGGTTAAAGGGGAAATGGACATAGGCCTCTTGAACTACTTCCTGCTGATTGAGGTCATTGGGTTCTTTGGGGGCAATACCAGTCTCAGTAGTCAAACTGTCCAGCAGTCCAGCAAACCAGGAAACACAGAAGCAGTTCAGGAGAGCAGCAGCTTCTTCTTTCTAGAGAGCATCCTCCTACTTCTTGGGCTCTGGCTTTTTATATCCCTCTCTTGAGTCCTCAGAATTAACTTTCTGCAGCTGGCTAAGCCATGGCTCTGCTAGTGCACAAGGCATTTATAGTTTACACTGGTGGACTAACTGAAGCAGCCCCACACCTGGGATTAAAACAAAAACATTCTCATATCATAACTGGATATGAGTCCAGCTGTCCTGGACTCACTTTGTAGACCAGGCTGGCCTTGAACACACACAGATCCCACCTGCCTCTGCCTCCCAAGTGCTGAGATTAAAGGCATGCACTATCATGCCCCCAGCTATCACTGGGTTTTTTAAGAAACAAAACTCTTGCCACAATGATGGAATCAAATAAGCATGCCAGCTATGAAACTACAGTCAAAATTGAGATTAAAAATAAAAACAAGAACACCCTCAACATCCTAGACTCAAACAGTAGGAAGAAAGATTTGATGGAAGTAAATAGCACCGATGTGCTCAGAGCACAGCAGCGAGGCCACAAGAAAAAGAGTAACTAAAAGTCATAAAGGACAGATAGCAAGCCCTAGTATTCATCTAAAAGTTTCCAAAGAAGATAGTTAAGGCAATAATAAAATAGCAGTGTTCAGAAAGACAAGTGCTGGGAATTACAGTTTAAGTCCTGAATCCTCACATCAAAATGATCTGATAATCTGGCCAGGAAGCTCTGGCTGGAGAGCTCACAGGCCCCAGGGGGAGAACCTATTACTATTATTTTACTAAACTAAAGTATCAATCTGCCCTCTAAATTATCTATGCACATAGATTAGTGCAGTTCTCAGACCTCATCTGAGAAGCTTCTCTGTGCAGAGTCACAGCTGATCAAATGCAGAGAACCCATGCCTTTGGAGGGCTCAGCCATAAATGGGATATCTGTATCACACCCTCTCCTCCCAAGGGCCATCATGGAAGAGAGGACAGAAAGACTGTAAGAAGCAGAGGATCAGGAGCAAACAATACCTTCTGGCCACAACAGGACCACTGCACTTGTGAACTCACAGCAGCTGTGGTTACCAAGACCTGCACAAGATCAAGCCAGTCAACATTCCAGCAAGGAGGCATGAGGAACAAATGAGTCCTCACTCCTTCTTGGGGAGCTATGGACAGTTGATGGCTTCTAGGATGCAGGAGGGAAGTCAGTTTTGTTTAAGGGTGTGGTGGTCCCTTGTAGGTAGACATTCTAGTGGAGGACCCAACATGTACCACAAACTGGAATCAGTGGGCTATTAAAAACAAAAACAAAAACAAAAAACCTGAAGTGGGGAAGGGAGGTGTTAAGGGAAGGAGAAGGGGGTGATATGATAAAAATACATTGTATGCATGCATGACGTACTCAAGAAATAATAAAATATTACTTTAAAAATTGTCTTCATCCATGCATACTTGTACATACTTGTAATCCTGTAAGCACACAGGAAGCTGAGGCAGGAGGATCACAATTTCAAGGCCAGCCAGAGTTATATAGGAGATTGTTTCAAAGAATCTGAAGGTTGAACTGGTTGGAATGCTCAATGGTTTTTAAAGGAGCTTGCTGCTAACCTGGCAACCTGAGTTCTAGCCTCAGGTAGCCACATGGTAGAACAATAAAAATAAAAAAAAATTATTATATTTATTTGGTGTGCATATATGTCATGTACATGCCAAAGGCCATGGTACTAGTGTGGAGGTCAGAGGACAACTTCCAGGAGTCAGTCCACTCCTCCTACCATGGGGATCTGGAACTTGAACCCAGGTGTTTAGGCTTGGCAGCAAGTGCTGTCATCCACTGAGCCACTTCACTGCCACCCCCCAAAATTAAAAAAAAAACAAAAACAAAAAACCTCCAAGGCTCAGTGGATTCCATTCCCTGCACTACAAAAAGAGAGTGGGGAAATCAACCACCACGTAAAATCAATAACAATAAATCTATACCTAGAGCCACTGTTGAAAATAGGTCCCTCCCAGATGGCTTCTAGAGAGGTAGAGAGAAGAAATTTAACCATCATTTGATGTTTAGGTTAAATCAATTGCAGGCCTATCTCTCTTGGCTGTAGGTAGGTGTTACAATACTGAATTAAGCCAAGGTCATGATGTCCTATATCTAGGAAGCATTTTCCTCATTAAGAAAATTATGAATTATGGGGCTGGAAAGATGGCTCAGCAGTTAAGAGCACTTACTCTTCCAAAGAACCAGGTTCCAGTTCTAGCACCCACATGACAGCTCACAACTGTCCATAACTCCAGTTCCAGAGAATCTGATGTCCTCTTCTGGACTCTGCAGACACTGCACACACATAAAACAAATTTTAAAAAAACTATTTAAAACTATTAGTGAGAAACAGTTGTCTAAATAACATCTTTCATGGTTAAGCCTACTGCCTGTGGGGTGAGATTCCCTTGGACTGTTAAAAACAAACCATACCAGTCACTATAGTCTTTGGCTATGCATTCCTGTTGGGTACTCAAGTCCATGTAGATGAGAAAAATTAACCTTTTTGGTTTTTTGTTAAGGCCAATTGAGAATATGGTTTTTGGGGTCACTTGGTTTGAGATGGGCTTCTAGGTCCTCTGTCTGCCTTTATCAGCTGTTCTTCCTTTTGAAAGTAAATCAAGGCCTTGCTTGACTGTGACTTTGCTTGGAAACATGGACAAAGTTATTCCTCTGTGTTGACCCTCCTCTTTACATAGTGGACACCGGCTAGTCTACCTAGTGGAGTCCCCACATGTAGGATAAAGAGATTATCTTAGAAGTTAATAGTCTGGTAGCTTCTGGACTTGAGGCCTTAGATGTGGCTGTGGGGTGAGAGCTGGGATACCTTCTGCTTCTCTGACTCATCAACCCCTCTGCTTGAGCTGTGAGAAACATCCACTTCCAATGGCATGTTAACAGTTTCATAGCTGATTTTCTGGGGTCCAGTGGATGGATTCTGAAAAATCAATCATGACGTGTATGACTATTTCTCTGTAGGGCTAAGAAGAGCTCTCCACCAATAGAGAAATGGAACAGTGTCTCTGGACAACATATTCAGATAATTCTGTGAGAAGATAATGAGAATAAATCAGACAACACTAAGAAAAGTAGGGCAACTTCAGTCGGCAGTGCAGATGGGCGGTGGACCTAGTGGGAGGGCTTAAGTCAACTTGGGAGCATGCTCTTGAAAAAGACCCAGCAGTCTCTGGCTTCCTGCTTTGAGATGGATTTCTTCCTCCCAGTCTTGTGAGTCCAGTTTTCACGAAGTCTTCTCTAGAGGTACTGGAACCTTCCTGCCAAATGTCTAGAACTGGGAGCTAACTGACTTCTTTTCTTTATAAAATCAGCTGTCTTTGGTATTTCGTTCTAATAATAAAATGGGACTAACACACCTCCATTTTCCTTTTACTCTTCTTCATATCGTTATTTACAATGGTAATGTGTTATTGTGAATAATGAAACAATTTTTAAAAGGTAACTTCCCCTGCCCACCCTCCGTACACACACCTGTGAACCACTAGTCCCTTCTTTGGCCCTTACAGGGGCACACTGGCCATCCAACCAGACTGTCAGTAATTTAGGTAACAAACATTTAATGCTTCTGAAAACCAAAGATGCAAATACAGGAACCTCATGACCAGCTTACACACACACACACACACACACACACACACACACACACACACACACA
>CAJQZJ010000418.1:5294691-5316419 GCA_907164525.1 Lophiomys imhausi | reverse complement strand
CACACACACACACACACACACACACACACACACACACACACACACACGGCACAGTGAAGGACTTGGCACATAAACAAGGTCATAATGTGGGTATAATAAGGAGCATGAGGACAGGGCTAGGGCTGGGCGAGAACTGCATCCTATCCAGGCCCACAGGCAAGGCCTTCCTAGTGAACACTCACATTGAATCTGTTTCAGCAAGAGCACGTTCCAGGAAATGCAAATAATAAAAGATTCAGTATTAAATAACAAATCAGTATCAGACTGATGGCTTGTTATGTGGCCAACCCTCAGATACATCTCTAATTCTTTTTTTTTTTTTTTTTTTGGTTTTTCGAGACAGGGTTTCTCTGTGTATCCTTGGCTGTCCTGGACTCACTTTGTAGACCAGGCTGGCCTCGAACTCACAAAGATCCGCCTGCCTCTGCCTCCCAAGTGCTGGGATTAAAGGCGTGCGCCACCACCACCCGGCACATCTCTAATTCTAATAGTCACCCTCTGAGCTTGTTATGAAGTCCACTTTACAAAAGAGAACAGCAAGGCTTAAGGTGGTGAAGAAACTTGCTCAAAGTTGAAGCGTGAGTGAGTTAGAGAGCAGACAGGCCCTGTAAAAATGACAAGCGCACACCTCAATTTCTTTGACTGACCTTGGCATATGATCCATAGCTATTTTATTTGATGAGAATCCAAAGTGAATAACTGTGTTGACACAGCACTAGCAACACTCGCCTGCTTTCTCTTCTGTTTGCTTTCTCTGCCATTGCTGGCCACAGTAAATAAGGAGGACAGTGGAAAGACTAAGCAGTTGGGTGAAGGTCACATTCAACTTTAAATGAATTCAAGTCTTGCTTCTTGCTCTCACAATTACCGATCCAATTATATTTGTTGAAAGGGAACAAAAGGCTGAAACATGTCACTGTGTTAAGTGAAGGTACTTTGCTTAAACGCACAGTGATATGACTTAAAGCCACAGGCTTATGATGACCCAAAACATGTAATGTGTTTGTTAGAGGAAATTATTTGTTCATGAAAAATGACCACTACAGGAAATTGCATAACTTACCTACACTACTATTTCACATACTCAGGGAGGCTGTGTTAATTAGCCTATCACCCCCAGCGCACAGCTACAACTGCACTCACTAGTCTACAACCACATGTCAGGCATACTTGGATTAAAGTTTTGACTATTGCTGTCTGACAAGAGTAGGGGAAAAAAAAGCATTAAGTCTGATCCACTCTGAAGCAAGATAGTTTTGTTTATTTTCCTCCACAGTGTTTAGTGGCTGTGTCACACTGGCCGGGAGCTGTTGGCCCCCTGCAATCCCAAGTCTAGACACCTCTGCAAAGGAGCAATACTCCCAAATCGCAGTTATTTGATTTTGCAGTCTTGATTTAGCTAATCACATCTAAAGTAAACACTCCTGCATTTAAAAGATATTTTTCTTGGCTTCTTTAGTGAGCCCAGCCTTTAACAGCCAAGCCATCTTTCTGCCATGCATGGTAGTGCACACCTTTAATCCTAGCATTCAAGAAGCAGAGGTTTGGGGGGTGGGGGCAGAAGGAGTGCAGATATCAGTGAGTTCAAGGACAGCTGGCTCCACATAGTGAGTTCCAGGGCAGCCAGGGCTATCTATGTACAGAGACCCTATCTTAAAAGAAATAGGAATTTTTCTTTATTTCCTTGAACTTCTTGTAAACAGCTCAGGGATCTTAAGTTACTTATGGTGGCTTAGAAAGGATACAATCTTAGGTTATGCCTTTCATTCCTGTCCACACTGGGTTTTCTCTCTGTCTAAATCTTTACCGCATCAAATACCCGATGTTTTCTTTTCTCCTGTGGGAATCTGAACCCAACCATCCACAAGAGATTTTAGCCATTTATAGCCTAAGTGAATATAATAAATGTATTATATTTCTAGAATATTTGCTCTACACCTTAAAGTACAGCTGCAATTGAGAATTTAAAAGGCTTAGTTTGTTTAAAATTTGGTTTGCAAATAAGTGGTGTGGTCCATCATTCACTGGAGGCAGGACAGAGAGGTAGGAGCACCCTGCCCCAAACCGGCCATGAATGTGATGTGAGCTGCCTCATTTCCTAAGGGAGAGACTGAAGATGGCCCCAGGAAGTCAACATGATAATGTTACCAAAGGATGCTACTTCCAGGAAAATGGCTTAACACAGTTTTCTCATAACCCTGAATTTTTTTCTTTTAAAATGTATCCCTTTTTTGCCGGGTGGTGGTGGCGCACGCCTTTATTCCCAGCACTTGGGAGGCAGAGGCAGGCGGATCTCTGTGAGTTCGAGGCCAGCCTGGTCTACAAAGTGAGTCAAGGACAGCCAAGGATACACAGAGAAACCCTGTCTTGAAAAAACCAAAAAAAAAAAAAAAAAAGTATCCCTTTTTGAAATGTGCCTTTAACTTAGATATGTGGATACATGCACAAAATGGCTCATGTACATAAAAGCAACTGCAATTTCACAACTTAATTCAGAATAAAAAGACACTTATCAATAGATAGTGAACATATTTCCTAAAATCTAATTTTAGAAGATACCATATTGTCTATGTATATGATTTGACAGGTGACAAAGTTTCACATTTCACAGGGCATTCTCCAAACAACTTTAATTAAGCTCATTCTAGAAGTTCAGTGAAGTCTTAAGGTCTTTTACAGGCTCAGTTATGAGAGGTTGTTAAATATAGCAACAGAATGTGACTAAATGGTATCAGGATACATGAGATCCGTGTTCATTTAATCAGTTATGCAGCCTTATATTCCACTGAGCTTTAGCTTATCAACTCTGTAAGAGATAATATTCCCAGCAGACCTCCTTACCCATGGGGATATGTTCTAAGGTGCCCAGTAAGTGCCTCAAGCTATGGGTAGTCCAAACTCTACAGACCCTATGCTTTTCCTACAAATACGCATATCCATAAATATGCATTTAGTATGATGTTTAGTTAACAAATCAGGCACAGGAAATCCCAGTTGAGGGGGCTGAGGAGGAGGATAGGGTTAGAACTGTTCTTTCTAAATATACCAGAGCACTCTACATTTCTTAACAAGTTCTGCCCTCAGAAAAATGTGTTAGCTAGAGCTACTCTGATGGGATACCCTGAATCTCACCACATTGGAAGAGAAATGCCCAACCTTATCTACTCTGAGCGCCCACTCCACTGAAGAGACAACAGGTAGAGTGAATGAAAAGCACAAGTTCGGGCTGGAGCGGTGGCTCAGCGGTTAAGAGCACTGGCTGCTCTTCCAGAGGTCATGAGTTCGATTCCCAGCACCCACCTGGTGGCTCACAACCATCCATAATGAAATCTGGTGCCTCTTCTGGCCTGCAGATATACCTGCAGACAGAACACTGTATACATAATAAATAAATCTTTAAAAAAGAAAAGAAAAGCACAAGTTCATCCCAGAGGAACAGGATGAGTACACTCTCTCTGCCGCCTCTCCTTACCGTGACACCACTGCAGAAATGCCGATTTCCCACAGTCCCTCCTACCTGTTCATCAAACCAGTGATTAGCTCTAGCTAACACATTTTTCTGAGGGCAGGGATGTTGGAATCACCATGAAGCAGTGATGACTGAGGTGCTGAGGGCACTAATGCATGACACAAGCAGTGTGCAACTGCAGCTAAACAGCATAGGCAGAGGGGTAGAAAAGCTAAGAGAACCAAAAAGAAAGGAAACATGAAGATGAAATTCAACACCAAAGAATGTCGTCGTCAGTGGGCTGACTTTAGACAAGACATGACTGAGAAAAGAACCCTCAAGTTTCAGAACATCTCAGTAGAAATCAAATGAGGAATGCATGAAAAATAAATGGAACTGAATATCAAGCACGTGCCATGAAGTAATATTTGTCAGTGAGAATTAAAGAAAATGAGAGAAAGAAATTAATAGGATGAATATGTAAAGCAATAGCCACTGAGAATTTCTCCCAAATTAATGTCAGACTGTGGTTCAGTAAGCTCACAAAACGACCCCATGCATATCATTTTCAAACCCCAGAAAATCAAAGGTAAAGAAAGAGACCATGAGGAAAAAACTCTTTCCTATAAAGGAACAAAGACATGAATCATATTCACCATCTCCTCAGAAACCATGCAAGCAAGGAGAGAATGGAGATAAATATTAAAATTGTTAGAAGACCACCAAGCTATAATTTTGTACCCTGTTAAATTGTCCTTCAAATAAGGAGAAATACTTTCTCCAACCAAAACTAAGGGATCTGCTATCAAAATTCCTACCTTGCAAGGAATGTTCAAAGAAGTTCTTTAATAGGAAGTAAAATAGCAAAGGTCAGAAAAAGATCTTCATGGAATAAGAAAGCACCAGAGTTGGTATGAGGTATGAGAAGGAAATATTAGGAGTATTTTGTTACTATAAGACACTAGCATTACCCATGAGGTTGTATGGCATTCACTAGACAGCTCTCCACGCTGTAACAGATGCTGACTTATAAAGAGGCCAGATTTATCTGGGTTTAGCTATTAGAAGTTTTAGGACATGATGACTGATTGGCCCTGTTGCTTTAAGGCCTGGAATAAGGCAGAATGAGGTAAAAACGGTTCACCTCATGACTAGAACATCAAAGGGAAGAAGAAGGGATTGGGGTCCTTTAATCCTCCTCAAATTTGTGCCATCAATAATTAGAGACTTCCCACTAGGCTCTACTTCTTGAAAAGTCCACTACCTACTCCCCAATAGTTCCACTGTCTAGAGACCAAGCCTCTTGGACAGTTAAGCAAATCACAGCATAGTGCTGTTTAATAATGCGGCCAGACTGACTGTAAACATACACTACAAACTTGAAGGTATGCAAAAATGAAGGGAAAGGATATATAACTGATGTGCCAGAGAAAAGGAAATCTATAAAACTACTAATTAAACAAAGAGGCAAGTAGTTGGTATATATGATGTCTTGTATTTAAGCAGCAGTGAAAGAAGGAAGGAAAGAAAAAGAAAGAAAGAAAGAAAGAACAAAGCCAACACAGTGAAACAGTGAGAAACATGGCAGCCATTAATCCAGCTGTCAGAAACCAACCTGAGTACCAGTGAGCTAAGTGCACCTATTAAGGAACAGAAATGGTCCCAAGAAACAATATCCAACTAAATACTGTCTGCAAGAAGCTCACTTGAAACAGAAAAATACACTGAGAATTAAAAGTAAATGGAGAAGCTGGGTATAGTGTCGTGCACTTGTAGTCATAGACACGGGTAGACTAAGATAGGAGGACAAGTTTGAGGCTAGTCTTGAGTATGAAAGTGAAACACACCCCTTGGGTGTGGGGTCGGGAGATGAGCTAGGCCTGATATGGCTGTTTCTAAAGAAGTCTCATGTATGGTGGCTAGAGAGATAGATCAGTGGTTAAAGACCAACCATGAGGACCTGAGTTTAGATCCCAGCATCCACATGACAACCTGGACATGTTCTCACAAGCTTATAATCCAAGCACTGTGAAGAACAGAGACTGGAGGATCACTGTGGCTTCCTAGCTGGAAAACATAAACCACAGGGTTCAGAGAGATCTTGGCTCAAAGGAATAAGGCAAACACTGATAGAGGAGGATACCTGATACCCTCCCCTGGCCTCAGTATACACACACACACACACACACACACACACACACACACACACACACAAAACATATATGGGGGTTAGTTTAAAAAAAAACTATTTTGTCTATGAATAACCCTTTCAAAGACTCATGGCCCATGATTAGAAAAAAAGTAACCCTATAAATATATACCACACCAAAACTAATCAATTGAAAGCATGAGTAGCTTTAGAAAAAAAAATTATTAATCTCAGACACATCAGAAATCAGACCAAGGAAATTTATCCGTGATGTGAAGGCTACTGCTTGACAATATAGATGACATTTTCCAAAGAGACATAACAATCCTTACTGTCTATATGTCCAATGACAGCCTCAAAATCCACATAGTAAAAGCTAATGTAATAGACATTTATAGGCTACTTCATTCTCATCAAGCTCACACAGAACATTCAGCAAGACAGGCCACATTCCAAGCCAGGGCACACGTCAATACATTTAGATGAATATAAAATCATACAATATCTGTTTTCAGACCACAACAGAATTAAACTAGACATCAGTCGAAAGATAGCTAGAAAATCCAAAAATATTTGGAAATTAAATAACACACGTTTAAATAATACATGGGTTAAGCAATAAAGGGGGAAAAGGTAAATTGTTTTTAATAGAGTAAAATGAAAACATAATTTATTAAACTTTGTGGGATGCAGCCAAACTAGTTCTGAAAAGAATACAGCTCCCTGTGGTAAGAGTTTTGTTTATTTTAAAAAAGAAAAAACAAAACAGTTTTGAGAATGTTTTTGTTTAATCCCAGGTGTGAGGCTGCTTTTGTTAAAACCACAGGTGTAAACTATTAACTGTGCCTCTAAGCTAGCAGGGCTGTGGTGCAGCCAGCTGAGCAAGTTTAACTCAGGACTGGAGAGAGGGAGAAAAAGCCAGAGCCCCAAGGAGAAGGGGGTACTACAAAGAAGAAGGAGGTTGCTGTTCTCACTGCTGCTGGTGCTCCCCCAGACTGCTCCTGGTTCTTCCTGCTCCTGCTGTTTCCTGGTTTGCTGGACTTCCACATATTGTGACTGAGATTGGTATTGCCCCCAAACAACCCAAGGATCTTAATCAGCATGAAGTAGATCAAAGAGAACTCCATCCTTTTTCTCCTTAACTTTCTTTCTCTCTCACCTAGTGTTGGGGGGTTGGAAGGAACAAGGGTTGGAAGGGAGGTAGAGATGTTAAATATAGAAAAATAATTAGAGTGAATAATAAAACAAAAATAATAAAAGCCACCTTGTTACAGCTTTCTCCGCCCTTCACAAAGAGAACAGCATAAAGGCCAACCAAGAAAGTCAGACATCTTTCCCAACCCCCCCACCCCAGCAGAATTTGGTCTCTTCATGATCTGTGTGTAGGATAGGCTTCCAGTGAAAATTACTTGCACGAAAGTGTGTTCTAGTACTTTCTCAGTGACTTCACACTATACCTCTTTTCTTCTCTAATAAAGCAACATCATTTTTATCTGGCAGTTTTTTGATGGTCATACACCATTTTGGGGGGAATTCTTCCTTTTTTGTTTTTTTCTTTTTAATGTGCCACGGTCTGAGAGTAAAAAGATGGCTCACACATGGTGTGTGCCCTCGTAATCTGGTTAAGTAAATTATATAGACACATATGTCACATATATACACACAGGATATGTCATAAAAGGCACCACACTGATATGAATAAAACAGTATAGCAATTACTATTTCTCAGTGAGGGAAAGAGGAGTGGGCATACCCAGGAAAATGTCTCTGAGCTGGAATTTGAAAACTAAAGAATTCGACAACAAGAAATGAATATTCTAGAGAGAAAAGAACTTCCTGAGTTTCTTCAGAATAGCTAATGAGCTCTTTAGAACAGGACTAGCCTCTCTGCTTTACAAAACCATCCAGGTTCTGAGTCCGGTGATAAAACAGCTGCTCTAGAATTTTCAAGGGAAAATTTACAAATTTTAATTAACATTGTTTTACCTTGTAAAAATAAATTTATATTGTGACTCCATAAGCAGGGGCAGGAAGATTGCAGATTTGTGGCCAGCCTGGACTAAACAGTAAAATCGAACTTATCTAATAAGTAAAGAAAAACATAATCTTCATGGAAGTTGATTTGTATAAAAATTTCTGAATGAATCAAGCACAGTGGGATAAACAGTCATGAAGGGTTCTCCAATTTCATCACTAAGCCCAAAATCTAATCTAAAATAAACACTTAAAAAGTAAGATGCGGGGCTGGAGAGATGGCTCAGCGGTTAAGAGCACTGGCTGCTCTTCCAGAGGTCATGAGTTCAATTCCCAGCAACCACATGATGGCTCACAACCATCTATAATGAAATCTGGTGCTCTCTTCTGGCCTGCAGATATACCTGCAGACAGAACACTGTATACATAATAAATAAATCTTTAAAAAAAAAAAAGAAAAAAAGATGCACACCATGAATAAATCTGACTTATGCTAGGAATGCAGAAAATCACAGTCACAGACCATATTCACTGGATAAAAAGATTTTAAAAACACATAATCACCTCAATAGACTACATGAGAACATCTGATAAAATTCAACATGATTTCCTAGCTTTGAAATACACTCAAGAGTTGGCAGGATGGGTCAGAAGGTAAAGGAGCCTACCAACAAGTCTGATGACCTGAGTTTGATTCCCAGAACCCACAAGGTGGAAGGAGAGAACTGACTCCTGAAAGCTGTCTTCAGACCTCCACATGTATGCTGTGGTACACAAGCACCTGCATTCACACATGTGTGCGCATGTGCACACAAACACACACACATACTCCAGTAGTAGTAGTAATAATGAAATTGAAATGCACCTGACACAACAGTAACAGAATAAAATCTGTTCAACCTAAGGAAATATAAAAAGCCCACAGCTAACCAATATGGTGTCTCAAACCTGTAATCTTAGCATTTGGGAAGTTGAGGCAGGAAGACTCTGAGCTCCAGGCCAGCCTAACCTACAATAGTGAGACCCTGTCTCAAAACAAAAAATAAAAGAAGAAAAAAAAATCATAGCTAACATCACACTTAACACCTAAAAGCAAAGACAAGGGAAACAGTCTGCTCTCACCACTTTTATATTGCTGGAGAAAATACCATGACCAAGACAACTTATAGAAGGGGCTTGTTTCCCTTATGGTTCCAGAGGGAAGAATCCACCATAATGGAGAAACATGGCAGCAAGCCTGCACAGTGGTCACAGCAGGAAGCTGAGAGCTCACATCCCAACCACAGCAGGAAACAGAGAGAGGAAGCTGAACAAAGGGTAGGGCTGTAAGCACTTAAAGCCTTTCCCCAGTGACACACTTCCTCCAGCCAGACTACAACCTTCTGAGCCTTTCCAAACAGCACCATCAATGGGGACCAAATCTTCAAATGCCTGAGACTAAAGGTGAGGTGGTTTGAATAAGAGTGTTCCCCACAGGCTCAGACATTTGAATGTTTGGTGCCCAGCTGATGATGCTCTTTGGGGAGGCTTAGGAGTGTGGCCTTGTTGGAGGTGTGGCCTTGTTGGAGGAAGAGTGTCACTGGAGTTGGGTTCTGAGGGTTTAAAAGACTCATACCATTTCCAGTTGGCTCTCTCAGCTTCCTGATCATGGTTGAGGATATGAGCTCTCAGCTTGCTGCTCCAGCCACCATTCTGGCCTGTGGCCATACTTTCCTGCTGTGACAGTCTTTCTATGTAGTCCTGGCTATCCTCAAATTTGATGTGTAGACCAGGCTGGCCTTGAACTTACAGAGAGCCATCTGCCTCTGCCTTCCAAGTGCTGGGATTAAAGACAGGCACTACCATGGCCAGTCTACAGCCAGATCTTATGGAGGCATTTTCTCAACTAAGGTTCCCCCTTCTCAGATGAATATAACTTGTGTCAAGTTCACATAAAACTAGCCAGCATACATACTATTACCAATCTACCTAAAAATACCTGTAACACATGTAAGTCACTGTATAAATATATGTATATAGTTTTAAATGAAAATTTCCAATCTGGGCTTACAATATTCCCTGTCAAGAGCCATACACTATCTAACAACAACAAGTAGGTATGAGAAACCCTCTTTTGAGTCAGTGGTCAGGTTGTCCAAGAGATTCCCAAAACAAAACATTATAGGCTATTGCTATTGCCCTTGGTTGCACTCCAGAGGTAGAAGGTAAGACCCTGTTCCTGAAGGCACCATGCACTTCAGACACACAGGCCCCAAAGGACCTGAGCTGAATCTGACCTAAAAGCCTCCTCTGTGAGGATTAGCTTTCACCAGAAGGGGCCCTGTAGCTTCCAAAGGAGAGACAACCAACAGTGCTACCCAGCAAGGATGCCTATGAGCCACATCAGTGATTAACATGGAACAATAATACTAAGTGTGTGGTAGTGGCATGCATACCGTGGCAGTAACTAACAGTTTTCTAATTGACCTTAAGGCCCGCTCAACAAGGAGGAAATTGTGCCTGGTTCTGGAAACCTAGCCAGCTACTCAAGGCTAGTGAAGTCAGAATTGTAAGAGCCAGAGGAGAAGGAAGTTTGCTGTGAGATATGTCTCCGAGAAATATCAGAAGCTACACCTATGATGTCTCTCCAACATGGCTGCCTAAACAAGACCTGAATGTGGACAATACCAACAGACATGCTAATGTGGAAGGGAAAAAGCTCATGAGGCCTCAGCCATAGACACAGAATTACATGCAACTAAGGAATGCTGAGAGCAAGGGAAGTTGTCTTCACTACAGAAGAGCACATCAATTGTTATCCAATACCAAATGGTCAGCCCTGAAAACATACATACAAGTAACATTTTATGGACTGGTCAGGTTGTTTTTGTATATTTAGTAATATATATAAAATATATATCTTTAGAAATATCTATATATATAAACAATTAAAAAAGAGGTCATGAATTTTAAAGAGCAAGGTGGGAGTATGTGGGAGTTTGGAAAAAGGAGAGAAATATTTCAAAACCTAAAAAAAAAAAATTTAAGGAGTAAAAATTCATAATAAGATAGCAATGTTCCCCAAATTTGTCTACAGAGCCAATGCATCCCAACCAAAATTTTATCTGCCATTTGTTTGAACAGAAACTGAGAAGTTGACACTAAATCCACAAGGAAATGCAAGGGACTGGGAAAAAATGAAGTGTTATTAAAAAGGAAGAATGAAACTGAAGTCCTTACACTCCTTGATTTCAAGTATTACTATCAAGATATAGCAATATGCTTGGATGTGAAAAGACACAGACATACGAGAATACAGGCTACAGTGCAGAAGTGACAAGAAGTCACAAGGGGCCAGTCTAACTCAATGGGGAAGAACATTCTTCTCAACAGGTGGTAAGGCAATTAACTGGGCATCCACACGCAAGAGAATCTGATGTAGGCCCCCTATCTCATATCATACAGAAATATTAAGTCAATAAGAAGCCAAGATCTGAATAAGAGAGTGCTGGCTAGTTTTATGCCAACTTGACACAAGCTAGCGTTACCTAAAAGGTGGTAACTGATTGAGAAAAGACCCAGTTGTAGGGCATCTTAATTAGTGATTGATGACGGAGGGCCCAGCCCATTGTGGGTGGTGCTATCCCTGGGCTGCTGGCCCTGGGTTCTGTAAGGAAGCAGACTGAGGAAGCTATGGAAAGCAAGCCAGTAAGCAGCACCCCTCCACAGCCTCTGTACCAGCTACTACCTCCAGGTTCCTGCCCCGCTTGAGTTTCTGTCCTAATTTCCTTCAATGATGAACAGTGATATGGAAATGTAAGCCAAACAAACCCTTTCCTCTCCAACTTGCTTTTTGGTGATGGTGTTTCACCACAGCAGTAGAAACCCTAACTAAGACAACAGAGTTAACACTACAAAATTCTTAGAAGAAAATAAAGGAATAAACCTTCATGATCTTGTATTTGACAATAATGTGTTTTATATATTATATGTAAAGTAAATCAACAAATGAAACAGATACATTAGACTTCATGAAAATTAAAAACTTTTAGCAAGATGTAGTGGTATACATTTTTAATCCCAGCACCAGGGAGGCAGAAGCAGGTGAATTTGTGAGTTCAAGGCCAGCTTGGTCTACACAGCAAAGTTCCAGGCCAGCTAGGGATACACAGTAAGACTCTTTGTAAATAACAATACTTTTGTGCATAGGAGGATAGACACATCAAGAAAGCAAAGAGACAACTTACAGAGTAGCAGAAGATACTTTCAAACCACATATCTGGGTCTTGTACCTAGAATATATAAAGAACTTTCAAAACTTAGCAATAAAAAAACTCATTTAAAAGAGGCAAAGGACTTGAAAAGACATTTCTTTTTTTTCCTTTCTTTCTTTTTTCTTTTCTTTTTCTTTTTGAGACAGGATTTTTCTTTGTGTATTCCTGGCTGTCCTGGATTCACTTTGTAGACAAGGTGAGCCTTGAACTCACAGAGATCTGCCTGCCTCTGCTTCTGAAGTGCTGGGACTGAAGGCATACACAACCATGGCCAGCTTTGAAAAGACATTTCTAAAAGACAACAGATGTATTTCCAGCAGGGACATGATGCTTGAGACCATGATCCTTAGGGAAATGTAAATCAAAACCACAGCAAGGTCTAACTTCACATCCAGTAGGATTAGCCATAATTTTAAGACTGACAAAATAACGAGTATTAGCGAGAACACAGGAAAAATGAAACCCTCATACACTGTTAATAGGAATGTAAGATAGTTCAGTCACTCTGGAAAGGTTTAGCAGATCCTCAAAAGGCCAAACACTGATGTTAGCACATGTTTTTAGCAATTCTACTGTTTTCTATACACCCAAAAACTGAAAGCAGAGACCTGAACTGACACACCCCATGTTCACTGAAGTGTTATTCACAAGAGATCACAAGTAGAATCACCCCACGAATATATCAAAAGATGAACAGATTTGTTTAAATATGCTGAGCACAGAGAATAAAATGTTATTCAACAGTAAAAGTATGGAGTTCTGATCCATCCTACAACATGGACAAACCTCAAGGACCACAGGGCAAGAGGAATACACCTGATGGAAAGGGAAAAGTATAATAAAATCCCACTTATATATTTAATCCAGATACATGGAGGCTGAGTAGAATGGGAGGGAATGAGGAGTTATTTCTTAATGTTGACAGTGTGATTTAAAAAAATGTTCAAACAAGAGTGGTGATGGTTTCATAGAACAGTAAATGTAATTATTATCACCAAACCGCACACTTACAAATATAAGTATGAGCCTGGCATGGTAGCACACACCCCTAATCCCAGCACTTGGGATGTGGGGATGGGAAGAACAGGAGTTCAAAGTCAACTCAACTCAGCTACTTACTAAACTCAAGTCCACATGTGATTCTGACCCCCCCCAAAAAATCAATACAAATGAATACAAAAGGGCAAGTGTTGATATGTATATATATATCACAACTTATAATAAACCACCTTATAATTATATATACCTTATATAAACAGACTTGTATTTTACATATAAATGTATATATATGTGTAGACAAAGCTTTTTAATTTCCAATATACACATTCTGCTTTATTTTACTGTCCTTAACTTATTGTGCTTAATACCTCTACCTCCCTTCTGTTTCCCTTCAACCCCCCAACCCTAAGTGGAAGAAAAGGGTTAGAGGGAGAAGGGACATAGGTCTCTTTGAGCTACTTCCTGCTGATTAGGGTCATTGGATTCTTTGGGGGTAATACCAGTCTCATTAGAAGTCCAGCAAACCAGGAGACCAGCAAACCAGGAGACAGCAGCAGGAAGAATAAGCAGCGGTTTGGGGAAGCACCAGCAACTGGGAGAGCAGCAACCGCTTTCTACCTTGTAGCCCTTTCTCTTCTTTTTTTTTTTTTTTGGTTTTTCGAGACAGGGTTTCTCTGAATATCTCTGGCTGTCCTGGACTGGCTTTGTAGACCAGGCTGGCCTCGAACTCACAAAGATCCACCTGCCTCTGCCTCCCAAGGGCTGGGATTAAAGGCGTGCGCCACCACCGCCCGGCTTTTTTTTTTTTTTTTTTTTTTAAGATTTATTTATTTATTATGTATATATAGTGTTCTGTCTGCAGGTATACCTGCAGGCCAGAAGAGGGCACCAGATTTCATTGTGGATGGTTGTGAGCCACCATGTGGTTGCTGGGAATTGAACTCAGGACCTCTAGAAGAGCAGTCAGTGCTCTTAACCTCTGAGCCATCTCTCCAGCCGCCCCTTCTCTTCTTTGTAGAGCTTTCTCCTACTTCTTTGTAGAGCCTCTTTACTCTTACTTCTTTGTAAAGCCCATTCTCTTTTACTTTGGGGAGCTTACTTCTTTGTGGAGCTCCTTTTCTCTTTGTAGCCCCCTTCTCCTCTGGGTTCTGGCCTTTTTCCCCTCCTTTGTAGAGCCCCCCTTCTCCTTGAGGCTCTGGCTTTTTATTCGGGTCTCCCAAGTCCTCAGAGTTAAACTTGCTCAGCTGGTTAAGCCACGTCCTTACTAGCTCAGGAGACCATTAATACTTTATACCTGTGTCTTAAGCAGCCCACCTGGGATTAAACAAAAAAAAAACACTCTCACAATTGGTTTTAATAAACTCCTACCACATATATGTGTATATGCAAGTGTGCAATTTGTATGGTATTGTAAATTATATCTTAACAAACTTTTTATAAAGAAGAAAGACAAAAACAAGCTCTCAAGCCATAGAAGGATACAGAAGAACCTTAGGGTAAATGGCCAGTGAAAAAAAAAACAATTTAAAAAAGCTTTACATTTGGCATCTGGAAAAGGTAGAACTATAAATACCAGTGGTATCCAGGGCCAAGAGGGTGAGGGTGAGTCATAAGGTATGTTTAGGGAAGTGAAAGACCATGTGTTATACTGAGTGGTAGACACCAGATATTATATCTTTCCAAAACAGAACTGTGTTGTGTATAAACTATGAACATTAGTAGTATCAACATTGGCCATTTGTAGCAAATGTACCTCACTGATGTCAGTAATTGGAGAGACTGTGTGTGGGTGGAGAAGGTACATGGAAACTATTTTTTTTATAATTTCATATTTTTCTAAAACGCAGTCTTAAAATTCGGAACCATAGAGAGTACAGTGAACTTTATTCTCTTCTCATGACTTAAAGCCTATCACTTTAAACACAAATTGTAACTCTGTGTTTCCAACACAAAGGAAAGGAATGCTGGCTCTTCATCTTTGCAAAGTATCTGGGGCTGATTTACTTCAATATTCTATACAGCCCTTCTATGTCATTTCCTCTCCACACCCAGTATTATGTTATGACCTGAATTTCTGTACTTTTATTAAGTATGCCCATCTCTGTAGCCTTCAGAGATTTCAGAATTCCCAGAAACACTTCTCTAATTTACAACTAAATTCCAACCTAATTATAATATGAAGTATAGTGACATAGATATACAAACTGCTGTGCTTCCTCTTTTCATTTGCTGTATTTGTTTTTCTATGAGGTGTCACTGGATTAGGACCCCAAGTGTGTTCTATGTTCTTTTGAAAACAAACACGCTGTCCTCCCAAGTGCCACAATCAACACAGAGGATGAAGATGAGAACCATAGGTGTCTAAGGAGAAAGGTGGCGGAACATTTAAGAATAACTCTTCAAGCCTGGTGTGACGGTGTGCACCTAGCATGTGAGAGGGCAGGGCAAAAGGGCAAGCTCAGGACAGCCTAGGCCTCAAAACAAAGACACTCTCAAAATCAAGTTCAGGGTTTAGAACAGTCTGCCCCTCACACCTGTCTTTACAGACACACTGTCTAGTTTTTACCAACTGTTACCTTGGTCTTTTCCAGCTTCATCTATATGTTGAAAATCTTTTAGCATTTGAAGGTTGTAGAAGCCCTCTCTGCAATACTGAATGACTTTCCTGGAGCCATTCTTGATGAGGTAGTCCATCAGGGCAAGGGATTTGTACACATGACGCCAGTTCTTCCCATGGTCGCCCAGCCGTTGCCACAGCATGCGCATGATCTCAGAGAGGGAGGTAGAGTTGAAAGTCATGTCACTGATGGCCAACATCAGGGAGCTAGAGGGACCCCAGGGGTCATTGGAAGTTGCTTCCCTGACTTTCACTTCAGCCTCTGAGTAGTTTTTCACAAAGTTCTTCACTTGCCTCCTGAATGCCATAGCTACAGTGAGTCTGAAGGTGAAGGGGGTGGTGAGATCGATGGGACAGGAGTGACTGGTTTACAGAGCTCCTGACTGATTTGTCCCAGGTTCTGCAGCTCTCAAACACAAATGATTCATGTCCGAGTGGTAAAGTATCGATTTCCTGCAAGGAAAGTACAAAAAATGTGTAAGTTCCTTTAAAAAAAAATGTGTGTGTGTGTGTGTGTGTGTGTGTGTGTGTGTGTGTGTGTATATACACACACAGAAGATCAAGTTAGTCTGAAAAAAAAAAAAAACCTAGATTTAGTTTCCAAGTAGGACTGTCACTTCATCAGCCAGAATGGAGAATGGGGATACACAGGTGTGTACAGGATGGGAATCCCTCACAAGATTGACCTCCATTATCCAAAGAAATGGAGGAAGTCTATCTGTTCCTAAAAGTTTCAGCAGAAAATATCATTCAACCTCTTTGGCAAGAAATACAGTGAATATAAAGGCTTACACACAGAGCAGACAAATTAGTATTTCAGGGGAACTGGCACTCTGATATCTCTTTCTTAACATGTGCTGCCATTATACAAATATTGTGTCTGAAAGATCATTTAAATGGTGGTAAAAACTGAGTGTGAGGACCTCCTAGTACCCACAACCATGTTCTCTCTAGAGCTAGAAGGCACTATAATCAAACCTAAATAGATTCTGCTTTCTTGTCTATCTAGGAGCCAGCACTAAGACAAATATTCTACCTCCTTGGATTACAACTAATGCGTGGTACCCAAAAATCAGTACTTTAGCTTAGATATGGCTAACAAGCTAGAGGGAAAGGTTCAATTACTTTCTTTACTCACCTTCAGGAAAAAGGTATGGGTTTAAAGTTCAACAATGTCAAAATGGAATTTAAATAATATAGTGTAAGGGATTCCCTAAAACCCAGAGTGATTAGCATGTGTCTGACAGCTTCCCAGATACACAGAAAAAGAAGGCATTTAGGTTAATATAAGAAAACATTAAAACATAAAAAGGGTATGCAGCCCCAAGAACTCACAAGATGCTTGTGAATTATCAGTTTATAATTTACATGAGACCATTCCTTTCCTCTTCCTTATTACTCTGCAGGAAGCTGAGTCACTTAGTTTGCAATTTCTCTAGTGATTCACCTCCGACGGCTACCAAGGCACTGTGCCAAACTGATTTCAAGCCCTGATGAGCATCCAGACCAGCGAAGCCTAGATGAACTATAATCAGATTTTACTATCAAAGCTGTACACATACAATAGAAAAAAAATCAAACCCATAATGACTGGCATTTTCAGTTTTGTTTCCTTGGCCTCCTCGGGTCCTAGCTCACACCTGATTAATTTGTATGTCAAAGGAAGACATAATTTTCTGAGGCATGGTAAATGAACTCTCACCTTTTTTAAAAACAGAAGGCCACTAACCCTTCTACCTCTCCCCTTTTTGATTAAAACCCAATGCACTCTTAAATAAATGAGATAGAAAATGTAATCAATTTAATTAAGAACTCTCAGAAAGGGAACATATCCTATGAAGAAAAGGAGAAGTGTGTTTCTGTGACTTTCTGGTTGCCTCATTTGCACCCAAATACGAACATTTTGTCTGACTTCCTCCTGCAGCAAAAATCTGATTTATAATGTTTCGATAAGCTATTAAAATTTTCAATTTCTACTGTCCTTTTTTCCCCCTCTACTAAACTCACTCAATGCAACCTAGAATAACAACTATTGATCTGTGTCTTCACAAATCTACTTTTAAAAAAAACCCTCTTAAAATTAAACTGGAATTATGGTGGAATTAAATAGTTGTTTAAAAATCACTTGTTTTTACAGATACCTATCTATATTTTGGAAAGACCATGGTGGAATTAAAGAGTTGTTTAAAAAATCACTTGTTTTTACCTATACCTATCTATAGTTTGGAAAGACCATGTTCATTATTCGGTTTTCCTATATTCTCTAAACTTCATCTTTAAACTTTTGAAGTGTTTTCTTAAACAAATTTTCTGCCCCAGAAAAAAAATTAAGAGACTTTTAACCCAAAATAGTATTTTAAAATAGATGTGCCCAACACCATGCCGAAACTAAATCCTCTCCCAACTGTTACAAATGCCACAAAGAAAAAAGTCCACATAAGTAAATTAATATCACTTAATCATACATAGTGACATGAACATATAGTGAGCCATCATCCTACCATAAGGAATTCAGTAACTGGTGTTGGTTGTAAATGTTGTGAGCTAATTATATTTTGGACACTCAACTACAGAGAGATGATGTTTACTCATTTCCTGAGGTAGCCTGGAAATTGTAATTACAGTCATGTGCTGCATACATGCTTCAGTCAAGGGTGCCATGCATGATTGTGGTGACACAAAATTACTTCACCTAGTGACATCCTAGCCATCTTAGTTTGGGTAAGCGCATCCTATGTTTGTGAAGACCTAATAGTGCATGTCTCAGAATGTGCCCGTCATTAAGCAACTTGTGACTATATGGCATCTGAGACAAAATCAGTGGCAAGGAGGCAAGCTTCCACACTTGACCCTCAGTTGTCTGGCTACCTACATCACTGTCACATTGAGAGAGAAGAGGGAGGAAGGCAACTCATGTCCCAGATTCACCACCCTCTGACCTCTTACCTCACAGTAAAGGCCGTCCCACCATAGTTTTTTTGCCTCACAATTGATTTCCTTCTTGGCACTTAGATTTCATGACATTTAAAATAACATGTACTTAACTACATGTTTGACTGTGGCAAATAACACCAGACTGGAAGCTCCTGAAGAGCACAGACCTTGCTTGGGCTGATTGTCTTACTTAGCACTGCAGTCCTACACCTAAGGACCACTTAGCCATGATGGGAACCCAGGACACATGTGAGGACCAAATGACCTAATGGCTAGATGATTATGCTTTGGGATAACCTGGACATGATTCTACAGCTTTCAATTTCAAACATGACATTAAAAAAAAAATCTAGCTCCTGTAATTGGCATGTATGTAAAAGTTTAGAATTTGAGCTAATATTTTCAAAGCAATCAACAAATATCTCTTGAGAACCATTTATACAGCTTTGTGAAGAAATGTAAATCATGTTCCCTATGGTCAAAAGCTTCCTGTTTAGATAAGGAACTTTCTTGATTAAATATTTCTGAAGCAAACATGATGAAGTTGAATCTGTCTTTCTTCCCCGTGTATGTGTGTGTGTGTTTGCCAGAGGAAGTTTATTGGCTTTTTTCTTGGATCTCGTTGGATCTGCCCACCTCCCCATCACTGTTCCTTCCCTGTCATTTTATCAGAATTGAGACAGGAAAACATTTATCAGATGATGTTAAACACAGTGATCCATAACTCCACACAATTTCCTTGCGGTCAGTTGAGCTCAAGTTTTCTTGCTGTTTTGAAAGGCACTGGTGTGCCTGTACCACACAGTTCAGAGCACACACAGTACTGGGTGTGGATGCTCTGAGCAACAAGCCACACCAACACAATTGAAACAAAACTTGTAGATAGCAGAGGTTATAAATGGCCTCATTTCGGTTCAGATTTCACTACTAAATAAGTTAAAAGGGGAAATCGGTCTTTGAAACTTCAGATTTCAAAGACAAAAAGGGATTGAAGAACTAGAGGGGCTGGAGAGATGGCTCAGTGGTTAAGAGAACTTCCAGAGAACCAGGGTTCTGTTCCCAGCACCTACATTGTGGCTAATACTATCTTAACTCTATTTCCTCGGGTCTGACACTTCTTCTGTCAGAAGAGTGTCTGACAGTACTCTTCAGATACTGTACACATGAAGTACACAGATGTCAGTGCAGACAAAATAAATCAAATGAAAACAAAAAACAAAACCAAGAGGAACTATCCAGACTTGGGGCAATAATAACATTTAAGAAACTGAATGCCCAAAGGCATCTCTGAAAAGACACATTTGAGAGGGTGCCAGAGGAAAATACAGTTCTTGTTTGTTCAGGTTCTGCCTACAGACTTGAGTATGGCTGAGGAAATAGGTTCTGTTGGAGATTGTTAATCAAACCATTACAGAGAATACTGTGGCATCGCATAGGGATACGGTTTTGATGGGAAGAACTCCACGCTGAATGAGGCAGAGAAACTTTTGGGCCACTTCTGTGTTCGGCGATTTTCCCAATGATTGTTAAAATGGCCACCTCCATCCTAGGCAAGGCGGGGGTAAAGGAAACAGATGCACAAGGCACAGTTCCCACCCTATCCCGCCAAGGGAATGGCTACACCACGGCTTTAACAGGCATCACGTTAGTGCATTAAAGATCCAACGGCATGGATCTGAGGTCCATTCCCTAATTAATGATATCTGTAACCCTTAGTTCCCTCATCTACAGGATGAAAAACATCACCGCGTAGGGATGTGGCAAAGAAAGGCAAGGGATTTGGAGAGACTTCTGAAAAATGGAGGGTAGAAACTGAGAGAATCAACTTCCGCTAGACAGGGTCTTAACGGCACTCCTTTTTCAGTTTTTCAATTTCAGAATATGAGACCCAGACTGATGACTACACAAAAATGGAGTTTCCTCAGATGGGGAACGTCACTCAGGAAACTTCTGGAAGGAGGGAGGGCCTGCATGGCATCCAGTAGCAGCTGCCTCAGGGCCCGCCGGCCACCCGGCCGACCTGGCCTGTGCCTAGGTTGAATGGTGGCACCAGGAAAGTTAGGCGGGAAAGCCGCTGGCTTCCCTCCATCCACTCTGCATCTCACTAGAGGCTACTACCCAATGGGCACGTCCAGCCACCTACCTGGGCATCTCTTCCCCATCAAAATCAAACCCCCAGGCTCTTCGGCCTCCCCAAAGAAACCCAAGCGCCCACTCCGTTGCCCACTTCCTCTTCCTTGCTTCCGCTTCCTCACTTCCGGCCCCTTAGTGCCTGCCCCTTGCAGGGTTTTAGCAAGGCGGCTGCCCCAGGTTCCTTTGTCCTGGCAGGAGAGGGTCAAACAGATCAAAGGCAAAAGTCCTTGTTATACAGTCTTGGTCAGTTCTAATTTTGCTTTCTAGATTTCTACAATTTGTGTTCTATTGTAATTTTAATGGACCAAAATGTTGCCCCGCAAGCACTGACTGCCACTTCAGAGCTTAAAGCGACCAGTAGCCTAGAGGTGGAAAGCAATGTGTCTGATGGTCAGCAACGCAGTAGCTCTGAGGACAGCTCCACGTCTCACCGAGGGCTAGTCTTTGATACACTTAGCCCACCAACAGTGAGCGCACGCTTTGTACCCGGCAGGAAGGACCCACAGATGAAGCGTAGCATGAGTTTACAGGTTAGTGGAGGTGACAGGCGCAGTCATAAAGGATTGTGACAAGACATGTATTGCATAATGAGAGAGGAGAGAGCATCTAATTCTGCCAAGGAGTATTTAAGGGCAGATTTCACAGAACACTTTACATCTGAATTAAATCTTAAAGGATGACAGGAAGTTCACGGAGTAGACAAAGAAGAGGAGGGCATCCGAGACAAAGGACGAATCTTGTATAAAGGCACAAAAGCAGAGAGTGCCTATTATCTCAGCGAAACTACAGGTCCTCTAGTGACTGTGACTAGAAAAAGCTCATTGTGGAACAACAGTGGAGGGAGATGAACTGACAGAGGAAAGGCAAGCCCCAAAGTGCCTCCTCCCTATGGACGAACGAAGAATATAATCGAGTTCATGTTTTGTTTTTTTTTTGTTTTTTTTTTTGGTTTTTTTTCGAGACAAAGTTTCTCTGTGTATCCTTGACTCCTTGACTGTCCTGGACTCACTTTGTAGACCAGACTGGCCTCGAACTCACAAAGATCCGCCTGCCTCTGCCTCCCAAGTGCTGGGATTAAAGGCGTGCGCCACCACCGCCCGGCTTAGTTCATGTTTTTTTTTTTTTTTTTGGTTTTTCGAGACAGGGTTTCTCTGTGTAGCCCTGGCTGTCCTGAACTCAATTTGTAGACCAGGCTGGCCTCGAACTCGCAAAGATCCGCCT
>CAJQZJ010000418.1:5275366-5294291 GCA_907164525.1 Lophiomys imhausi | reverse complement strand
CCCCCCTCTGGTCCCACCCTCCCACCCTCTTCCCCCTCACCCCACCCATCCACTTCCTTTTTTTTTTAAGTTGAAGGCATATCTTTTTCCTCCCAACAGTTCCCCCTTTTAGTCCAACAAATGGCTCTTTGTCTTACAAATATAATACAAAACAACAGAAATAATTAGGCCACAATTATGAGACTTATAAAGCTTAGCATACATTCCCAATGTCCAGTCCATATGTATTTGGCAACTGACTTTAACATTCTACTATCCAACCATCTCCATGAGTTAAAGTTCTATATCCAACTCAGCTTCCATCCTAACTTGCATAAAACACATTGGTAACTAAATGAAATTTTGACCAGAATGGAAAGATTTAGAGAGTAGGAAGATACTTCATAGTAAAGAGTAAGATTTGATTGTTTTCACATTCTACAGCTTTTATTACTGTAATAGCCAACATTATTGATACTGATGTGTCGATAGGGAAGTAAAATATGTACTCAAGAGAGGTATGAAGGAAGTTGGTGTGTTTGAAATATTTCTTAACTTAAAATAATATAATAAAGGTGTAGCCAGAAGCAAAATGAGAAGGCAGCCTGGGAAACAGATTGTCTGGGGCCTTGAATGCCATTCTAAGATATTTAGATTTTATTCCATGAAATAGTGAGGGAACAAACAAGTAATTTATACATTAAGTTATAATTTACGTACATCTTATGTACATTTCAAAGAGCTGCTAAAATTAGTAATTATCATCCTGTTTTACATGTGGAGGAACTGCATTCATTCTATATCATTAGGAATCTGATGCAGGCTAGACACTGTGCTGCACCATAAGAATACAAGGAAGTTGTAGTCTCATCAAAGTCACCTGCATAAAAGTAGGATAAAGGTGGTCATAGAGTGCAATGCGGGCAAGAAAAGACTTCCCGGAGGAGGTGAGCTTGCAGGAACACATGGGTGATAAAGGTGTCCAATAAGCAAGTGATTTAACTGGACCCTCGACCCTAATCTCTGGTCCAACTCTGTCCTCACTGCCCCAATCTAAAGACAATCTTCTGTCCTTGATTTTTAAGTCCCATTGATATTTTCAGTCATCATTCTACCTGATGTCCTGGGAGACCAGAGATTGCAATTCTTAAAAAACGTTCCATTTTCTCTTTCTAGGGGGAATTTTTGCATTTGTTCAGAAGACCTGAAAGGATGGAGTGCTGTGGCAATTCTGGTAATAAGTGAGGATTGCCCCGAGACAGAAATACACAAGTATCCACTTCACCACAGCTCCAAATTCAGTTTCAGTTACCCACAGTCAACAATAGCCCAGAAATACTAAGTAGATAGTTCCAGAAAAAAAATATCCCTTTTCCAATCTATGAGTGTTATATATGTACTACCTCTCCACTAGTCTCTTAATGGCTGTCCGATGAATAGTTGACTCATGGCTGTGCTTTGTTCAAGTAACCCATTAAGGTAGCCTATGTCTAGTTTACAGTACCTGCTGTCCTTTATAGTAGCCTAAGATTACTTTACAATACCTGCTGCAATCATTTCCTTCCACCAAGCAGGCATTGTATTAAAAATAATAATAATAATGTGAATACAGTACAGTAAAATACTTTGGAGAAGCCATGTCACTGAGCACTTTGCCTGCATGTATGTCTATGCTCCAAAGTGTACCTACTGCCCAAGGAAGAAAGGACTGAATATCCTGTAACTGGAATTCTAGATGGTTGTGGCTGCCATGTTGGTGCTGGGAGCCTAGCCTGGGTCCTCTGCAAGAACAGCAAGAGCTCTTGCCTGCTGAGCCATCTCTCCAGCCCCTTGTGTTTTGAGACAGTCTCATTAGGTAGCTAGGCTGACCTGGAACTCCCTATGTATACACTAGACTGGTCTGGAACTCATGAAGATCCTCCTGCCTGTCTCTTGAGTGCTGGGATTAAACAGGGTGCCCCTGGCCTCCATGCAACATTTATTGAAATATATTCACTTCATTATTATTATATGAATAGCATATCCACTGTTCATCATTATTCATCTCTTACTATGCTTACTGTACAAGTTAAACTTATGTCATAGATGTACATGTACAGGAAAAACCAGAGTACAGAAAGGGCTTGTGTACTGTCAATGTCAAGCATCCACTGAAGTCTGAGAGTGTTTCTTCCGTCTAAAGGAGAATGGCTACAATGGGCATGGTGTGCATTGTTCCAGTTGTGCTGCAGCTAAAGTCCCTGGGCTTGACTCCGAATCATGTAGGAATGAGAGGAAAGGGGGAGTCTGTGGTGATTCTCCAGTTTCTTTTTGGGGTGACTGTAAATGTCCATTGTTCATTGAGATGTAAGGGAAGATTAATATAAATTAGATTTAGTAAATATCTAGGGGTTTCTGATACAGTCTCTTAATCTGGGGTATGAAGATCAACTTGGCTGTGGGCAATTAGCTTATCAGCTTATGGACTAAAAACAAGGATGAAGTCAGATGAAATGAGGAGAGTTTCTATGAACTAAACAAGGTTGAAGACAGGTGAAACAAGGAGAGACTCTATGGACTAAAAACAAGGTTTATGGCCTGGCATTGTTTTCAGCTGCTAAGTGGGCAGAGCCCAGATTAAGCTGAAGCAGGTGGAACAAGGAGAGATCCTATTTAAGGATAAGTGGATGGAGCCTGGAGGGCCCCATGTTAGAGAACTCTGATGCTAGTGAGTCCTCACACTAGAAAGAACGAGTAGTTTGTATCCTCTAATGGAGAAAGTGCTGGTGGACTGATGGCCAGATCTCCCTGAGGCAGAAAGAAGCTGGTGAGCAGAGAAAGCCTCGGCAAGACAGCAAAGGCTAAGGACTAAACCCTGTGGCTCAGCTTTTGCCTAGAGGGGTTTGACCTATCCAAATAGTGGCCTGAATGGAACTGTGGCCGGCTTTAAAGACTGAGGCAGAGCAGCAGAGTTGCTGATACAAAGGAAAAAAGTTGGCCTACAGAGGGCTGAGGGCTCCCAGGGAGGAGAAAGCCTCAAGCCTTATTTAAGGTGAAACCGCCATAGCCAATTTACCCTGATGGATCTATGTCTGAGATACAGAAGGAAGACCGCTAAGTACATTAAAGGGTCTACCACAGAGAATGTGTTCCTGATGACTGAGGACCTGCCCCAGAGACTATATCCTTCTAAAAGGTTATGAAAATAGTTGTAATAGTTATCAATAGGTTTAGTGGTTAGTTAACAGGGGTTGTAGTCATTTGTAGGGTTAGTAGTTAAGTGAATGTTTATAAGTGAATATAGTTATTAATAAATAATATTGAATAATTAAAAAGGTTGGGTTTCATTGAGATTAGGCAAATGATATGAGATGGTTTAACAGAGGAAAAAAAAGATAAATTCCAGTTCGGACAGTCTTAATGTGAGGATCCTGTGGATTGAAGACCACTGGGAGACAGGCTAGCGGGAAGAAGTGCAACTGGGAGAAGATTTGCAGCCAACTTTGAAGCCTTGAGGGGAGTCAACACATGGAAAGTGACTGGTGTGGCAGATGGAAAGAGATGAGGTACGCCCAAAGACTGCAGCTCCCCCTTAAGTGGAGAGGCCAGCTGCAGAGGAGTTAAACTCAGCAGAAGTGTGAGAAGGGCCCACGCTGGTGAAATGAACTCCACTGATGGAATATTAGGTAAGGGGGATCCTTTGTATCTGTTTCCCTCCATCTGGGGGGGTCACAATTTAGTTGCAATACTGTAGTAATCCCCCAGTACAAATGTCGTTCTTTGATAATGAGTTGGATGGTGGGGCGGTTTTTGTTGTTGCTGTTTAATTTTCTGAACTGAGAGTTTGACAGAAGCTAACAGACTTCATTCTGCTTAGCTTCCAGGGTGTCCATTCCTCAGTAAGCCCATTGCTACTTGCTCTCCAATCTCTCAACTTCAGAGGTGTCCTTTCTCCAAATGGTTATCTTCTCTAGCTATCTTCATGCCCCAGGAGGTGGGTGTTTCGTCTCACAGCTTTAAACCCTCTGCACCCACAGCTCTTAAGGTTTCATGGTGGCCTAGCTCTCTCTTGACCTTCACACTGGTCTGTTGAGGACTCTGCCTGTTAGTGTGTCTCACTAATATTTCCCATTCAGTGTGTCCAGACCCTGGTCCTCTCTTCTGCTCAGGCTCCCTCACTGTGTCTCCTGTCTCCATGACACTGCCTTGTTCGAGTTTCTCAGACTGTGAGCCTTGGAGCCCTTCTGGATGCCTGTCTTTTACTTCATGTCATAATCATCAGATTCCTTTTGAAATACAAGATGGCTATGGAATAAATGGGTTACCTCTGCTACATCCTAGTAGATGATACAAACTTTTACCAGGCTGGACTTAAACTAACAGAGATCTGCCTGCCTCTGCCTCACATTATAACCCAGGCTTCCCTAGAACTTACAATGTAGCTTAGGCTGTGCTTGAACTCATGGCAATCCTTCTTTTTGCCTTGGGCTCCTGAGTATTGGGATTCGCTAAACTTCATGCTCACCCTCTTTATGAGGAGTCCAGCTGTTCCCTGCCACTTCCACTCTCCCTAGGCCACTATCATCTCCTTTCTGGACTGTTAGAGTAACAAACATCTTGTGTAATCACCGGGCTTCTCCTCTAGGTCTCTTACAGCAGCAGTTCTCAACCTGGCCCCTTTGGCAAACCTCTACCTCCAAAAATATTTACGTTACGATTCATAACAGTAGCAAAATTACAATTATGAAGTAGCAAATGAAGTAATTTTATGGTTGGGGGTCACCACAACACGAGGAACTGTATTCAAGGGTCACAACATTAGGAAGGTTGAGAGCCACTGCCTTACAGTGTAGTGTTTGTTGTATGAACTTTATCTGGAAAACATAAACAAATGTCTGCTGCCCCACACAGGGACCAACAACAGACAAAGTAAATATTCTGCCCAAGTTGAGTTTAGTGAACCAATGAGCTCATTTGGTTTACTTCTAGGAACATGAATGAGGGTTGCTGACATGATCACCCCCTCAACAGTCCCATCACTGTGACTTCCCCACAGCTGCATAGATGGAGTTCTCCCGTTGATTAACCTCTCACTGAGATCTGAGACCACTTGTAGCTGGGGCAGAGTTGCATACAGCTCAGAGGGGAAGCATGCAGGAAGGAATGGCTGTCGTCTCAATCTAAGGACCGACTGTCCACTGCCCCTCATGAGTGCTATGAGGTAAGTCACAGTAAGCTGTGTTTTCAGAATTCCTGTGAGGTCACAACTGTTCTGTTTACGATGGTAATGGCTGTTATGCTCAGAGGACAGCATTCACACAATAGTCATGGGGATTCTTGTGAAATTTAGAACTCAAGCCAGTGCACGTTATTCTTCGTTCAGATTCTCCCATTGGCTCCCAGCTCATTCTGAATAAAGGCTCTAGACTTTGCCACAGCCAGCAAGGCTCTGCCTGGTGTTCTGCCCTCTTTGACTTCTGAACCTGCTTCTCTGCCTCACTCACTGTGGCAAGTTCATTCTCATCCTAAGGCTTTGTAGCTGTGGGTCCTTAGTACCCCAGATTTCCACCAGGCTAACTTCCTCAGTTTGTGGCACTGTTTCTTCCTTTACCAGAGTGTAGGATTCTCAAGGTAGAGATTGTGCTATGTTCCTTGGTACATTCCTAGCCTGCTCCTAGAGCCATGCATGGAGAAGGTGTCCAAACTTTATTTATTGAGTGACTGAACATCTGAATGCACTCTATTGAGTCAGAAGTATATATTTTGCTGTAAAATGAAATTAAGCACAATTGCACATAAGAAGTTGTGTTATGAGTGATGACCCTTCAAAAGGAGTTGCTGATTTTTTTTTTGAAGAAGTGTGTTTTTTAAAGAAATTTTCTCCATTGAGGATAAGTGAGATTTCACACATCCTGAATCCTCCCAATTACTTGCTATTTTTCTAAGTGTCTCCTGGCAGCAAAGGCTGAAATGCAGATGTCCTCACTCGGGGTCTTTATTCCTAAGCTGTGACTTTGTCCTCCTTCAGTTACAGAGCTTGTCATGAAGTAAACCACTGAAGTGACTTCAGCAGTATCTCATGTGCTGCCTATCATGTCTGCCAGTCAGTCAGTTCTTCCTAGCAAAATTCATTCTCTCTGAGGTTCTCCACTCCACACTCTCCCCTTTGCTTGGAAGAGGAGGGATTCCCCCATCAAGGTACACACTGAAAACCCTCTGAGAGGTCTGGATAGAACCATTCACCATTTTCCCTTCCTGCCCACACCCCAGCCATGCAAGCTGAGGGAGTCATGGTTAACCATGCCATGCTGCTGACTTGGGGACTATTTCCAAGAAAGATGCTGCCCAGAGAATTTCAGAGCCCCCAGACTTGGCAGTGGAGCTGTTTAATGTAATGATAGGACCCAAGAAGGTCCTTAGATCAAAAAGGCAGGACTCTGAAGCCAGAGTTACTCTTTTAAAACCAACGATGTGTTATCTTTTAAATTCTTTGTAATGTGAAGATAGGGGCTATCCTATTCACATGCAACTTAGTGTTAAGAAAACTGCGCACACTTGCTTTAATAAGAAAAGAAGTTGGAGAAATGATCCAGTAGAGAAGACCATACACTGCTCTTGCAGAGAACTATGCAACTAAGAACTCTTGCCAGCTTACTGTGGTCTGTTACCCAAGCTTCAGGAGACCCAACATTGCTGATCTCCATGGGCACTGCATTCATGTCCACATTCCTACACATATGCATACAATTCATATACACATAGCTACACACATGCACATAATTAAAGCTAAAATAAAATATTTTAAAAATCCCATTACTAAGGAGTTGGGGGCTGCGAATTACTTCTTTAGCTCATTTGATGTATATTTACTGAGCACCTACTATAAGCAAGGTGGTTTGCCAACTCTATACCAGGCTTCTTCCTTTCTATTTCAATTAAAATGCTTAACCAAGCAGGAGTGATAACACACATCTATAACGCCAGCACTGGAGCAGGCTGGACCCAAGTCTTGAGGCTGCAGCAAGAAGTTGGAGAGTTCTAGGCATAGCCTTTGCTACATTATGTAAGAAAGCCTGGCTCAAAAAAAAAAAAAAAAAAAAAAACGTGAGCAATTATAGTGAAAAAGGTTTTTTGTTTTGTTTTTTTTTTATTGAAAATTTTTTATTTTGTGAATTTCACATCATACACCCTGTCCCCTCTCATCTCCTACCTCCCCTCAGACCCACCCTTTACCTTTACAATCTTTCCCAGCATAAAAAATATATCTCAGCCGGGCGGTGGTGGCGCACGCCTTTAATCCCAGCACTTGGGAGGCAGAGGCAGGCGGATCTTTGTGAGTTCGAGGCCAGCCTGGTCTACAAAGCGAGTCCAGGACAGCCAGAGATATTCAGAGAAACCCTGTCTCGAAAAAACCCAAAAAAAAATATATATATATATATCTCATTGTGAAAGATGCAGTGTGTCTCAGTGTGTCCCACAATATTCCCTTTGTCCACACATTGTGCTTGCAAATGTTCATTACAGTGACTCCTTAGTCTGGTGTGAGGCCCCTGGTTTCTGCTATTCCATCAGTACTGGAACCTCACTAGAACTCCTCTCAGATATGCTGTAACTGTCCTGTGTCATGGAGATCCTGCAGTCCTGGGTTGTGGAACTGGCCTCCTCTTGCACTCCAGCAGTTCATCCATGGGGTAGATGTTGGGGTGGGCCAACTCAAGGCCCTGGTTCTGGACTTGCAACCCCCACTTGCAGGGCCAGTTCTACTATGGAAAGGTACAGGGCCTGCTCTCCCAAGTGCTGCAGCATGTGAAGGGCAGGGACAGCTTTCCTGCTCTTGTGACCCTATCTGGGCCAGACCTCCTGTTGGTCAATGGTGGTGAGGGCAAGAGGGAGGGGAGGGGATCTTTCCCTAACCAACACCACCACATAGCAGACAGAAGGCAGAGCTGACTCTTCCCTCAACCCTCCCTCAGGGCTGGCTCACCCACAACCCCCATATCCAGGACCAGCTGTAGTATGCTACCTAGGCAAGGTACAGGGCCTGCTCTCCCATGTTTTGCAGCATGTGAGGGGCAGGGCAGCTCTCCTGCTCTTGTGACCCCATCTGGGCCAGAACTCTTGTCAGCTAATGGTGGTGAGGGCAAAAGGGAGGGGAGGGGATCTCTCACTTGCCAACACCACCACAAGGCAGACAAAAGGCAGGGTTGGCTCTCCCATATTCACACCCCAGGGCTGGGTCACCACAACCCCCCATGTCAAGGGCCAGGTATAGTTCTTCTACTTTCTGGCTTGTTTCCTGTCCTGGGACCCCATATGGTGCTTGGCTGGTACTGGTCTTGTCATCACAGGCTACCCCATGGCTCCAAAGTGGTGTTGGTATCCAACTTGCTTTTTTTTCCAGGAATGTTAGGCTACTATTCATTCATATGTTCATAGGTCAGAACACTGAATGTAGATATAGCCTCTCTCCTCTCTGCCACCTACTGATGCACATGTGACATAACAGCCACATCTGCAATGCCTCTAGGGGGAGGTGTTTTTTGTTTTTAATAAATCTTCAAGCATGGTAGTGTGGCACACCTATAATCCCAACACTCAGGAGGCAAAGGCAGGCAGATCTCTCTGAGTTCGAGGCCAGCCTGGTCTATAGAGTGAGTTCCAGAATAGCCAGGGCTACACAGAGAAATCCTGTCTCAAAAAACCTAAAAAATTAAAATAAATCTTCAGCAAAGTTCATAATTTTGAAAAGCAATGCCATGCCACCTCAGAAGGCAGGAATGAAGAATAAGTTAAATTTTTAGAACTTCAAATTGAATCAAATAGAGAAAACTGCCCAAAGACTAATGCCAGTGACATCCCAATATTTCTCTCTTCACCTTGGGTCCAACCTCCAACCTCTAAAGGCATTGCTTAGCCTGTTGAAATATGTCTCCTTTTTGTGCAAAAGATACAAGAACAAAGAGAAAGGAAGGTGCCTTTCACAGGCTGCAGGTGCTGTGGGGGCAGGGAAGGCTAGAAATGTGAAGGGTGAGAACTGGGGAAGGTGAGGGAGGTGGTGAGTCTCAAGCTGTCAGAAAGCCTTGAGTCCAGATTGTTTAAGAGAATGTGAGTCCCAGAATGTGAATCCCACTGGTACAAGGAAAGATCCTTGCTCATGACAGTGGCAAACCGGAACGTAGAACTCCTGGCTCACTGGCTGATTAACTCAGTTGGTTAGTATGTGTCTTGCTAACAGAACTCCTGGCTCAGAGAGCCTCCCACCCCCCATCTTCCTTCTCTCGGGTCAAGTTTTTTATTACAAGCTAAGAGTTATGTGATGGGCTGGATACCCTTAGCAAGAGATTTCTCTGAGATTTCAACATTGTGATTGACCAGAGAGACTTTTAAGTTTTTTCCCAGTGGCCTTTGTGTTTCTCTGGATGGAGGGATGTGAAGACAGGGCTTTCCTTGAGGCCAGCAGCAGTTTGTTAATGGCCCACATCCAGGATCAGAAGTTTTCTTATGTGAATGTGAGCGTTGGGGGCGGGGAGGGGAGTGTTGTTAAAATTGAAACATAAAGGAACAGGCATGTCTCTGTGAAACTCTTGCGTTTTGGTTCAACTCTAGCAGCAAGAAAACAAAACCACATAATCTAAGGCTCACGCCCAACTCTGTGCATCCGGGTATCTGCTAGTTCCTGTGTGGTTTGCCTACAGACTGCAGACTGGCTGGGGGTAGCTTGGAGGGAGAGCAAGAGGCAGGGAGGAGGAAGCTGTATTGATGGATCTGGAGCTTGCACCCTGCTTCAGCGTGGCACTCAGAACCAAGCACAACGCAAACCTGTAGGCTGACAGTGCAGCAATCTTGACATTTGAATGCATCTTCCCACTGACAAAAGACGATTCTAATAACTCGTTGTCAACACCAAGATACACACTCAACCTCTTCGCCTCCAAAAGGTATGTCATGCAACGTGGGTGCACACCCTCTAGAAACCTTGAGCGCTTTTAAGGTTCTTTTCTCTATGAGCCAAATCTATTAAACTGCCCTGTCATTACTGCAGTCCATCTGCCCTGGCTTCTCATCTAGTTGGCTTATGTTGGTAGTGATTGGATTCAACTCCTGTCAAATGAACTAGAGAAAACTTGATCTTTACTTGGCTCATAGCAAGTAAAAACACCACCTCCACTAACCAGTTTCAGAGAGATCTCTGGAAAAGACTTTGGATGCTGGTGTCCCAGAGGTTAAAAAAAAAAAACAAAACTCCCTTCAATAGTGTAGGTTCAGCATTTAATCCAAGTTGGACAGTGGGAGCTGGCAGAGGACTGAGCATCAGTGAATGGAGCCTGGACTCTGAGGTCAGGAACTCTTTCTTGCTCAATTTCTCCACCGGCTAAAACTGCTAGTTCTGGTGGCATCTACTCTCTTTATGAAGAACACTGGTTTGGATTCCTTTAATAAGAGACAACTTCATGTGGGAAGATATGAGGAGAGAGGGTGTTGTCTATCTTCGTCTCTTTATTAATAGTTACGTGGTGGCATCTTTAAGACCATCTCTAGTGTCTGCTCTTGTCCCCATCTGTTCCAGAACATGAGGAAGGAATGCAAAGACCCGATTTTCACTAACTTAAAAATGACTGCATCTACTTACCTCACATGCATCCGTATTAATAAAACATATATAACAAATTGCATATTATTAAAAGTATACATCCTGCCGGGCAGTGGTGGCGCACGCCTTTAATCCCAGCACTTGGGAGGCAGAGGCAGGCGGATCTTTGCGAGTTCGAGGCCAGCCTGGTCTACAAATTGAGTCCAGGACAGCCAGGGCTACACAGAGAAACTCTGTCTCGAAAAACCAAAAAAAAAAAAAAAAAAAGTATACATCCTGAGGCAAACTAAAGGGGACTACTTGGGATCTAAAATGCCACAGGGATAAAGCAGTCATGAGTACACATTGTCAGAGTGTGAGAAACTTCAATGGAAGAGTCTTGTGTGTGGGTATATTTATTGTAAATCATTAATTCTTTAGTAGGTCCCTTTTCTATATTTTTTCCTTCATTTTTGATCTCAGAAAGAACATTTAGTTTAATTTGGCCTCCTGTAGTGACTCAACATGGGCTACAAAAAAAAAATCCTATGACATTCATAGGATAATTTTAGAGAGGTCTTCTTTCAAAAAGCAGCTGATTTTAAATGGTGTCTTTTTTTTTTCCTTTGTTTGAGACAGGGTTTTTCTGTGTAGCCCTGACTGTCCTGGAACTCACTCTGTAGACCAGGCTGACCCCAAACTCACAGAGATCCACCTGCAAGTAGTGTCTTCCAATGCCAAGTTTTAAAAATTTCTGACTTATACCCTTTTTGAGAATTTCTTGTGTTTTGTGTTCTGGTTTTCTGTAAAAGGAGGCAGCCCCACATCACTGAAGAAATGACCCTGTTAAACTCAACTCGGGGACTCTCCCACGTAGTAAACTGTAATCTTATTCCCACATCACTGAAGAAATGACCCTGTTAAACTCAACTCGGGGACTCTCCCACGTAGTAAACTGTAATCTTATTCTCCCTAAATTGTGATAGCCCTCATCTTTTTAAATGACTTTCCTGAAGCAGAGGGGAAGGAGGTGATCGATCTATTCAATATGAAGAAATGCCTTTGTTGCTAACAATAGCTTCCCCGTCTTAGGCCTTCAATTGTTTTATACCTACCTACATAAATACCATGTACCTTAGGGAAAGATGCTGTGAAAAATGCATGATAGGAGCATTTATTATTTCTCTAAATCTTAATCATTTTCCTTCCCATCTCTTGTACAAAACACATCTTTCTTGCTGCCCAAAGCCCATCACTTTTGGAGCCATTACCTTCTGGAAGAGCTGCTGGTGATCCTAATTTCCACGCTTATTGATTCCCAGAGAGGAACACCTGCTGGTGTTGGTGGCTTAAAGCGCTCATGTCTGAACTTGAGCAAAACGTTCCCCTTTTCCTGGCTCTAGGAAAATCTATAATTGTTCACAAATATGTTGTTAAGTGTGATTCCATCGGGGTTTCTTTTTTTTTTTTTTTTTTGGTTTTTCGAGACAGGGTTTCTCTGAATATCTCTGGCTGTCCTGGACTCGCTTTGTAGACCAGGCTGGCCTTGAACTCACAAAGATCCACCTGCCTCTGCCTCCCAAGTGCTGGGATTAAAGGCGTGCGCCACCACCGCCCGGCTCCATCGGGGTTTCTTAACTTAAGTAACAGTTGCTTCTAGGTTGATCCAAGGGAGCTTGATCTTCAAGCTCCCATGAAGCAAGGTCAAAATTTGTTGAAGGGGGTGGGCAGTGAGTTGTGTCAGTAAGTAAAGATGCCTGCTACCAAATCTAATGCCCTGAGTTCAATACCTGGGACTCACATGGTAAAAGAAAAGAACCCATTCCTACAAGTGGTTCTCTAACTCTAAACTACATAGTATGTGGTATACATATAAATAATAAATGATATAAAATAATAATAAATAAATATTTTTAAAAGTTCAAGAGAAAAAAAAAAAAAAGTTCAAGAGTAGTCACTTAGCATAGTAATTTGAATGAAAGGGTAGAGTAGGTTAGCCCCATTTTGTATGACTGAAGTCTTTGGCCCATATATCTCCATATGCAAAGGAGCACCTCCATCTCATGGGTCTCTGCCTTTTGTCTTCATTATTGTATTTGTTATACTGCTAGAGAATCACAGTTCACTCAACAAACATTTCACTAACATTTATTGAGCAATTGCTTTGTGCCACACCCTACACTAGGGCGCCAGGGTCTCTAACAAAGTTCACATTGGGTTTCAATAGACTTGAGCCAATAAGAATTCAGTAAGTTATGTTTAAAAGTAGTTTTCTTTTTAAGTATACAAGCATAGCCCAAAGTTTTTGAGAATTTGATAAAACTACGACGGCATAACACAATGATAGAAACCTCCTTTGCTCTCCAAAGATGTTAAGCACACAGCTCATGAAGAAAGTGAATCTATGTACAGATTTAAGCAGGGCATGGTGGCACACACCTGCAATCCCAGCACTTGGGAGGCAGAGGCGGGAAGATTGGTGCAAGTTCAAGGCTGCCAGGCCAAACAGACAGCTACACACACGCACATGTACAAATTTAGTGAAAAGTTGAAATGCTAGCACAACCTCCTTGGGTCTATTAACATAACCTTCTCTGTACTTGCTCTATCTGAATTTCTTAGTTGCAGACAAATGACAGTTTGCTCCTGAATAATTCAGTTCACACCCAAGAACAAGAAAATTCTCTTATGTAACCTTGCTGCCATCATTGTGCCTACGAAGGTAGGCAACCTTAATATCTAGTACTTAATAGCTAGTCCATATTAACCTTCCCTGTTTTGCCCCCGCCCAACAACCTATAACATACTTTTAAAGAAATCAGAATCTAATTTTTATATCTCTCTATTCAACACTGCAATTTTTTTTTTTTTTTTTTTTGCCAAGTTAGGCCAGTGATCTTGTGGGAATGGGGAATGCCCTTCATTCCAAATTGATTGTTGCTTCATGGCTAATCAGTTACTCTGCCTCTTATTTGTCACATAAATTCCATATTAGGACTGAAAGCATGTTAAGATTGGTGTTTACCTTTACTTATTTACTCTGTGTGTACGTGTATGGATGCACATGTAGCAGCACACATGTGAAGTCAGAGATAACTTGTAGGAGTCAGTTCTCTTCTACCATGTGGAATTTGAGGATCAAACTCCAGTTGTCAGGCTTGGCAGCCAGTGTCTCTACTCACCCTCTCCAGCTTACATGAGATACTGATTGAACATTTTTCATAAGGTGCCCCAGGGGTGCTCCATATTGCATCATATCAGGGTGAACCTCATTCTGGATTGTTCCACTGTTCACCATGCCAAGTTTGATCCTGGCTCTAGGCATTGATTTTGCTCTGGTGCTCTCTCTCTCTCTCCATTATAAAGGTACTTGTTTCCCTCTTACAATGAAAAAGTCATTAGAGGGGGTGACATTTTGGCACTGTGCTGCCAATATTCTATTTCCAGCTGCTTCTGTCTAATGATTTTAGGTCCTAGTCTTAGCCTACATCAATATTCCATCGGTGCTCATATCTATTTTTAATATACTTTGAAAATACATAAGACGTGCTCAGTCACCACTAGTGACAGCTGCTGTATTTATCTATGGCCTGCAGAAGTTCACATGGCAGTAATTATGAGTTCCAGTGGCTGAGTGCTTACTGTGGAGCCAGACAGCCCAGATCTGAGCCCAGCCCACCATTTGCTAAGTGAACTGAACAAAATTCCATCTCTCTGTTTTAGTGTCTTGAGCTGCAAAGGGGGAGCAATGAGGATGCTGGTGGGTTTGTCTGAGGATTGAATAATTCATACACGTTTCCAAAGCAGTGCGTTGTCAGTGCCGTTGCTGTTATTGCCTTGTGGCCAGTCTGCTACTCTACCTCTCATATTGTTTGTAAACTGCACTTCAGGACCTCCTGAGCCAATCTAACCCTTTGCAGGCATTAAATTGTTTGTTTCCCCTGTCGTAGCCAAGAAAGCGCTAGTGATATCATTCCTTCACATGTAAGAAGATTAAGGTGCAAAGAGGTCAAAATCCCTCACACTAGGTCGCTCACAGTAGAGCCAGGGTTAGATCCCAAGCAGTCTGACTCCAGAACATTGTCTGTGAAGGGCTGGCACGTGGAAGAAGGAAGGACAGGATGGAGTTGAAAGGACATCAGCAAAAAGAGCCGCGTGTGCCAGGATTGAAGTTGAAAACCTAGCGTGGCTACCGAAACGGATTGCAAGTTTTGGTCTTTGGAATAAGAATGGCATTCTGTGACACTTAGGTTTGTTCACTTACTGCATTGACATCACTTGCAACCTTCTTCAAGAACCTTAAGAATGTGGAAGAGTCGGAAGTAAGGAGGGGAGAACTAGAAGGCAGGGGCAGGAAATGAAGACGACTGGTACAAAAGAGGAGTTATGAGACTGCCGAGCCTCGGGGTGGAACATGATATTTTGATAGAGTCGGGTTAGGGGGGGTCTTTCTCATTTTTCCCATTCCTGTACTGTAAAATATTTTACTACTGAAACTCTGGAGTATAAGCCTTGTCCAATTCATGAAGCCCACACTGGGCTTCCTTGTAGGACAATGGGTGATAATGTCTGCTGTGGGTAGTAATGCCCCCGGCTGGTTATCTAGGGCATTCGGACCTTGCCTAAGTCTCTCGGATACATACAGTTTTACCGAGAAAAAGCCTCCCCAGCCAGAGATCGGTCTGAGCTCTCATTAGCATTGCCAGAAGGTTCCAGGGCTGTACCTATCTGCTCCTTAAATTGCCATTATGGAAGGCTCTCAAGTGTAATTTTCTAAAGAGAACCAAAAATAAGTGTGTAGAAGGAATTCGGCATTATTAGTGCTTTTATGCATTCCTAGGACCGTCACTGCTAAGGTGCTTCTGCCTTTTCATGTTTTTTAATGAAAAGCAGCCTAATTGATCAATTGGTCACAAAGAACCCTTTTTCGCTTGTTGGTTTTTTCCTTTCCACCCCTCAGCCTTCTACAACCATGGTTTTAAAGGGTCAACCTACAAATGGTTTATGATTTGAGCCTTTTGTCTAATGCTTTATGGGAAAATATTAAACCCAAACTGCTGAGAACTCTGTGGGAACTCAGTCAATAATCAATAGATAGTTCTCTTGCTAAATATGAATTTCAAGAAGAACCTAAAGAACAAAGAAATATTAACAGGGGAGAATATGAATAGGGAAAAAAAACTGGTTGATTTGTAATTTGAAATTTCTGTTCACATTTTATAAGTTAGAGATTTTAGTCCTTTGTAAAGGAGCAAAGCATGAAGTCAGGGTGAGAGAGAGAGATGGCTCGGTGGGTAAGGCACTTGCATGAGGCCCTGAGTTTGGATTCCCAGCATGCCTGACTTGGCAGTTCAACGTGTAATCCCAGAGCTGAGAAGGCCGAGGCAGGAAGATCCCTGGAGCTTGTTGGCCAAACAACCTAACAAAATTAAACTTCAGGTTCAGTGAGAGACCCTGTCTCAAATAAGATAGAAATCAATTGATAAAGGCACCTGATATTGACCTCTGGAAACCACACACATTTGTACACACACACAGACACAGACACACACACACACACACACACACACACACACACAAACACACACACACACACAAACACACACACACACACACACACACACACACACACGGTCAGCTGGAAAGCCTCTCTTCCCCTATATACAATTTGTTATCAATATGTGTATTATTGAATCAGTAAGTGGTTGTAGCAAGCAGAGCTTAATCATATATTAAGTCTAGGAAAACTAACAAATTTTAACACCTTTATATATTAACTTTTTAAATCATCTGTAAATAACACTGATGCCCACAGCACAAAGTTCTCAGTGGTGTGAGAGCAGGGTGAGGGGAGCCATGCTTATATTCAGCCTCCTACTCCCCACCCAGATTTTCCCCTGGTATCCATCCATATAAGCCCAACAGGAAATTTCCTCTAGATTTGTTTTACTCTGAGCCTGACAGGATTTAAAAAATGGGTTTTTGCACACTATCTCACTTGATCTTGGTAAGGTCTTCAAGGCAGATTAACCGCATGTCTTACCTCTAATCTTGCAGGGAGGGAAAAGGAGAGTCTAAGGGCCTCACTCAAGGCACAGCCTTCCTCCATGCCCCTCTCGGCGGCGTCATTCTCCCATCATGGGAACCCTCCTTACCTGGAGTCTGCAGGTCTGGATTCTGGCTCTACCTAAGAGATCTGGCTGTGCGACCTTGAGCAGGTCACAGCTCCCCTGGGCCTCCGTTTCCTCTGGTCAAGCGAGAGTTCAGAGTTTATGTTCTCTGACACCCTCTGGTTTTTCTATTGGTAATTAAGTATCCCTCCAGGACCAGATGGTAAATGACTCTTGCCCTACGTGGCAAGACTCCTCACCCTTCCCTGTAAACCATGAGTGTTGGCATCTTATTCCATCTTGATAGATTCCTTTGCAAGATCCAAATCTTATTAGGAACAATAAATATCTGTAGTGCCTTTACAGGCCACTGTGTGTCATTCTGCCAGGCACCTCATCTGCCACAGGGCTATTTGACAGCAATTATCTTCTGACCCTGTGCTCTGTAGCACACTGTTTCCTTACCCCTCATGGGCACTTCACAGTGCCACATGGACATAAGTAGTGCCGATGGGCTTGTTCAGGGCTGATATGCCCTGTGTTCCCTAAAGAGGTTGTTCCTCTAGAAGGACACAATGTCTTCCACATGGTTTATCATTAAAAGTTATATCCTTGGGGCTAAGGGGATATTTCATTAGTCAAGTGTTCACCACACAAGCCTAGGGACCTGAGTTCTAGAACCCACAGAAAAGGTGTAGATGTGTGTGCCTTTAATCCTGGTTCTTGGAAAGGAGAGAGAAAAAAAAAATCTGTGGGTCTCATTGGCTAGCTGGTTTTGCTGAGTCAGTAAGTTCAGTGAGAGACCCTGCCTCAAAAATTAAGGTGAAGAATACTGAGGAAGAAACTAACATTGACCCCTGACCTACACACACACACACACACACACACACACACACACACACACACACACACGCATGCACACACACACTGGCACATACCTGGACATGTGCATGCCCACCCACCCCCCACAGTCTTTAAGATCTCTGAAATAGACTTGACCATTGGAGAATCATGAACTCTCATCTCAAAAGCTCTGAGACCAAAGAAGGACATAGCAGTTCCTTTCCCAAGGGCCATTGGCAGAGACAGGCTGAGTAGCCACAGGGATGACTTTCTTTACTTGTGATTTGTCACAGATGGTGGGAAGTCAAAGCTGTGTTTCTCATCGTTCTGCTTTTTAAGGTTTCTAAATTGACTTCAGGCCATGCGGCCATAGCCACATCTTGCAAAGAAGTGTATATTTTGTACCATGCTAGGTCCTTAGAGCGATGGGAATAACACTACACCCTACAATGAGAGTGATGGAGCATGAAGCAAGCTCCTGTGTGTTGTGTTCTATTCTCAGCCTCTCAGATGTCTCAGGGTGGCTTGTCTGCTGCTCTGTCCTTGAACAAAGGGACACTGTTCTTTAACCCAATACACAGGAGACTCTGGAAGATCCATGCATGATAACCCTGAAAACTTTTGTATATCTTTTTCCAGACTGTAAAACATGTAGCATCTCATCAGAAAAATGCCTTACATGGCCTTTACTTAAACAAGCTCAGTCTGTGGCATTTTGGTCTTTTAGATCAATATTTATAAATAGACCACAGTGCATTTTATGAACCAAGGGCCCGTGCAGCATTGTAACATGTAGTACCCCACAAATACCCAAATAAATAATGGGCAACTGTGAAGTGAAGGGGCCTCCTAGCTAGAGAGCCACCCACTGGTGCCTGGAGGAAGAGAGAGGCAGTTTTTAGACAGAAGGCTAGTTTTCTACAGCATGGATGAGCAACATCCACATGGAAATGAAGATGTAAGGGAGTAAGATGTATGCCACAGCCAGCTTTGTCAGATCACATTATGTCATAAACCAAAGGGCTGATTCAGTTATTAGCATCAAGAGAGGAGCTGCCATGCTTTGTCGTTAGATGTTATGAAAGATTACCTGCCCAGAGACTTTAATTCACCTTTTGGCTGCTGTCTGCAGAAATTCCCTCAGTCTCTTGTTGGTCAGGACCTGGATGCACTGAGAACATTTAGGAAGATAAAAATCAAAACCATAACAGAGTCCTCTTCACTGGGGAGCCAGTAATCTCAGGAAAAGTAGGAGAAGCAGAAGAAAATGTCTCCATAGCGGGGAGTCTATGACAAGGAGACTTCAGAGAAAATAGCTGGAGGTGGGGATTTTTAAGGACGGTTTCTTGGAGGAGACCTACCTGAGGGCAGAAGGAGGAACTGATTCATCCAGAAGAGTGTGTGTGTGTGTGTGTGTGTGTGTGTGTGTGTGTGTGTGTGTGTG
>CAJQZJ010000418.1:5220895-5275356 GCA_907164525.1 Lophiomys imhausi | reverse complement strand
TGTGTGTGTGTGTGTGTGTGTGTGTGTGTGTGTGTGTGTGTGTGTGTATGTGTGTGCGTACATGTATATATACATGAGCATCTTCTTTAATTTTATCCTTTGATATAAGATCCCCTATCCAACCGGGGGCTCAGTGATTAGCCAGTTGTCCAAATGGCTGTAGGGACCCACCTGCCTCTGCTCCATCCTGTTCAGGGATTACAGACCCTGTGCCTGGCTTTTGTTAGGATGTTGGGAATTGAACTCATATCCTCATTCTTGAAGACAAGCACTTTACTGACTGAGCCATTTCCCTGGCCCCCCCTGAAGTTTTCACATGATGTAAAGGAAATCATGAGGGAAATGGAGTATAATTTTGTTCAAAATGTCTATTTTGCAAGCAAAATTATGAGAAGACCCTCGGGAGTTATTTTACACCGGGGATACAGAAATTAAATTTCTACGACTAGAGCCTCTCTCTTCCCACACTCTATCGTGTCTCTTGGAGTCTTCTTTAAAAGAAAAGAAATCTTGGCTTGTTGAACCTGGGCCACAGTTTTGCATGCTGTCACATTTGAAGTGGCCCTCTCTGGGAGGATTCCAATTTACAACTCTTCTTCAGCCAGGGTGTTCAGAATGGAACAGAGTCTGACAGTACAGATACCACAGGGTGATTCTGCCCTGGACCTCCTCCCTCTGCTTCTGTCAATACGGCCCATGGCTGCGATGGACTCTGTGGTGATTATGCCACGTTACTGACTCATACCGAAGCTCATGAGCTAGAACCCCAGAGTTCTCATGTGCCTAGTGTTCATTCTATCTCCCTCTCCTTCCTTCCCTCTCTCTCCCCCTCTGCGTTTTTGTGTGTGTGTGTGTGTGTGTGTGAGTGTGTGTGTGTGTGCGTGCGTGCGCGCGCTGACACTATAGTCACAGAGGTTTAATATGACATTTATCCTTATTACATCTGATCTTAGTGATAGCAACCTGTCAGAATATTCCAGAATGGGCAGATTAGCTCTCCCTCCCTCGGGTGAGCACTCAGCAGCTAGTGCAGCAGCACAGCTAAGCTCATGCTAATTCCTGGCCTCAGAGGCTTTAGAACTGTGTTGTCTTTCCTATCTGTAAGTCATCTGCAGCCCTGGAGAAATCTGTATCTTTAGACATGCTAGGACCTCACTGTAAAACAGTAACAAATGTGAGTGGCCATTTCCTTTCCAAGGTTACACAAAGACTTAGGTGTGCACACAACCCAAAGTCAGTGTTAACCTGAGCAGTATTATGTGAAAGAAGGAAGAGCTTTGTGTCACACTCTGGGCAGCTTTCAGAGGATCTGATTACACATATAGCGTGTTACAGCTAGCGGGCATTCACTTGTGCAACTATTTTAAAGATATGACTGTGTTATCTGATTTGATGTTGTAATAGTATTGTATGGAGTTAATATAATTTTTGAGTAAAATTATTTGCCATTTGAGTAAATGCCATTCTTCTTTGCGAGATCAAATGGCATAAACTCTTGAATGGTATGAAGACCATGTAATGAGGAATGGCTTTCATGTAACCAAGGCCAAAGGCACACAAGCTCTTTAGACTTTAATTTCCATGATGAATTTATTTGTCATGTTCCTGGAGACTCTCAAACATGACTTGAGGATTCTAGATTTATTTAAAAAAAAAAAAAGTAGGTAGCAGTTGGGAGGTAGAGGCATTTGTGAACTACATAGCAAGTTCAAGGGCAACCTGGGCTACATAGTGAGACCCTATATAGAAAGAAAAAAAGGAAAGAAGGAAAGAAAGAAAGGAAAGAAAGGAGAGGGGTTGGTGTTGTATTGGTGTGAAAAGTAAAAGAACTTCAATCTCTCTGTGTGTGTGTGTGTATGTGTGTGTGTGTGTGTGTGTGTGTGTGTGTGTATAGGTGTGTACAGAGGTGCATACATTTGTGGAGCCCAGAGGTTGTTGTCTGATGTACTCCTGAATTGTTCTCCATCTTATATATTGAGACAGTCTTTCACTGAATCTGCAGCTTACCAATTGGATGTGACTGGCTGCCAACGAACTCTGGCATTCTGGTGTCTCTGATCCTCTTGTGCTGGGATTCATTTCACCTGGGTCTTGAGAGACACATCTCAGGTGCCCATGCTTGTGTAGCAAGCGCTTTACAGACTGAGCCATATTTCCAGCCAAGAACTGTAATACTATAAGCAATGAAACATTCAAACTTGGACTAGAGAGATAGCTTGATAGCCAAGAGACCGGCTGCTCTTCCAGAGGAACCAGGCTCAATTCCCAGCACCCACATGATGGCTCACAACTGTCTGTAACTCAAGTTTCAGGGAATCCAACACCTCCTCCTGGCTTCTGTGGGCCCTAGACATACACATGATACACAAACATACATCCAGACAAAACATTCATATACATTATATATATACACATATAAAATATAATATATAGTAAACAAAATATATAGTGTGTAAATATATATATATATCAGTCTCTTTCCTGATTTTGGATTTCGGAAAGCTTTTCTTGGTGACTCTTGAGCACAGTGATGTCTAGGAAGGCTGATGCACAGTGAGGAGGCTCCGCTGGCTTTGCCCACACTGCATCCTAACACAGTTTCCCTAAATTGTGGCATTTTCGCGAGTGTAGACAGTCATTAGTTATGACTTAACCAGGTTTGAATGTTCCCAGTATGCACAGCCTTTTCTCAAGATGTATATCACCACTGGCTTTACATACCCTTGCCTTGCTAGGTCTTTGCAGATCACGTGTTTACCAAAACCCATCCCTAGGAAGGCTGCTTAGCAATGCTGGGAGACAGATACCTCTGGTTGTCATCATTTGGACATGGGATGTGCTTGGTGGGTGGAAGCTGGAAATGCCACTAAACTGCATTGCACAAAATAGTCCCCACAGTCACTGGCTTAGATAGATGTTAGTGGCAGAAGAGTTGAGAAATCCTTTTGTGGGGTACATAGTTTCTAAGGAGCTTGTGGGTGCATGCTGTAGGAAAATAGAACCATGCATTTGACCAGAGAAAGAAAAACAAGTTGGCATTAGCCAGAGTAATGTTGGGGTCCTGGGAGGGGACAGGGAATAGAGAATTCTTCTGCAGATAAGAAGAGGTAGCTAGGAGAAGTTGTACCCAATGCTCTTATGCACAGTCAGTTTAGGTAGCAGAGCTGGGGTTCAGGGACTAAGTGCCAGGTGACTGTCACAGGAGGGCTGGGGGGTAGGTAGGAATGGAGAGATGGAGAGGGTGGCAGGCAGTAGAGTAGATATTTTCTTATGATCTCAACATCTTGTAAGACCTGGAAAGTAAGAAAATGTGTTGAGTATTAGTAAGGAGTAGCAGGAAGGATTTCAGGTAAATACAATAAGAAGAAACTTGAGGGGGCAGAACTCACTGGTTAAAACTGGGCCACCTGAAAGCCATACCTGCCGCAGAGGCTGACCTGTATGTAGCAGGGTCAACTGAGCGATCACCTCCAGTGAGCTTCTTAATCCCTCCCCATCATGGAGAGGCTTCTGCTGAGTCCACCGTACAGTTGACTTGCAAGAAAGGGTCGAGCACTCAGAGCTATGGAGAGAGGCAGTCAAGAAGCAAGCTGAGTCCTGACCCTGGCTACTGCAAAACCACAGACTAAGAGCCTAGAGAGAACCAGAGAGGTCCCCTCAGGTCGATTCCCTCCAACAGGGAAGCTAAGACATTTCAGAAAGACTACCTCCTCTTCAACTGTAAACTTTACAAAGAAAGATTTGTCAAGGGCCCGTGGGTTCCTTAGAATCCATCCAAGTCACTCCTTCCCGACACCCACATTCTCCTCAGCCGAGCAGGTTTCTTTCATCCTCCCCAGCACACCCCCAACAGTGTCCCACCCAGCTTCCCCTTCACAACTCCATTAGTTTGCTGCCCCAAGCATCTCTTGCCAACCTTTGCACTCCATCCATGACCCTCTGGACCCCCTCCAAGTCTTGCCTGCCTGAAAGTGTTACCACCAAAACATGTTTATTAAATGTATCCTGTACGAAGACTGCCCTTTTGGCCGTGGAAAGTGAAGAGAGAATGGAGAAGAGCATTCACAGCTTTGTTGCTTTTTATTCTGTTGTCTTCCTCCAGGGAGTTGTGGATCTTGGCTGGGTTTATAGTCTAGCTGGTACAATCATCCTTAGGCTGTTTCACTGCAACATCTCGATTGTCCTGCAAATGTTTTCTTGTGACCCTTGTCAAGGACAGAAGAGTTTGCTGTCATTGACAACGGCTCCTATGTGAATTTCCCTGTAAATAAACCTGAGATCAATGCCTTTGCTCAGGCGCTGAAGACAGTACTCCACTGCCATGTGGGTTTTGATTCAAATGAGCTGCAGAGGGATTTATTCGGCTGAATTCACTCTATGGCAACTGGATTAATCTCATTTCACATCGTGTCTCTAAGTAGGAAAGCAAACTGATTTTCAGCAGGCTAAATGGTATGTTGATGCTGCCAACATCCATCAGATTTATCCTGGCTGAATCGCAACAATAACAGTGTCCTGATTATTTCCCCTTCCACAAAGCAGTTGCCAGAGTGCACCACTTTAGGATGGGCTTTTATGATAGAAATGGAATGTTCTGGAATGAGACAGAAGGCAGATACATCAAACAGATGAGCACACCTCTCTGGACAGATCCTGAGGTCCAGCTCTTGGGCCCCTAACATTATTATTATTTTTTGAAAAAGTTATCTTTTTTAGCGTTGAGTGTGGCAGTACACACCCATAATCTCAGCACTTGGGAGGTACAGACAAGGAGGGTCAGGAGTTCACCCTGAGCTAGCAAGCTCATGGCCAGCCTGGCTACGTGTGACTTTGTCTCAAAGCCAAAAAGATTTCTCTTTCTCTTTGCCTCCCTCTGTCCCTCCTATGTTTCTGAAACTTTTGAAGCTACTGTTGAAGCTACACACAAGCCCTACTGGCAGCTGAGGCAAGGACAGTATGTGCCTACTATGTGCCTGCATCACACTGAGGATCTTCTGCTTTCTGCCTGGTTCAGAGTCTCCCTTCTGATGTGTATTTGTCCCTTCTACATCACTCAGTTCCCAAAGCCAACCCCTCTGCCTCCAGGGACTCCCAGTGTCTGTGTTGGGCCCTCCCCCTCCTGCATTGCTGGCTTCAGCTGGCCCATGTTTCTTGAGCAACATGGCTGCTGTAGAAAGCACGGCTTTCTCTAGTGGGTAAGTTCTCTAACCAGCAGTCGTTGTCAAAAGGAAGAGCTTTCAGAGATCTATCTGGGATGGCACGGGGTTGCTATATGGACCAGATGTAATAATGGGTATAAGAGAGCAATTTGTAAACTGCAACATGCTCTCCAAGAGAAATCGTGACTATATTATATGATGTCAGGGTTTAGAAAGCAACTGGATGGTATAGAAGACCTCAGCAAGGCTCCTTCCATAGAACAGTTGAAGTAGAAAATTACAGAATTTGGGACATTGACCCATAAGCTTTTTTAAAAAGTTTTTATGGTGAAAGCCCACCTGTGGAGTGGAGGACACACACAGTTCCAAGGAACTCATCTGCTCACTCCTCCAGAACAAAGGGCCTCTGCTCTTGCTTCAACTCCCCCAAGACCCTCACAATACCTTCCAAAATCCTAGTCAGGCTTAAAGGGCTAGCCTCAAATTCATACCCTCTATCATCCACTCCCCTTTAAGATGGGAGGACTCTGTCTAGATGGTCCTGTCAGTCTTATGTTACAGTTGGGCATACATGCACCACTTCGGAATCAACTGAAGCCTGTACATCAGCCACAGCCCTACCCCAGTACTGCCACACCACCCCAGTGAAGGTAAATAGAGGCAACAGCTTAAACCAGTGAAAGGAGAAAACTGTGTTGACCAAAAGGGTCCTGCAAAAGGGCTTGTCTTTGAGGGTTAGTACTTGATTTAGAAGGCTGTACCTTTACCACCCCTCTGAAGCAAACAGGGTCTATAAAATGAACTCATAAAAACCCTATGAATAGTGGGGCACCAAACAAAACAAAAAAGCCAAATTATATTTGAGTATCATGCATGGTAGTTCATGCTTCTAATCCTAGCACTCAGGAGGCAGAGGCAGGCAGATTTCTGTTAGTTCGAGGCCAGCCTGGTCTACATAGCCAGTTCTAAGCTAGTCAGGGCTATATAGTGAGACCCAATTTCAAAAAAGTACATATTTATCCTGGCACTTATCCCTTATTCCTAGCACTAGGGAGGGTGAGGCAAAAAAGTCATGAGTTCAAGGCCAATCCAGGCTATTCAGCAAGACTGTCTCAAAAGAATAAGCTATTCGTGGTGGTGTGCACACCTGTAATCCAAGCATCCAGTGCCCTGGGAGGCGGAAGCATAAAGATCTCAGTGTTCAAGGCCAAGCTGGGCTACATAGTGAGTTCCAAGCCAGCCTGGGATGTATAGCAAGACCCCATCTCAAGAAAATCAAACGTAAGTGTTATAAACATAAAAATTATTTCCTGCACTTGTCTGTACATTTTCTACTTTTGGGCTGAGCATAGAAAGACCACATCAGATCTAAAAGTTACAGTTGAACATGTTTTCTTGTAACTAGATTTTCAACTTAAATTCAAACCACAGTTTGAATTGTGAGCATCGTTCTTTACTTCCCAGTTTGGTTGTGGTTTATCTGACTGAACATGGCACCCCATGGGAGTGCTTTGAGGCTACACTGCACACAATGCAGACTGCACTGCTCCCTTATTCGAAGGAATTTGTATAGAATGTGAGAAAACATTACTTTTTGCACATAAAAAAATAATAATGGGCCGGGCAGTGGTGGCGCACGCCTTTAATCCCAGCACTTGGGAGGCAGAGGCAGGCGGATCTTTGCGAGTTCGAGGCCAGCCTGGTCTACAAATTGAGTCCAGGACAGCCAGGGCTACACAGAGAAACCCTGTCTCGAAAAACCAAAAAAAAAAAAAATAATAATAATAATGGGCCGGGTGTGGTGGCGCACACCTTTAATCCCAGCACTGGGGAGGCAGAGGCAGACGGATCTCTGTGAGTTCAAGGCCAGCCTAGTCTACAAAGTGAGTCTAGGACAGCCAGGGCTACAGAGAAACCCTGTCTCAAAAACAAAACAAAAACAAAAACAAAAACAAAAATAATAATGGTACTAGCGAAATTGCTCAACAGTTAAAAGCATGGACTGGGGGCTAGAGAGATGGCTCAGTGGTTAAGAACACTGGCTGGTCTTCCAAAGGACCTGAGTTCAAATCCCAGCACCCACATGGCAGTTCACAGCTGTCTGTAATTGCTGGGCATGTTGGTGCACGCCTTTAATCCCAGCACTCAGGAGTCAGAGGCAGGAGGATCTCTGTGAGTTCAAGGCCAGGCTGGTCTACAAAGTGAGTCCAGGACAGTCAAGGATACACAGAGGAACCCTGTCTCGAAAAACCTAAAAAAAAAAAAATTATGGACTGCTCTTTCAGAGGACCCAAGTTCAGTTTCCAGTACCCATATTAGCCACCCCACAATCAATCAATCAATCTCTCTCTGTGTGTGTCTCTCTTCCTCCCTCCCTCCCACCTTCCCTTACACACACACACACACACACACACACACACACACACACACACACACACACGCTTTAAAATAAATACTTTTTAAAAAAATCCTTGCCTGGATGTAATAATACACCCTTGTATTCTCAGCACTTGGGAGGCAGAGGCAGGAGAATCACAAATCAAAATAACAAGATTCTTTCCACATACACACCTGAAAGCAAATCCCTGAGCTGTTTGTGAGTGTATACATGTTTGTGTGTGTACACATGTTTGTGTGTGTACACAGGTGTGCAAGTGTATGTAGAGGAAATCCCTGAGCTGTTTGTAAGTGTATACATGTTTGTGTGTGTACACAGATGTACAAGTGTATGTAGAGGCCAGAGGAAGATGGTGGGTGTCTTCCTCCGTTGTCTTCCACCTTATTTCTGAGGCAGGGTTTCTCTCTAAGCCTGGCACTCACTGACTGAGCTATCCTGACTGGCCAGTAACCAAGGAGCCTCTGTCTCTCCACCTCTACAACTCTTGGGCTTACAGGCACACCCAGATTTATCCTGGGTACTGGGCATCATGTTTGTGTGGCAAGTACTTCAGGGACTACAACATCTCCTCGGTCCCTGTTTTGTTATTTTAATGTTTTAGCACAGCAGAGATTTTATATTTTGATCAGAGAACTTTTTAAGGAATCGTCTTTTAGAAGGTTAAACATAGAGCAACTGCCAAGTACATGGTATATGCTCACTACGTGTTTTTTTAAGACTGTGTGTTCCCAGACAAAGGATAACTTAGGTTATTTAAAACAGCAACTGGCAAGAATGGCTTCTGATTGCTTCTCTTTTTCATGCACATTAGAAATCATTTTCAGAAATGGGAAGTTGGAGAAAAGATCCAGAAGCACTACAGTACCTGCATTGTTGAAAGCAGATTGTGCTTATGTTGGTAGTGAGGGATTTATTGTTATACTGGATTAGACTTGTGTCGTTAATGTAATAAGGGATTGGCCCAGAGCCCTCACCCTGAACCAGCGTCTGAAACACAGCCCTCAATAATTCCATGTAACACAGTCTTGGCACACAGCCCTAACCTCAAACCCCAGCCAATTTTCCTAACAACATACTTCCCCATCACCTGCCAGCAGCTTCTTGTTCCCCAACACTCCCCCAAACCCCTCAAACCAGGGAGCTTTCAATGAGTTAAAAAGGGAAATTCAGAATTACCTAGTTCTATTAGTATTTGCCATATCTTTGTGGACTTGATTCAAAACGTGAACAAAACCACTGGAACGTGCTCCAACTGCTCGCCTCTGGGCCGTGTGACCAGTAGTTGATTACCTCTAGGTGTGTTTGGAGCTGTTCTTGCCCTAGATGGTCTAAGCTATAATAGGCATTGCTGTGAGGTTTTAGAGTCCATGACTTGGGGTTGGGATCCCATTGGATGGCACAAATCAGGCAGAATTGTGAATGCTCTGTCCAAGAAGGAAAAGAAAAATCCAAGGAATACTCTTGGCCTTGAGGGAGAAGTTTAGATGGGTGCTGAACTTGTCGTGTTGCCGTCTCAGCTCCTCCCTTGCCCACAGGTTTGGTGCATATAAGAGATTTAGATGTAGAGGGGTTTGTGGTTCTCTTCAAAACTGAAAGCAATTCTGTTTTCTCAGAATTGTGTATGTGGCATGGCTGCTGTCCCAGCTCCAAGTCAACCAAACCTCAATAATATCCTTCCTGACTCAAGCTCCTGCAGCATTTTAAGATGTGGTCCCTATATCCACACAACAATAAATGATACAAGGAATGACTATTCATTCTCTAGAAGGTGGTTAACAGATAGATGAGGGGAAACTGGGGTCCAGAAGAGGTGCTGTAACTTATGGCTTGTTCATCCTTCCTTGACCAGTCCACATCTCTTAGACTACTGTAGAAGATAGAGTTTTTGCCCCCTGGTGCTGGGAACTGGTTTCACACATGGTAGGCAAGCATACTATCACTGAGATATTAGCTTTTTATCCCCAGCCCACCCTCGCATTTTGAGACTAGGTCTCTTGTAGCCCAGGCTGGCCTGGAACTCACTATATAGTGGAAAATAACCTTGAACTTCTGATCCTCCTGCCTCCCAAAGGTTAAGAGTGCAGGTGTGCACCAACAAACACAGTTTATGCAGTGTTAGGGATCAGCCTGAGAGTTCAGGCCGGCCAGGCAAGCATTTTATTTTGTGAGTGGAAAACAAATTCACACTGCCACCTCGTCTATGTCGGAATTTGCTGTTGTTTGGAATCAACCACACCTCTTGTGAAACTTTTTATGAATAATAAATAACAGGTGATAACAATCGAGCTCTTCTGGGATGCCCAAAACTTATCTTTTCACATTCACTGCAGGGCAGGTTGATGCTCTAGCTAGGCTCTGAGTAATTGACACTTTTGGAAAGTTTGCCTAGTTGCCATTCACCTTATTTGTTAGTCTATAATGTGTTTTAATGTGCAGAGTTGTATTATATAAACAAAAATTTTCATTATTATAATAACATTTTTCCCATAATTGCAAAAATATTCCTGACCTGAATTTATTCTTGTCATGGCCATGTGAGCAAGCATAGTCTTGTTTGCCTGTGAAATATATTAATAATATATTAATTAGCTTCCTGACGCTGCCCAAACAAGGAACAAGAAAGATTTATCTAAACCATGGAAACTGAAATGAAGCCAACACCTTATTAATTATAGTTTAGGGACTGCCTTAGAATCTAAGTCGCATAGCAAATTCAGAGCTAACTTTTGAGAGAAGATAACAGAAAATACCACTCAATTAGCAAAACACTTATTTAGCATCTAGTGTGGGAAAATACTGGAAGGTCAAAGAGGTTGAGACATAAAATTGGCCAATTTCATTTTATGTTCACAGTTAAAAGGCAATGAAAGACAAGGTCACATAAGTGTTTTGATTTAGTGTCAATTAACCTCAGTGTGTTGGGTTGAGCTGTATGAAACTGATAAAAATCTGACTAATCTTAATGCCCCCTCCAAAATGGCCATTTGCTAGAATTAGACCTTAAACAAAGGTACTTTTGACATGCTGTCCCAGCACCTAAAACATAATGCTCTTTTCATTTTCCTTATATATCTTTATACTAAATGGTTCATCATTGGTTGAAGCCGCCATTGTAAGAACGGCCGCTGCTAGAAGGTGGGTACAGGTCAGGGATCGGGCTCTTTTTTTGTTCTATTTAGTCAGCACTGGGTCACTAATAGCATACATTTTAAGTTTTAAAGTTTCTGATTACATTAGATTCATCTCATGATTCTACTTAAGAGTTATTGCCCCTACTACCTGCCTTCTGTGTGGCATTCCCACCTTAACTCTCCAATGACATTTGTGTTGATACCTCCACGCATAACCTCCATCCCTCTTCCCACCCACTGTGCAAAGGTGCTTCCATCTCTCTGAAATGCCTCTCTTCTGAGGTTAAACCATGTATTCCTTTCCTCAGCGTTTACCATAGACTAAGTACCAAGCATCTGCTTCTAATAGGTTTGGAGATATTCCCCCTAGCAGTTATTAAATCACCTCATTAAAAATACATCCAGCCAGCTGATGCTGGCTACTACAGCAACTGAGGATGAACTAGTAAATAGTGAATAAGAAATCTGTTGAGTACACTAGAAAGGACAGGCTATATGAAATATATTGTTACAGGGTTGTGGGTCATGGGTCTCCATGTGGGAGAAGTCCTTATCCAGGCAGGGTGAGTCTGCTTTGTATCATTTCCTGGCATGTAATCTGCGCCATGTAAAAGACAACAGCCCACACTGATGGTTCTAGAAGGTTAGCATAAGCTGTGCTCCTAATTTCTTGTTACATAATCTCTGGCATGCAAATCAGATCTATTCAAATAATGGTCATGCAGATAAGGGCAGTCCCAGCTGATTATGAACTGTTTATGGACTTGGATCACTAGTTCTGTGGTGTCAAGTTCTGAGTTCCCTGGATGTCAGTTTAGGATTGCTGGAGGCCACTCTATGAAAATACCCTAATGGAGGACCAGATTTTTTTTTCCTGTGCTCTTACCAACTGTCTACCCTGCACAATACGTACATTAATATAAATACAACTAGACACCACCCAGGTCCATTCCATGCTTTGATCTACTTAATCTTACCCACCAGATTAGTGCCATTATTACATCTATTAAAGAGAAGAAAACAGCCACTCAGAGTAGTAAACAGCCTGCACTTTAGTCCCAGCACTCAGGAGGTAGAGGCAAGCAGATCTCTGTGAATTAAGGACAACCTGAGCTACATAATGACAATCTGGACAGACAGACAGACAGAAAAAAAACTGAGGCCAGAAAAATTATGTGAACTCCTAAAACTCAAGGCCTTAAGCAGGGTGTCAATAACTCATGTGATTATCTTGGGAACTCAATGTTAAAAACCGAATGCTTTTCCTGGACTCTGAGGTCAAAGTGTGACAAATTAGCATTACCTTCTGATGTACTACCAATGAGGCTATCTCCAAGGACACTTGCTCCTGGGACACTGTTTTCTCTCAAGAAGACCCTCTTGCCACTGCACCCCCAGCACACACAAGGGACTCTCGCACTGCCTGTAGCATTCTCGCTGAGTCACATCTAACCCCACATCTTATCTGCACCCTGCCGAGGTCCAGACACTGCCAAGAAAGCGATCCCCATTCTTCTTTGCGCTATGCCCAGCGTGCATGTGCTGATGGTGTGCCTTGATTCACAGAAAATCCACAGAAGTTATCGCAGTCAACCTGAGAAGTCGGTGACTCATTCACACCCCTCTTGAGGGGCTCCTGTCGGCTGCTGCAGTTCTCCTGAATTGGCTTCAGGCCTCCGCAGCTCAGTGTAGCTCGCCATCCATCAGTCTGGCTTTCCTCCCAGCAGATGAATGCTTACTTTTTTGGCATAGGCTTTGGAATTGCCTTTGAGTTCCATGACCAGCCGCCCCTGTTCTGTACCACTGTGACCCCACTGTGCATATCCCCGAGGCAGGATAAACAAGGTTGCCTTGCAAAAATAAATAAATAAATAACAGGGAGGAAAATGCTGGCTCCTTGGCCCTTACAGTAAGTGCCATCACTCCTTAGGTAAAGTCTGAGTAACTAAATAGGACTCAATTGATGCCAACTCTTATAAATATACACACACATGTGGATGCTGAAACATAGACCCTGACAGCCCAGAGCAAAACAAAAAAGCAATGTCTGTCTTATTCTCAAAATGAGAACTGGTAGGCCGCCTCTCCAGGATAAAGAATGGGGAAATGGACAGAACACCACAGTGATGAGAACACTGCACAGGCACCTCAGGCTCAGCTGCTCAGAAGGCTGAGGCGGGAGGACCACTTGGGCCCAGGACAGGCACATAGAGTCATGCAGTGAATACCAGAGAAAAAGGTAGTTACTATACCAGTGACAAACTGTTAATATAGTCAGGGATTTCCTTGTTTAAATTGAATCTCAGCCAGCTGTGGTGGTGCATGCTGTCATAGTTCCAGTGTTCAAGAGGCCGAGGCAGCAGCTTCATGAGTCTAAGGCTAGCCTGAGCTTCACTGCAGGTTTGAAGTCAGCTTGGACTGCATGGTGATATCCTAAATCAAAACAAGAACAAGGAAAAAAAGAAAGAGAGGGAAGGAGTGAAGACTTACAATAGCCACGCGGGCTTACTGAGTTTTCTGGAGTTTAACCTCAGGCTCCTATCAGTGGAAGCTTGCCATCTATTTCAGCCTCTAGTAAGGCACTACGGAAGAATGAAGACAGTGCCAGTCAAATGGGGTTGCAGTTTCCCAGTTACAACTTGTCGCCTACGTGACTGGGAGGGGTCACTTCACCATCCTGGGCTTCCATTCTTCCACCTATAAAATGGAAATAATAAAATCAGAGGAGCTGGTGTGGGTTCACGGACAGATCAGATGACATGATAGAGAAATGTGATTTGTTCAGTCATTTTGTTTTTGTGTGTGTTCATGTTTCTTTGTATCTGTGTCATGGGGCACGTGTCGGTCAGAGGACAGCTTGCAGGATTCACTCTCCTTCCCCTGTGTGGGATTGAACTCAGGTTGTCAGGCCTGGGAGCAAGCACCTTTACCCACTAAGCCCTTTCGCTGGCCTTACTTATTTATATTTATTTATTACATTTAAAATACATTGTTTTGCATGTATGTGCACGCATATAGACAGGACAGCTCTTGGGTCCCAGGGATAAAACTCATGTTGTCAGGCTTGATGACAGGTAGCTTTACCACTGAGCCATCTTGCTGGCCCTGTGTGAGTAATTTATAATAGTAAACTGAAATGGGCTACAGAACCCAATAGGAAACCAGTAAGGGGGTTTTTTGTTTTGTTTTGCTTTGCTTCTGTCTAGCAGGCACTTCAGTCTTGGCCTTCTCTTTGTCTTTATGGAGAAGCTTAGCCATCCTTGGAGCACAATCTTTCCTTTCATTAAGAACCATTATTAAGTGTCTTCAGGTTTCTCTTTTACAGGAAATGATCCCGATTACTTAATGAGTCTGTTTTACATGCTCTAATCATTTATTTGAACTTCCTAACCATCTCCAGATGCAGAGCACACAGAAACATTGTCAAGGAAAATGTGGTCTTGAAATATTTGAAATATTTTATCATCTGCATCCCATTAGCTCAAAATGTCTAAACCTCACTGTTCTAAAGAGCACACTTGTATTCTTTCTTGTGCTGGCCTCTGCTGTATCATCAAAGCCACTGACTCACAGATGTGTAGGTCGCCGGCCAAACCAGAAGAGACCATGGGTTACTCATTCATTCAACCTTTATTGAGCACCTGCTGTGTGCCAGGCACTGTATTTTTGCTCTCGGGCCACAAATAAGTTACTCTCTACTCAGGCACTCATGACAGGGCCCCTTGTAAGGGAGACACACAAATAAGCAAAACATCGCAAGGGTCTTGTCTGTTAATTAGACTGCTCATGAGGTGGGAAGGTAAGGCCAGGATTCTCTCAGGCGAAAGGGAGTGTGGATGAAGCTCCTTTGAGCAGCTGAGTGGTATAAAGGACAGGAAGAATTGAGGAGGGAAGTGTTGGAGGGAGCAAAGCCTATGGTCAATTGGCATGCCCTTCTGTGGCCAGGGCTGGTATGGCTGGGGGCTGGGGTCTAGGAAGAAAGCAGAGACACACACAGCTGTTTAGGTCAGCTGGGGCTTCATCCTGCAGGTGCAAAGCCGCGGAAGCATGGGGGCCCAGAAGCATGGCAGAGCCGTGGCTTGATGTGATACGGCTTTACACAGTCACTCTGGAAGTGACCAAGAGAGAAGATGGGAAATGTCACAGAAGAGACGTGGGTGATCAGGTTGTGGAATCAGGGCCTTGGAGAGAGACAACAGAAGACAGTTGACTTAAAGTACATTAAAGACAGGCATGGTGACATAGGCCTTTAATCCCAGCACTCAGGAGGCAGAGGCAGGTAGATCTCTGTAAGTTCAAGGCCAGCCTGATCTAGAGTCCAGGCCAGTCAGGGCTTCCTAGGGAGACCCTGTCTCAAAACAAAGTAGTATATTAAAAGACAGTACTAAGTCTAGAGATATAGTCAGTGGCACAGTGCTTGCCCAGAATGCACAGACGCACGAAGACTTTGGTTCAAACCCCTAAACAGGGGTCAAGGGTAGGGGACAATGACATCACACTAGCTACAATCATGGAAGACTGAAGCAGGAAGACAGCGTTTTGTGACAATTTGGGCTACTCAGTGAGTTCCAAGCGAGCCTAGTGGCATAGCTAGAAGAGCCAGCCAACAAAGCCTACTCAGTGAGTTCCAAGCCAATGAGAGACCCTGTCTCAATACAAGGTGGACGGGCCCTTGGGGAAAATGCCTATGGTTGACCTCAGACTTTAAACAAACGCACACAGAGACAAAATAAATAAGACAGTGTTTAAGGACCTATTAGAATTGAGTGGCAGATTTAGGCGACAAGAAGAAAAAAATGGAAGAATCCAGAAGGAATTTCAGACTTCCAATGTGGGTGATCCTGCCATATAGTGCCACTAGGGTAAATAAACAAAAGCTGGCAAAAGCCCATCTCCTTAGAGAGGCTCTCAAAGACACAGCTCATGCTGACAGTCAGGGTGCACACAGAGCAGGCTGCATATTTCTTACTAGCCATTCGTTTTCGATACCCTTCAATGTATGTGACATATATGAGCAGAGATAATCATATGCAGCCATTTTAATTTCCAGGAGTTATGTTTTCAAATACAGCAAGATACTGGCAGTGCCTCAGTTGTCTGTGTCTGGCATGGGATTTCCGATATAATCATGGACATGCACACACACTCCACAGCACGAGCTTCTTGGGGTTAGTGACTTTGGGTCTTGTCCCCATCTGCATTCCCAATACCTAAAACTATAGAGGTGTTTAGGGATTATTTTTGTTTATTTAAGACAAGATCTCAAGGTGAGAATGTAGATCAATTAATAGAGTGCTTGCCTAGCATACCCAAAGCCCTGGGTTTAATTCCCTGCACCACATAAAACCAGGCATGATGGTGCATGTCCATAATCCCACTCAAGATATGGAGACAAAATGTTTGGAGGTTCATAGACATTCCTGATTACAAAGAAAGTTTGAGCCCAGGGAGCTGGAGAGATGGCTCAGCAGTTAAAATCGCTGACTGCTCTTCCAGAGGTCTTGAGTTCAATTCCCAGCAACCACATGGTGGGTCACATCAATCTATAATGAAATCTGATGCCCTCTTCTGGCATGCAGGCATACATGCAGATAGAGCACTCATATACATAATACATAAATAAATAAATCTTTTGTTAAAAGAAGTTTGAGGCCAACCTGAGCAACAGGAGACCATATCTCAAAAAAAAAAATCAAAACAAAAAAACATGAAAGAAAGACAGACAGACAAGGTCTTAGTTGGTAGCCCAGGCTTGTTTCAAACTTACAACCCTGATTCTACCTCCCAAGTGCTAGAACCAAATACACACTACCATACCTGGGTGTGAACTCATGTTTGACTTCTGATGGATAATCAATAACAACTATTGGTAGATGAGTGGTTGAAAGGAAGCAGTCATTCCTTCCATGAAGGAACACAATAGAAAAGCAACAACAACAAACATGAGAACACTTTTACACACACACCACAAATGGAAGTGAAGTAGTGAGCTATTATCCTCCCCAAAGCTCTTCTGGGAAAACACCAGCCGCCACCTTAGATGGTGGTTTTAACTGCCCAGTTACAAATTCCACCACACAGTTGCGTGCCTTTGCAGAACTGGCTTCCTTAAACGCCTTTGGATCCGTAAAGAAATGCTGCTTTTCCTTATTGATTTTATGCCAGTTTCTCCTTGTGAAAAACCCTGTGTGCTGCTCACTGGCACATGTGCCCCGAGAGCCAGGAATTAAGTCGCTCATGTTTCTCTCTAGCCACGTGCTACGGGAAACCATTTCTACTTTCAGGTTGGCATGTTCGATCGTTCTCCTTTTAAACTTAGCAGCGTGACTATCCCCCGTGGCAGGCTGCATATACGCTCCTTTTGATCTGTGAAATAGCTTGTTTCTGGGCAGGCTTGAAGGTCCCCAGAAGCACATGTAAAATACTGTTTATGATTCATAGGAGGAATGTCTCATATTGTCATTACTCCAAAATAGTTGCACCCAGCCACACTCTCTCCAAGCTTTCTTTTTCTCCAAGAGGAAAAAAAGAGAACTCTGGGCTGCAACTCTATACAACACTAAGAAAATAGTATCTATCACAGTATAAACAAGTTCAGTGTCAGCAATTTACCTCAGGTGGGATACTGTGCAGAGCCATGACTATGGAAAGGGATGTGGCTTGGTTCCTGTCCTCTGGGGCTCTCAAGTTGGTGGAGAAGCACAACAGAACTTCCAAAGGAAAATGAACAGCTACTCGTAAACAACATGGTCAGTGAATGCAGTTCAAAGAAGATAGGCCAGCCAGACAGCAGTCCTGAAGGAAACGGCCTTTAATCTGGGTGAGACCTTCACTAGAGGCACCAAGTGAGACAAGAGGCAACATTCATAAATACTGTCCCAACTGACTAAGGGATGTGACAGGCATGGTTGAGGTAGACTGAGGGCATTAAATATAGTTCTATATGTAAATTGAGTTTTTTAGTAGAATGGGTGTGAGCTGAGAAATGCTTTAGAGCAGTGGTTCACAATCTTCCTAACGCTGCGACTCTTTAATACAGTTCCTCATGTTGTGATGACTCCCAACCATAAAATTATTTTCGTTGATGCTTCATAACTGTAATTTTGCTACTATTATGAGTCGTAATGTAAATATCTGTGTTTTGCGATGGTCTTAGGGGAATCACTGTAGTTGAGAACCGCCACTTTAAAGAAAGCAGATCTAATAGGATTTAGCTATGAGTTGACCACAGAGGGGTGTTATCTAACTTTAGACGCTGACCAGGCTAGGAACAGTGGGGTATCACCCTCATGTAGCACATTCCTGTGAACGTGCCTTAAGGATTCACATAGAATTGTGCTGAGAAGACAACTCAGTCAGTAGGACCTGAGTTTCACCCCTAAAGCCCCATAAAAATGCTGGGCATAGTGCTGTGTGCTGGAGACAAGAGGGTCTCTGGCAGCCAAATTAGTCTACTTGGTGAGTTTCAGACCAGTTAGGGAAGCTGTCTAAAAAAACCAAGACAGGCAGCTCCTTAGGAGTGATGCTCAGGGTTGTCCGTACATAAATATACATATACCAAACAGACATACATACACACACATATGCACACTCAAAGTCCCCTCTGCCTCTTCCCTACCATGCCTGGGAGGATTCTTCACTGTGTGCTGCTGAGGACTAACCTCATTTTTTGAGCTTTGGACATACATAGGCCCCAGTGTGAGCTATACACAGACCTCAGAGAATCAAAGCAACTGGGATTGTAAAAGCTCCAAGTCGTCTTAGGGCCCTGAGCTCTGCTTTCCTTTACTAATAAGGAAGCCAGCCTGTGCTCAGGTACATGTGCACAAATCCAGGGTCATTTTGAACATGTTTAGTAGTAGCTACCCCTGACCTAACAGAAGTAACAACAGAACCTCTCTTTATCTTACCCTGGACTCCCTTGGTGATGGTTTGGCCTGAGTCTGCCATCACATCCTAACAATTCCTTGCCTAGCTTCTTCCTCAAAACACTCTTATTTTTTATGTCCTGCCATTGATTGTGTTGTCCTCCTGGGGAAGCCTCCATGTCCCCAGTTTAAGCCTCACTACCTCTAGAAGACTGTTCATGGTCTCAGCCTCCTCCCTAGGTAAACTGAGGCTTTCCTTGATGGAGTTCCAAGCTGCCTGCACAGGGTGCTGTCTGCTATCACTGTGTCTCTATACTTTTATTGTTGTTTTGTTTGTTTGGGGCAAGTCCTCACTATGCAGCTGGCCTTGAACTCACTATGTAGTTGAGGCTGGCCTTGAATTCCTTCCTGATGATTCTCCTGCCTCTACTTCCCAAGTGCTGTGTAGCTTTTTTTTTTTTTTTTTAAGACAGGGTTTTACTGTGTAGCCCAAGCTAGTGTCAAACTTGGGATCTTCTTGCCTCAGCCTCCTAAGTGCTAGAATTCCAAGTATGTTGGAATTCACACTAGGCCTAGCTCCATTCATAATAAAATACCAGTTGCTTATTTATGTGTCTGCCTCCCATGCCTCAGTGCTGAAATCTGAGAGAGGTTAGACTCTGGGTATGCATGATTAAATTCTCAACATATACTACAGGGTTTGGGTACCTACTAAGCATTCAGTGTTTGGTGAATGAATGAATGAATGCATGCATGAATGAATGAATGAATGTTGCCTGCTTGTGCCTCCTTGGTACATTCATTCATTTCATGACTATGTATTGCATCATTACCTATGATGGACACTGTGAAGTTCCACAAATGTCAAAATAAACGTATGCACTCAAGTTCCAAAGTATGCATGCATAAATTATGTATGCGGTGCGTTACAGGCACATAGAGCGCAGCGAGCAGAGCTACAAATACCAGAGCTAGCAAACGAAGTAGAGTGTATGCCAGATGTCCCTGAAATCTACAAAGACCCAAGAACCAAAAATGACAGTTAGCTCCAGAAGCCCAGTAAAAGAGGAAGAAAAAAAAAGAGAAAAAGACAAAGAACAAAAGAGTCTCCAGCAAAAGAAGTAGCTCTAGGTTTGTTTGTTTTATCCTAAGTGCACCAGCAGGGGGTGGGGAGTGGAGAGGTAGGTAAAGAGAGGGGTGAGGGAATGTAGTGGAGGAGGGGTGGAGGAAGGGGCGAGAGTTGGAAATAAAGGGGTGGGTGAAGGGAGGTGGGAGGGCCCATGTTACTCTGAGTTCCTCACAGACTGGCTCTTCGGAGCTGTTTGGAAAATGCATTGCCTTGCTTAAGTCGGGGATTGCTTTTCATTCCACTGGAAATTGTTGATGGAGACTGCGTTTTCGGCCCCCTTAGTGCTCTGTCTGATAGGGACAGCAGGTTCACCCGAGCAACTCTGGGACCCTGATCACTGCCAATTAGAGTAGCATTGTCTGGCTGACATAATCAAGTGAGTATAAATATATTTATCGTGATTGAAATGGGGAAGGGAGAGTGCAGAAAAGGCAGAAAGCTGCCACCCAGTGCCTGGCCCCAGACAGGATCAAGCCCAGCGTGTCATTCACAGTTCAGTAAAGGTGGACACTGGCTTTCAGAGGTGGAGCCACAGGGAGAATTCAGGATGAATACATTTATCTCTCCCCAGAAGGGACCTTTTTTCTCCTTGTTTTTTTTTACTTTTTCCTCTTTACACTTGTCTTTGTCTCTGTCGCTCTCTCTCCCTGTCTCTCTGTCTCTCTATATATCTGTCTCTCTGTCTCTCTCCCTGTCTCTCTCTCTCCCTGTCTCTCTCTATATCTGTCTCTCTCCCTGTCTCTCTTTATATATATATCTGTCTCTCTCTCTCCTGTGAAAGGTGAAAAGAGAAGAGAAAGCAGATGTGTCACATTGAGCACATTTTCATTCTGTCCTGTTGGCCACAGAGCTGTTGAGCTTAATTCAAAGTGCAAGTAGGGGAGCATGGCAGCACAGGAAGCCCCACCCCCTCTGCCACCATGCAGCCTTGAGCTTCTGGCATTGCTGAAGACTTCCATTGCTTCTGTGAGAATGCCTCTGATGTGTCTCAGAGCTAGGGTTGAAGGACCCTGGTAAAAATAGTCCCCTGCAGCAGTCTAGATTCAGATTCCAGAAATTAAATGGCTCATGAAAGGACGCTCGTTTCATTTCTGTCACATCTGGCAGCAGTGTCCCTGTCAGCCAGGAGAGTGGGTTCTTGGTAGGACACTGTACACAATTCTGAATGTGGGCTGTGTCTCTTCTCAACAACAAATGACTGGGGTCAGATGCGAATGCTAAGTTAATAGGTTCTAAAAGGTTATTGTTGAATTGTTGGGAAGAACAGCAGGGACAGAACCATGTTACAGAATCAAAGGCGTGACATTTTTTTTTCCTCACCCTTTGATTTCAGCTATTTTCTTTACTTCTGTCACATGTGCGTTGTTGTTCTTTCTCACCCTTTGATGGCTGATGTCTTTCTGCAATGGTACCACTAGAGTGAGGAGACCCCATGTTTCAGGCCTGTCACATTTGGCCTGGAGTTTGTCCTTATAACTGCAAATTTCTCTCAAGCCTCTCTTCCTGAATTCGTCAACTCTGTGTGAGGACATCAGAGGGAGGTCGGGCACACCAGATAAACTGGTCCAGCTGGCAGAGTGCTGGCCCATGTTGCCGCAAAAACCACAGCTTTCATCTTAAAGGAAACAAGAGACGGTTTATTCTGGAGCCATTCTGAGTGACCATGGCCTGGGCACACAGGCAGGTTACCCCAGATTCCTTGTTCCAATGTGGAAGCAGCTTCATGAAGTCTTATAGTTTTACAGGGAAAATAAAAAGTCATAAATCAAGGCAGATTTAAAATACATTGCTGGGTACACCAGAGAGGCAGCTCCAGAGACATGGGGGAGATTTTCTATAGGCCCAAGATGCTAGCTGAGCTTTTGGGTTGGTTTAAGCTAGTGGTCTGCTAAGTTAATAGGTTCTAAAAGGTTATTTCTATCAATTAGTTAGTTGGAACTAACATCCTGTTAGTTCCAACACTGAGGTGGGCAAGGACTGGCTATTGCAGATGGCCAGAACTAGCCCATAATAAAGTAATTAGCTTCTGGGCCTGCAATGTTCCAACACTCCTCTCTACAGTACTGCAGTCATAAGCAGCCATTTAGTGTCTACAGACACAGCCTCTTTCCAGGAGTTCTTGCTCAGACTTAGCATCCACAAAGCCCTAGGTTTGATCCCCAGCACCACATAAGCCAGGTATGGTGGTGTATGCCTGTAATCCTAACACTTTAGAAGTGGAGGCAGGAGGTTCAGAAGTTCAGAACCATCCTCTGCTATATATCAAGTCTGAGCTCATATCAAGCCAGTCTGGGTTCCATGAAATTCTGTCTAGAAGACAGACAAACAAGCCTTATTTAGGGGCTGGACAGATGACTCAGGAAAACTTGTTACTCTTGCTGGAGACCCAGATTTTGTTCCTGATGTCCACATCCAGCAGCTCACAGCTGTCTGTCACTCCAGCTTTAGGAAGTCCAACACCCTCTTCTGGCTTCTGGGGACACCAGCACACATGTGGTGCACATACAGACAAGCAGGCACACACCTACATGTAAAAAAGAAAAACAACTTAAAAACCCATATTCAACCAATCAATCAAGAGCTTGAGTAGCAGAGCTCTCAGTTAGAGAGTTCTCTCTGCCTAAAGACATCTCACCACTGGAGTCAAGCCTCCCCATTCGGCAGCTCAGAAGTTGCCCAGGCCAACCCTTTCTCCAAGCTGTCCAAAATAAATGTTCCCTTTACTTTTCAAATCTTAACAGGCAAAACACCTGGTTTGTTTGTTTCTTGTTTTCTGTTTTCTACATCTTGCCAAATATATTGGTTCTTGAGAACCAGAACTCATTTGTCTCCAAGGGAGAAAGAAAGTCATTCTGTATGTACCCATTAGCAAATTACCACTTAACGTTGAATCTCTCTCTCTCTCTCTCTCTCTCTCTCTCTCTCTCTCTCTCTCTCTGTTCTGCCTGCCTACTAGTTGCAAGGCTCAGTTGCCACTTGATTGGGGAGGCCTCTCCTTTGAACTTCTTGACACTTGCAGTTTGGTTCTTTTATCAACATGGCCCGCATCTTTGGTTAACTGATCTATCCTTCTGATAAAGCTGTGGACCCCTGTCCACCAAGTTCTAGTCCTTTCTGAGTCTCCACACTCAGCAAAGTGCCTAGCACAGAGCAAGGTTTGGGAGAGGTTGTTGAATGCCTGCGTGAGGTATTAAAATAGACGCTCCCAGTTCTGGGGATGTAGCTTAGTGGGTACCACGCTCCAGAGTCAGATGTCCCTGCTCGGCTTGGAGATGTATATCTGTAATGCCAACACTCAGGAGGCAGAGGCAGTAGAATAGCAAGTTTGAGCCACATAGTGAGTTCTAGGTGGGCAAGGGTGATTGTGTGAGACCTCTCCTAAAACAAAAATAAAGAAAAGAAAGAGTTCTGTGAAGCCAAACCACTGAAAATAACCTGGGAAGAAAAGGTCACTTCCTAAAATAAAGGGAAAGGTCTGAGCAGGGGGTCAGTGACAGGAGATTTGAAATGAGAGAATGGAAGGAGGAGGAGGAGAGAGATGGGGAGAGAGCACAGATGCACACATTTGGGACTCTTGGTGGTTTTGTAACTTCCTCTAAGATGGTTTCAGGAAGAAGCAAGGTTCTAGGAAGGCAAAAATCACATACAGAAAGGATGAGGTGTGTCATCAGCCATTTAAGGAGTATTTGTCACCAGGACTACATACATGGATGACACAGGCAAATGTCAACCTGGTGGCTACGTGATGGGATTACTAATAATTTCCTGGGGCTGGTGCCCAGGAATTTTGTGCTGTGGTGTAAATGCCAAACAGGAAAGCATGTGACAAGTAATAGGTATGAGAAAGTGGATAGTGATTCTAAAATAACGATATTAAATGCCAGAATAATCACAAGGGAGGCATCAGAATACTGAAGAGGACCTGGAGGATTCCCATTCTGCCCACGATGAGTTACAAGAGGAACAGTGTAGAGAGTAGTAATTCCAGCACATAAAACCTACCAATAATTGCTAAAGCCCAACTTTGACCCTTTGACCCACAAGTATTAAAAGTAGCAAATCACCCAAGGTGGAGACATGACCTCTTGAGGAGATATAGCCTTCTGTGGTTCATAGGATGCATGAATGAGAATACAGACCTCTGCATACAACCCTCCTCTTACACTTGAGATGTGCCTAGCATGCACAAGACCCTGAGTCTTGTCCCAAGAATGCAGAAAATGTTATACCAAGAATTCTACAGACTTTCTTCCACAGCTGCCAGTCTGACTGGTAGCATTCTGCTCAGGCTACAGGAGCAGACTTTGTGTGAGGGGAGAATAGCAAGGAAAGTGGAGCTGAGAGGGAGGCAGGAGCAAAGGGCTCCTGGCCATTATTCTCAGCAGGACTCCAGCCTACCACTTAAGAGAGTAGAGTAGGTAAATATTCATGATATGCGCTTACTAACAACTTATTTATCTGAAGTTGAAGTTTAATTGGGCACTTTGTGTGTTTACCTGGCAACTTGGCTGAAGGAGTTACATTTTCATACTCTCACCTCCTTATTAGGTGCTGAGAAAAATAAATGTGTTAATGTTTTAAAAGTCCCAATAACTAATGCATATTGCTCACCTACTCTGCACCAGGAACTTCACTAAATGGTTGAAATAAACATTTATTTTACATTATCATCCCCAGAACACTATGAAGATGGCACTGTTAGTTCTGTTGTTTTCTTTTCTTTCATTATTATTATTAATTTACGTATTTATGTTTTTTTTGAGACAAGGGTTCTCTTTGTAGTCCTGGCTATCTTGGAACTTGCTCTGTAGACCAGGCTGACCTCAAACTCACAGAGATCCACCTGTCTCTGCTGGGATTAAAGGCATGTGCCACCACTGCCCAGCTTCTAGTATCTTTCCTTTTTAGACAGTGTTACACTGTAGCCCAAGCAGGCTCAAGCTCATGGCAATCCTTCTACTAAAGATTCGCAAATGGTGGCATTACAGATATGAGCCATCATGTCTGGCTTTATTGACACCTTTCAGACAAAGAAACAGCTAGGCTCCATGGCACACACTGTAATCCACGTGTTGAGAAGCAAAGTCAGGAAAATTGCGAATTTAAAGTCAGCTTGCATGCACTACATAGCAAGGCCCTGACAGAATGAGCCTCAGCTTGGGGTGTGTTTGGATAGCTTTTCTTGGGATCACATTACCTGGAAAGTTTGTGGAAGAGTCCAGGTTTATGCAGCAGCATCAGGCAAGGGATAGACATACCAAGTCCCAAATAAGTATCAGAGAGAATGAGGCTATACAATGTGATGGGACAGGCTCCTGTAAGAGTAAGACAGTGGATCTTACACCAGGAGTCTTAATATCAATTTAAAAAACAAAAACAAACAAAAAACCACTCTTTTTTGTTTGTTTGTCCTTTTTTTTTTTTTTTTTTTGGTTTTTCAAGACAAGATTTCTCTGTGTAACAGCCCTGAATGTTCTGGAACTCACCCTGTACACCAGGCTAGCCTTGAACTCACAGAGATCCCTCTGCCTCTACCTCCCGAGTGCTAGGATTAAAGGTGTGTGCCACCATGCCCGACTTTGTTTTCTCAGTCCTGGCTATCCTGGAACTCACTCTGTAGACCAGGCTGGCCTCAACTCAGAGATTCACCTGCCCCTGTCTCCCGAGTGCTGGGATTAAAGGTGTACTCCTACAGCGCCATAGCCTCTGCCACCGCCACCACTACCCCTAGCTAGAAAATACACTCTTAACTTTAGGCAGACACATCCATGCCAGGACTTACAGCTTAATTAGTAGAGGAATGGGTGCACTTGAGCATCACTACAGTCTAAGCCTGGGGCCCTTGTGCAGTGAATAACCTGCACGGCCATACATAGTGGTATGAGATAAATAGCAGAAGGATGATGGGCAGAGGCTGCTGGGTAGATAGAGAGCCTAGAGAATGAGAAGCCACTTTGCCAAGACATGTTTGCTTTGGGTAGTTGGAATTCTGAAGTCAATTTTGAGAGGCAGGGTAGGGGGAGACTGCTGAAGGCCTGACATGATGATGAGAGAGGTTGGGGTGGCTAGGAGAGGTCATGTGATGATGCGACATTGACAGGTTCTAAATGGGAGAATGGTCCTCAGAAAGCACGTGTCAGAAAGTGCCAACACACAGAGGCCTCTGGTCCCCCTGGCAGGAAGAGTGGAAGGTAGGAAGGCTATAGCAGCCCTCTCAGACACAAGAAAAGTAAACACAGTGGCTTGCAAAGGAGCACAAGGTCAGGGAAACAAATCAGGAGAATGAGAGAGCATGAGAAAGCAGGTGAGCATCTGCCACTCTATCTCCCCAAGTGTGGGGAGCTGGCCCATTAAGGAGCTAGCCCTATGGCAATGTACTTCCTTGCAGGGGGCAGGGGCGCCACTGGCATATACAGAATGGGTCATAGGCATGATCTGCTTGGACTTTGTATTGGATCACATTTGTCACAAGATTCTAGAGGACAAAATAAAGACAAGCTTGTGGATGCTTTATCTAGGGGACGAGAAGGATGAGGAGGTGGAGGGCTTATCTAGCATCCACCCTGGGTTTCATTCTCAGAAACACATAGAATTGGGTGTGGTCCACGAGTACCAAGCCCAGAGAATCATCCAAGCAGGGCTCATGGGGGCTCACAGAGGCTATATGGTTCTGAGCTAGATCCTCTGCATATACCTTATGGTGGTGTAACTTGGTGCTCTTGTTGGGCTAACAGTGGAAGTGGGGAAGTTTCTGGCTCTTTCGTCTGCTCTTGGGACCCTTTTCCTCCTACTGGGTTGCCTCGTCCAGCCTTGGTATGAGGTCTTAGGCCTAGTCTTATTGTAATGTGTTATGCTGTGTTCTGTTGATATCCTTAGAAGGCCTGCTGTTTTCTGAAGGGAAACAAAGGAGAAGTGGATCTGGGAAAGAGGGTGTAAGGGAGAATGGGAGGACTGGAGGGAGGGGATACTGTAGTCAGGATGTAATGAGAGAAGAATATTTTTTTTTTTTGTTTTTTCGAGACAAGGTTTCTCTGTGTAGCCCTGGCTGTCCTGGACTCACTTTGTAGACCAGGCTGGCCTCGAACTCACAAAGATCCACCTGCCTCTGCCTCCCAAGTGCTGGGATTAAAGGCATGCGCCACCACCGCCCGGCAAGAGAAGAATATTTTTTTAATTTTTAAAAATAAGGTGTAGTAGCACATTCCTCTAATGCCAGCACTCAAGTGATAGAGACAAGGAGGGTCAGAATTTCAAGCTTATCCTTGGCTACATCATGAGTTTGAGGCCATCCTGGGCTAGCTGAGATCCAATTAAGAAAGGGAGACAGAGGGAGAGAGAGAGAGGGAGAGAGAGAGAGAGAGAGAGAGAGAGAGAGCTTTTTCTATTGTGTTTATCCTTGATACTCAAATAATCTCAGTTAATGGGTCCCTGTGAAGAGGAGGCTTTAGGTAAAGAGATTGAGTTCATGGATGGCCAGCTGGCGGAGGTCACATGGCTGGTGAGGAAGGAGCCAGGACTTGAATCCTACTGTGCCTAGCTCCAAAGTCCATATCCATTTAGTATAGAATAAAAACCCAAAGTCATGGAGTTTGCTTCAGAAGAAAGAGTTGGGCCTGGGATGATGGCTCAGTAGGTAAAATGCTTACCCCACAGGCACAAGGACATGAGTTCAAGCCCCAGAACCTGCATCAAAAAATCAAGTGTGGTTGTGTGTGCCTGTGATCACAATACAGAAGAATTAGAGACAGGCAGACCCTTGAGCTCGAGAGTCATCCAGCCTACCTAATTGGTGTGCTCCAGCTCGCCTCCATCTCAGAAAGGCCGTCTCATAAAATAAGGTGCAGGGAAGAAGAGGAAGAGGAGGAAAAACTTGAAGGAAGCAACTAGAAAGAAATCAAAGCACCTGCACGCTAACTGGACTGGTAGTTGGCAAAAGAAACAGAGAGAAACAAAGTAAAAAGTCAGGGGCCATATGAAAACCTGTATTCTGGTTCAAAACCCCCACAACAGAAGTGGCCTAGCTTCGCCATCTTCCTGTTTAAAACACCTGCGTTCTCAGAGTATTTTACCTCCAGAGAGCAGCCAGCAGCAATGTATAACACAATTACCAAATGCCAGCAGCAGAAAAAGTAATTTGATCCTCCTATTCCTCACAGCCCTGCTCAGGCCACATCCTGAAAACCAAGTTCAAGTCGAATGAAGTGTTCTGAAACTAGAGGGTGGGTGAGTGGGATGAGGTCTTTGGGAAATGACCAGGAGACCCAGGCAGGTGATGAAGGGCCTGGGAGTGGTCAGAGTTAGGAATGAGAATCTGGGACCTAAGGGGGTCTGGTTTTTCTTCTTTGAGCAGTGTTTGGAATGAGGAGAGCCGTTTTTGTTCAGTAGAACAGACTTGCCAAGTATTTCACTTACACTTTCCAAGCAGGCCGCCTCCCTTGAACCCACATACTCTCCGAGGGAAAAACCCACTAGCTTTGTGAACTGCTTCCCACTCGGTGAGCCCAGGACTGGGGGGCCTTCCTTGATCAAAACTTCCAAGAAAAACAAAAGAGAGACCAGCTGAGTGTGGTACTAACGTGTAATCCTGCCTCTGGGGAGGTATATGCAGGGAATCAGGAATTCCAGGCCAGCCTTGACAATCAAGTGTGGACTACATGAGACCCTGTCTAGAGAGAGGAGAGAGGGTAGGAGAGAGAGAGAGAGAGAACACCATGTTCTATGAGACAAATGCAGGTATGGCTTTCTTTAACCAAACTCAAGGTAGGAAAGCCTACGTTTTCCTAAAATGAGAAAATTCTATTTTTTTACTCGACAAACAAAATTCAAAATAGCATCCATTTGTCTGGGGTTTTGCTTGTTTTTTTTTCTAATTTTTTTTGACAGAGACTCACTATGTATTCCAAAGCAGTATCAACTTTGTGATCCTCCTGCCTCAGCCTCCAAAGTGTTGAGATTACGAGCACCTGCCACTGCCACCACCATGCCCAATTAATATCACCCTTTTGACTGCCATCTTTTCCTGCCTTTACTGGGTGAGTTGCTACTTGAAGCTGTCAACACCTCTAGATTTTCAGGGATAGACTTTCGGACTGAAGGCAGGTAAGTGACTGCCTGAGTTAATATTCACTTTTGCAAACTTGGAAACCAGTGAGCTGAAAAACGGCCAGCGTTCCAATGATGAATGGGGATCTGATGACACAAGTAAAAGTGACAAAAAGATTAAGGTAGTTGTGACCATGGAGTCTTCTGAGCTACACTTTTGTATATATTGGTCAAATAAGAATGACAAGAGCCTCGGGCACAGATAGGGAAGGGGCGACAGACGACAAGGAGCGTGTTTGTTATATGCGTGAGCAATGTGGTAGCTCCAGTGGCCACAGAGCAAGATGGAGGTTTTGAAATACATGGTAAATATGACCAACTTCGAGACCCAGATCAGTAAAATCAAACATGAAGTAAGCAGAAGGGAAGAAGAGAAAAGAGCATGAAGGCCCCATAAAATCCCAGTGATGTATTTGAAGGGAAATCGTGATGTGAATAGGAAACAGGAAGTATTAAAAAGACTGGCTTTTGTAAAAATCTGTCTGTCTGTCCCTTTCTTGACCTTTACTTTCATCTATCCCAGTCTCTTTCCCGTGCCCTTCTGATAGGGTTCACGGAATGATTTCTGAATCAGTGTGGTATTTATGATGCTTCATTTCCATTTGGATTTGCCTGCAGCATTCATGGTGTGTCTCTAGTCAATTGCTATGCCTTTAGGAAACACTAAGGATAAAATGAGCAGTCGGCCAGAGAAGCATCAGCTGTTCTCCCATTTCTATAGTTGCTTTAAAGCATAAGATTGCTGGGCCTGAAGTCAGCTTGACAGCACAGAGGGAGGAGCTGTCAGGGACCCCTCTAGTGGGGTCTGTACAATTGAACCACATCCCCATTTAACCACTGGTAAAACCTTTGGCATAGACCACAGCATGCACCAAGTAAGCAACAGGGGTTTGAAGGCAGGGAGGATCTTGACATTTTGATGTTTTAAGGTTTTCATAAAACAATAGGAGAATTTAGAACATACATTCTAAATATAGCCATGGTAAGTGACCAGTATTTAATGGAGAAAGTGAACTTGAAAATCCTTGAATATACTGTAGGAGGTGGGAGGAAAGTAGGGGGAGGGGAAAAAGGAGAGCAGGAGGAACAGAGGCGGGGGAGGGAAGTAGAAGAAACTACACTTCATGTGTGAAGTAACATGGTTCCCATTTCCAAAACTGCCTTAGAGCCCATGATTGCCCATTCTGAGGTCAGCCAGTTTATTGCAGCCATTGCCTCTTTGACCAAGAGGTAATGGGCTTGAATTTCCATGGCATGTGAGATTGCTGCTGTCAGTTTCTTAGATGACAGACAACCACCCAGGAAGGTTCAGCAGGCCTAAGCTAGTTAGCAATTATTCTGACATGGTAGGAGAAGGGCCTGTGATTTTGCTAGTACCAATAGAGGCCAAGATGGTTTCAGCACAGAATTCTACCAGGCCTTCAAAGAAGAGCTACTCCCAATACTCTCCAATAGAGGCCAAGAAACCAAGCAAAGAGAACACAGTCTTAGGACCCATCAGATGCACACCCTAGTATCCTGCTTCCTTCTTCCATGCCTAGTCACTAGCAATAATAATAAATGTTGTGTTGGGGATGTGGTTCAATTGTAGAGAGCTTGCCTAGCATGCTTGAAGCACAGGTTGAATTTCCAGTACTGCCCCTCCCCCAAGGCTATAAGGTAAAACCTTTGGTATATTATAGACCACAGCATGCAATGCAGCTTAGTCTTGGCCAGCTCTTGTCTCTAGGTGTTGGTTAACTTAGGTAGTATGTTCCCTCCCCAGCTTCCTGTTTTAAATCAGCCACACCACGATCTCGCCCTGGATGTTTGGGCACAGTGTAGAAGCAAAATCAGCTTCCTATTTTCCCCTTGGCTAGTCGGCCTTCTCTTCCTACCTACTGAGTGGTCTCCATCCCACGCCACTGCTGTCTGTATCTTTGGATAACACCACAGCCAAGGCTCATGGCCAGAAGAAAGAAGTTAGCACCTGCCCAGGGGAAGTGAGGGGAAATGGAGCCTTCAAATGAGAAAAAAGGAGCATATGTTTGGTGGATTTACACTTTTAAAAGCAGTTTTGACATTTGTTTTTCTCTACAAGAAATGTTGGTAGAATACCCAGATGCCAAAGCACTTTGGAAAAAGACACTATGAAGGCAAATGCCAGGGCTGAGTGGAGCTTTCTGCACTTGCTTTCCCTGGATGGTTATGGAGTGAGGATTGTCATCTGAATTCTCTGAGGGGAAACTGAGGCACAGATTCCTCAGCCACCAAGTAAGCAACAGGGGTTTGAAGACAGGTTTGTCTGACCCCCCATCTTTGATGAGCCTCCCTTGTTCTGAGACAGCCCTGCCTGACAGTTTGACAGGTTAGAAAAACAGGGTGGGAGTTGTCTGAGTTCAATAGAATACGTGTGTTACAGTTAAAGAAAAAAGAAAGGTTATTTCTCTTCGATAAAGTTTGGAGGTGAATGAGATGTTATGTGATAAGCGTTAAAAAAAAAAAAGTCGATTATATAAGCCAGGCTGAACGGATTAAAGAGAAGGAAGGTGATGAGAGCCAGTGCTGAAACTGGGATTTGGGAAGGGGGAGGGGGAACCTGCCTGGGGACAGTGTCCTCACATGTCTCTCCCCTTCTTTTACTTCCTCTCTTCCCACTCCTTCCTCTAAAACCAAAAAAACTTGACAGGGGGGAAAAAAGGAGCTAATTAAAAAGAAAAACTCAGCAGCCCTGAGAGTAATGCAGTCACCATAATCCACAGTGACAGGGACCTGCAGAGCAGCAATTTGATTAAATAAGGATGTCGGGGATTTTAGGGGCTCTCCCCATGTGTAAGTTTGTCTGTACATCTGCAAAACATTCTGCTCATATGCTCCCACAAACCTGAACACCCAACACCTTGGAACCACAGAGAGGCTTCCCATTTGGAAATTAGAAAATCACAAGAGAGAGTCAGTAAATCCAAGGGGCTCCCAGATCCCAGGTTGCAAAGGTCTCCAGGAGAGTATAGAGATCTGAGGAAAAACCTGGAATGACCTGTGGCCTCCTCAACCCATCCCTGCATGTCATGGTGGTGATGGGGAGAGACCCAGGCTTCTCCAGAGGAGGAGGAAAAAGTAGCATTCCCCCCCCCCCCCCGCGCGCCTGCTCAGCTCCTTGCTGCCGAACCAGCTGCCCCTTTGTCGCCTGTCATTAGAGACAGCTCTGTTGGTGGCTTCCTGGAGAAGAGAAGCAGCAAGAAGATGAACTGTTATTGGGGAACACACCTGCGCACAGGACAGAAATGGATGGGAGTTGGGGGTGGGGCCTGGAGGCTTCTTTTCATAAGCCACTTCCTCTGGGTCTCTAAGACTGGCACCAGCGGCTTGGGGGCTGATAAGTTATTGCTCTCAGACAAGCTGCAGAGGGCCCCCTTGAGTTCTATGTGTTCACCCCTGCCAGTCCTGATGGGGGATTTGTGCTATCCTGGGGGATAGGAGGGAGAAAACAATGAGTCACCTGAGGGCAGGAGAAAAAGAAAAAATGTCCTGTGTACATAGAGTCGATCAGAAGGGACAGGGGAATCTCAGTCTCCAAGACAGAAGTGGGTTTGGTGGGATGTACTTAGCTAGTCTTGCTTTCTTCATTTGCAGTAAAATCAGAAATGTTTATTTATTCCCTGGAGAGAGATCTCTTGTCTCCACTCAGAAGGCTGTTTATTCTTCCAAAATCCTAAACCAAAAAGAAATGATGGAGTCTCTCACTGAAGGGGACTGATATCTAGAGGAAGCATTGCCTGCAAATGTAATGAAGAGGACCCAAAGACTACCCCTAGACAGGGCCACTTGCAGCCCCCCTGATCTGGTGGTGATGGATGGGCAGAAGAGGGGTTCCAGCGAGCCCTACGTGAGCTGGTTATAGATTCCCCCATTCTACAGCCCACTCCACTCTCTAGACATGGCCTTGGATTCAAATCTTTGAAGTAGAAGTGGAATCTTCCTAGAAAGGGACCCACATGTCACTGCTTTAAAGTCTGAAGAGGCAATTTAAGAAGACACACAGTAAAGAAACACGTATGTCTTGTTAGACATTTGGTAAGCAGGATAACATTTCTGTTATTTGAGAGTCTAAAACATAGAGAAGTCAAGCCTTCCACAGCCCACATGTTCTCCCAGAATAAATTGGTTTGTGCCTCTAGAAGAATATTTAAACAGAAGCTGACAGGTGAGCTGAGAGGTCATTGTCCATCCAGTGACTACAAATCATCAAGAGCTTTTCTCCTCTCTCCTGCTAAGCTAAGCCCAGTGCCCACTAAGGCAGAAAGATCTCAGACACAGCAGTAGCAGTCATCGTAAAGAAATGCACACAACAGGATCCAAGGAGATGGCTCAGTGGAGAAGGCACTTGCAGTGAGAACCAGAGTTTGAATCCCTGAACCCACTTAAAAGTCAGGCAGGCATCATTGCAGCCTATCACCCTAGGAAGCAAGAAAGAAGTGCTCCCTGGGGCAGACTTGCTGGCCCACAGGACTGGCTGGAATTGGTGAGCTCTGGGTTCAACAAGAGAAGCTGCCTCAATATATAGAGGATGATTGAGAAAGACACCCAATTTTGTTTTTAAATCTCTATGTGCATGCACATGAATGTGCCTAAATACCTATGAATACAGGCACACACACAAACAAACATAAACCACACGGACACATACAAAAGAAACAGAAAGAAAGGAAACAACACAATGTGGATTTCAACATAAGATCATTACCTCATAATCAGAAGCACAATAAAAGTTGGGCATGGTGGCATGCACCCAGAATCCTAGTATTCTGGGGTATTGTGTATGCAGGAGGATTTTGGAAGTATGAGGCCAGCTTACACTGGGATACAAAGTAAGATGCTGTCTCTGAAGGGCAGAAAAAAAAGTAGAGGGCCTTGAGATGAAAGGGAACGTCTTGCCATGGTGTTCAGAAGGAATTTAAACCCCAGAAAATGTATGGGAGAAGATGGCTTCTAATTCTCTTCTATCTAAGCAAGGCTGAGTTTTATAGGTGTTGGACTCTGAAACAGTTAATGCTTACAAGCCTCACAACTCACAAGGGACAATGAGGACAGTCACCAAACCTGCCTGGATAAAGATTATAAGGCCTCAGGAGGCAAAAGGGAAAAAAAAAGTTACAAGGTACAAGCCACAGTTTGGGGTACGCCATTGCCCTCTGTTGGATTAAGTAAGGCAGACTCCTTAAAGCCAGTGTGTGCTTCACCCTCTCTGGCTGAGTTTGCTGAAAAGTCATGGCACCTTGGAGTGGGAAATTAATTTGTCCTTGTAAACTTAGATGTGTAGGTCTCTACCCCTTATGGAATCAAATGTAGTTGTAAGTCTGGTAGCAGATCATTTGTTATGCTTTTGTGCATGCAACAAACACTTATGAAATGCCTACTAAGCATTGTCTGAGGTCTGTGGAGACTCTTAAGAGTAACACGAATGGCTATTACATATATGTTGGTTAGAGTCTACACATGAAAGATCTGTGGTTTTTGCAGTTTTGTGGATGGGGCAACGTGACACCCAAGAAGCAAATGGCATACTGCAGATTCCAATTCATGCCCATGGGTTCCTAATCCTCACTCTAGTAGCTATAACCCCTCCTTTCCAGACGTCTACAACTAAAGCCTATTGTGGTAGCACATGTCTGTAATCTCAGCACTCAGGAAGACAGGGCGGGAGAACCAGGAGTTCAAAGTCACCTTCATCTATCTAGCCGGTTTGAGACCAGGCTGGGATACATGAGACCCTGTCTCAAAAAACACAAGAAGAAATGAATGCCAGTGCTCACAAATAAAGTGTGACTGGACACGACTGTACCCATTCATTTGCTGTGAGTGACTGACTTAGAGGCTACAACAGTACAGTACAGAGACCATACCACCCCCAAAGTTAAAGGTATTTACTATGGGCCCTTTCCAGAAAAAAAGCCTCCTGACCCCTGGTCTACACTACAAGGTAGAATGTTGTCTCTACCGGTAGGTTTTAAAAGCATTTTCAGAGTTGAGCATGGTGGAGACTAATATTTACTTGGCACCCAGTGTGGGGAAGCTAGAGGTGATATACAGGTGTGTTCTTTTTAAGATTTAATGCCTACAAACTCAGACTCTTAAATGGATCAATTAAAAGGTAATTATTTGCATAACAAAGTTTCCTTTTCATTTCATAAGGGTTTCACCGCAGGGCTCCTTTGTAGATAAAGTCTATAATAACATGCTAATACAATTCCATTTACAAATACTCTATTCAGAATAACTTTCCAAAACCTTCCTATTGTGTACAGTGGGACTTAGCTGTAACCTCCCCCTGTCCCCCACCTGCAGCAGCATAGGCTCTCTGCTTCTGCAGAGTAATTGAGCTGGCCCTTGATTGTCTCCAAGAGGGGCTTCACCTGCTACACCCAGTCTTTAGAAGGCTGAGGCAGGAGCATTGCTTGAGCCCATGTATTTCAGGCCAGCCTAATCAACATAGCAAGACTTCAGGTGACCCTATCTCAACATAATAGCAACAACAGTATGAAGGCTGTGGCCCCCAAGTGTCTATATTATGTAGCATTAGGGGAATACTTTTACAGTTTTTCTAGTTCTTTGTAACCAAACCCAAAGTTCAAAAATGGTAAACACTTCACTGTTCTCGTCAGTTCTTCATTTCAAATAAACTAATAAAAACTACATTTGTGGCTAATGTTCTGATAAATGTGTGGTCAGTAGTGTTCATAAAAGCACTCTCTCTCTGTCTCTGTCTCTCTCTCACTGCAAAGACATTATGCTGTCTGAATTACAACACAAACTGGGACATGCATTCAAATTAGAGCTGTCCCCAGCAAAATAGGAAGTGGTATGGCTGATTCAACTTAGGACCCCGCTTCCTCTTTGGTTGGGTCCTGAGCCTGAGCCTCACTTAGCTTTGTGCAGTTATGCAATTGCTCCTTTTAACAGAGACATAAAATGGAAGCCTTGGCTATTCATAGCCAACTTAGGAGGAGCTGAAATTGCTCAAGAAGTTTCTTGCCTGGTACCATTTTGATAATAACTAGTTTTCTAAACAAATCTATTTAATCTGGCTTCTAAATGGAGTTATGTTAAAGAACTGCCTTATGCCTTTTGTTTTCATCTTGTGGTGATAGTGTTTTAAAAATAAACAAACATTCCTCGTATATAACTTGAATATTTCCCAGGGTGATTTTTTTTTTTTCCTAGTAAAAGCAGCTTACAAGAAATTCAAGGGCAGAGAAGATCAGCCCAGGCATTCCTGTGTGGGGTTACCCTGTGGTGAGGCTGATCTGTGTCTCAGGGTGGCTAATGGATAATGCGTGAGAGAGAGCCGCAAAGGGCCAGTGGGAAGCAGACTGGCATTAGAGCCCCACAAATGGCATCATCTGTGGGGTACAGCTTGCAGGGAGGCTGCTGGAGGTGGCTGGCTACCCCTGGAGGCTGCAGCTTCTCATGCTGTGTGGCAGGTGGCATTTCAGCCATTTCTAAAGCCAGTCCCTGGCAGGGAACCCACATTGAGTCCATCTGCGAGGATGGAGAACTCTGGAAAGGGGTTCTTTCTTCATCTCTCACAGAGGCCAGGAGCACTGAAATCACAGATAACAGCATGAAGGCATTTTTAATTCGGGTTATATTCCCCCCTCCTCCTTCCCTTCTTCCCTTCACCATTGCTACCCAATTTTTTAATCTAGTTATATCTGTATCTATATATATATAGATATAGATATATAGATATAAATTTGTTCCCAAGATGTAAAATATAGAAGTGGCAGGGGCAGACTATTACACACAAAAATAAATAAATAAATACCAATCAATATATACTGAATAAACTATATCGATAGTTCAATTTCCTTCTTCCCTAGTGGTCCCTGTTAAACTTTTCCAAATCAACACTAATAAATACAAAAGAATCAAGAGCTAAAGATCTGTGTCTTTCAGTGGTCAAACTGAAGGTGACACATTACTGTTCTCTTCTAGGGATGAGAGAGGGCAGAGCCCTGTGACCCCAACCAAAACACCCCTTCCCCACCTTGAATATCTCCCTCCCACAAAACAGCAGCCAAACAGATTTAATTTCACAACTGGAAATGGGAGTGGATCTCAGGAAGAGGGAGCTTGTTTAATTGGACTTTCAGAGCCAGGATTAATATTACAAGCTGAGGAGCTGTGTGATATGCCTTACCCTCTGGCTTTGCCACACTGCCAAACTTCCCCGGGGGGGAAGATAGGAAAGTGACACCACTCAGTAGCAATTTTACTTCTGTCTGGGCATTCTCACCCAAGTGATTTACAGCTGTCTGGAACCAAGCGCTGAGGCTTGATCTTCCCAAGCTCAAGGTCACACCTAGAGCCTGCTTTTCTCATCTCTAATTTACGTGACTTGCTAATGCATTTAATATTGCCTCCCCCTTGTTTTCACTTTGCTTATTAAGGTAAATTTGTGTGGAAATGGGATCATGGTTTTTAGGACCATTCACCTGACACCTGATCTCTTGAGGTGACCAAGTGTCTATTGTGGGTACTGTGATGATGATGACCCACTAAAGTCACGTCCCCCGCAAACCAGAGGCAAGGCTTTAATTAAGGAAAGGTTTGAGTGGTAAGGTAATGGGGTGAATCAATTTAGCAAAAGCATTTAGCCTTAAGAAAGAAGGGCAGAGTATTCCTCCCTGCTCAGTGGGTTGACCTAGTCCACCAACATGTTAATTTGCCCCACATAGACATACATATCTTGAAGAAAGTGTACAAAAAGGAATGCATCTGTGTTGCTCCCACATGGAACTACGTTGTGGCTGGTGGGAGAGCACAGAGAGTCAACGATGGCATTTTCTTTGGCTCCTGAGTGATGCTTCACTAGCATCTGCCTTTGAAGACTGGTAACAGTCACCTCACAAATTGCCTTTGGGAAACAGCAGATATGGGTAGCCAGCATCTTGACCCCTTGGCTATCACCCTGCCACAGCCGGCTCTAATCCTCCAAGAGCTCCTGGCTGCATCCTGCCACCTACTGCTACCTTCCTGATGTCCCCAGCTCTCGCTGAGAGGCATAGAAGTTTCTAAGAAAACTATTTGCAGCCCCAGGTTCCTGATCACTGAGAGCCCACTTGGTCTGAGGGTTGACATATTATCTCACCCAAAGGGCTTGAGAATTAGTGAAAATTTGTAAAGCAGAAATGCCAGACCACAGCTTTCTAGACGCTGCCCTGACAGTAAGCTCTCTTAGCAGGGGATCAAAGAATGTGACAGTCCTGTTGATTAAGTGCCACAGTTAGTGAGAATAGTTTACAGGAGATGGGTAACAGGGTCTCCTTTTTTCTGCTTCAGGCTGCCTTGGCTGGGAAGAGAGTTGTTCCGTAAAATTAGAACTATCATTGTTCTCTTGATACAGGATGCCATGTAGCCTAGGCTGGCCTCCAACTCACTGTGTAGTCAAGGACGACCCTGAACTTCTCATCCTCTGGCCTCTGCCTCCTGAGTGCTGAGATTACAGGGATGTGCTGCCATGGTGGGTTTATGTGGTTCTGGAGATCGAATTCTTCACCTCTTCAGCCCATAACATTATTTTTAAAACATAAATAACCTCTAACTGTATTGTTACAGTATTTGCAATTATTATTTAACTCCATTTCACAACTTGATCCACCAAATATTAAGATTTCTGTTTCTGTTCTAAAGATGAGGAAACTGGGATTCTTAGAGGGTCAGTTACTTGGCCAATATCACACAGCCATTTTAAACACACATATGCGCATGAGCATGCACATACACACACACACACACACACACACACACACGCACACACCTTTCCCTTTGTTCTTTCTGTGACATTCCCAACAGCTCCTTGAATTGTTTTTCATATTTAATGTAATATATGGGTAGACATAGTGATCAGTACATGGGTGTGTTACTGTGAGGCAGGTTAATTCAATTCAGAAACATCAAAATCGAAATCGAAACTTCTGAAATGTACTTGGATTGCATCATGATGTTAAAATAAGCTATCAGAACCAACTGAGTTTCCCAGCTCAAAAACCAAAACGTTTCCTACTGTCAAACTGGGCAGAAGGACACCGAGTTCCCCATTGGCCAATACTGTCTAATTCTCTTAAATGATTCAGATGTAAATGGGAAAATGGCATCTGTCTAATTAACACTGCCTGGTTAAATGTAGCTGCTGAGGGACAGCCTCGGGACAGTGTTTACTGAGCAGTCTTTCTGGCCCCCTGGGCCTCAAGTTCCAGTTGATAGCAAGCTTCTGTCCTTATCAGTGAAAAATAGAGATGCCCCTAGACACTGTGACATGTGAGGGGCGGGGAGCTGGAGGGAGAGGGGCTGGGTTGTCACTGGCTGTATTTCCTACTTCTGGTGTCTAGAGGTTCAGAGGATGGTTTTGGGAGCCAGATCTGGAAGTCTGCAGCAGCTCTTGTGGCAGACATGAGCTCTGGCCCTGTGCGGCCCTCTCTGCTGCCTGAGCCTAGCTCTACAGCCTGCAGACATACGTTGGACCACCCTCCTGCCCACTGCTGAGCCTGCCAGGCAGCGCCATCTGCTCTGCAGCCTGTCCCTGGTGGACAGGCACAATGACCACACTCTTTCTCTTCCAGCTTCTCATAGAGACATGGAGGCTGTTGCCAAGTTTGATTTCGTGGCTTCAGGGGAGGATGAACTGAGTTTTCACACTGGAGATATTTTGAAGGTAGGTGAGGCGGGGTCCCAGGAGAACGCTGAGGGGCTGAGGTTCCCTGAGCCTGTCCACTGAGGCTACCTAACAACCTATGCCTTTGTCTCTGAAAACCAGCTGTGGGAGCACACCTGTAATCCCAGCACTTGGGAGGTAGAGGCAGGAGGATCAAAAGTTCCAGGCTAGCTTTGGCTGCATAGTGAGTTTGAGGTCAGTCTGGGTTACATGAGACCCTATCTCAAAACAAAACAAAAACAAAATGGAATTGGAGAGGGATGGATGGAGGGAGGGAGGGAGGAAGGGAGGGAAGGAGTCAAAATTTATTTATTTCTAGGGTAATCTACTGACAACCCACATGTAAACAAATACTGCAGTTTTTTAGCCAATACCAATCCTTATCCTATTAGTACTACTTGAAAGATATGCAGAGGAACAGGCCTTGGCTATAGGGAAAATGTTATATCCCTCATCACAATAGCACCCCAATTGGGTAAACAAGATTCATTGTGTATACGTACGTGTGTGTGTGTTTGTATGTGTATGCACATGTATATATGTATGCAAGTGTACCTGCATATGTGTATATACGCCCATGTGCATGTGTGCACATAAGTGTAGAGTCGAGGAGTTGGCATCAGGTGTCTTCCTCCTCTGTTCCCCACCTTAATTTTTTGAAGCAGAGTCTCTCACTGAAGCTGGAGCTCATTGATGCAGCTTAGGCAGGGATCCACCTGACTCCACCTCCCCTGTCCTGGGATTACAGACACATGCCTCTGCACCCAGATTTTATGTGGGTTCTAGAGATCTGAATTTAAGACCCTATGGTGAGCTATTTACTGCCTGAACCCTCTCCCAGCCCCAGAGGAGCCATCTTTAAGAAACCTTGCTTTGAGCACAGCCCAGGGCAGTTCCAAAAAAGGTAAGTTCACATCCCTCCAAAGCATTCCTTTTGGGCACCTATGTGCTAGACACCAGGTTGGGTGAAAGAAATTCAGAGTTGGCGTAAGTCACCCTCCTCCTCCTGCCATACCTGTGGCATGGAATGGGCAGCACATGCCTCTGATGGGACATCAGAGGTGCCCTCAGCTCGTTGCTCAGGAACATGGGTGGGGAACATGGGATTCCACGTTGAAGGGTGAGGGGTGTGAAAGTGTGGCAATGTGAATGTCAGGATGCAGCAAACGCTTAGAAATGCAAGGCCAGGCTTCAAATGAAAATGGTGCAGGTAGAGGTACCCAGGGAGAGGCAGCTGACCGGAGGTGGCTCTACAGAGGCCATGCACACCCAGCCACTAAGAGGCTTTCAAACTTGTTTTCAGGCCCCGCTTGAGTTGTGGTGGCCATGTGCAGAGCTGAAGTGGCCTTGAACTTCCTCCACACTCCAGGTGTCCATCTACATACTCCAAGAGCTAGCCCTTGTGATTTTCAAAAGAATATAAGCCCATCCATAGGATATTCAGAAGTATATGGTGGCAGTGTACCTCTGTCCCGCCTCAGGGCACCCTCCAAGACCATGCCTCAGCTCTTGTCCTCAGCTGTCTGGGTGGCCCTCTCACATATCTGCAGTCACCAAGGCCATGCTTGTATCTTGCCACAGAGAGCTATGGGCTACACAAAGGCCCTTGCTGGAGTGTCAGAGGGCAACTTGGAAAGTGTCTGCAGAGCACATGCATGTAGAATAGAATGGCTTCATTTGTCACTTAACACCCCACACCCCACTCCGCACCCAGTGCTCTGCTTCCCAATCTGGCTAACCTTCTAACTGCTTTCAGCTTGAAAGATCTAGTGCTGTGTGGTTGACCCTGTGGTGTTCCAAGTTTGAATTTTTATAAGCTCAAATATGTCTAGGCTACTGATAGAGGAAAATGTAGCTTTTGCATCTTTGGATCCTTGCTGGGGTCACAGAGACACTTGTCATATGATAAGTCTCTCCCTCCCTCCTCTATAGGGCATGGTGACTGTTCAACTGGCAACCATATTGGAGCACCCACTGCTCCGACTAGCTCTCTCCTGCCCTTATGTCCATCGCGCATAGAACCTAATGCCTTGTTTAGGCTCCCCTATTATCTGCTGTCATCAGAAGAATGAAAGGGAAACAAACAAATGAGCATTCCCTCAGCTCTGCTTCCCAGTCTGGCTTCTTTATTTCCTCTCCTCTGTTGCTCAAAGGGAAACAGTTCTCTGCAATGGGTGTCCTTCACTTCCCCTCTTGGCTCATAACCCTTTGAAGTCTTCCCTTTACTTTGTGTCCTGGTTTCCTTTCTGTTGGTGTGATAAACACCTTGACCAAAAGGAACTTGGGGAGGAAAGGGTTTTGTTTGACTTACACTTCCACATCAAAGTCCATCACTGAGTAAAGTCAGGGCAGGAACTCAAGGCAAGAGCCTAGAGGCAGGCACTGAAACAGAGACCATGGAGGAACACTGCTTTTGAACTGGTGGCTTACTCAGCTACCTTTTGTTATATAACCTACCTCCCCAGGGATGGCACCGCCCATAGTGGGCTGAGCCCTCTCACATCAATCATTAGTCCAGGAAATGCCCCACAGACTTGCCTATAGGCCAATCTGATTTCAATTTACATCCTGTCTTTCTAGATGACTCTACCTTGTATCAAGTTAACAAAAAACCACCCAGCATGTGCTACAACCTCCTTCATGTGACTAGAATGTTCTACCAAGACACCTGTGGAATGAGACTCTATTGGCTACCCCACTCCTGGGGCTCTTTCCCCTTGCTTGGTGGCACCCCTGTCTTGTTCATTCCCTCCAACTTTCTCCCTCTCCCTCTCTTCCCCTCTCCCTTTCTTCCCCTCTCCTCCTCTCCCTCTCTTCCCCTCTCCCTTTCTTCCCCTCTCCTCCTCTCCCTCTCTTCCTCTTCTCTCCTCTCCTGAGCTCTCCTATGGGTCTTGTTTGTGATCATTCCTGTCCTCTCTCTAGGCTGATATATTCACCTCCCTGAAGCTCTGTCCTTGGCCTCCTGATTCTCCTCCTTGCTCTGAACCACCTCACCCCCTTCTCTGGCTCTAAGCTAAAGATCCTCCAGTCTGTATCTGCTCCCTCACTAACCTCTGCCTTGAACCCCTGAACCAGTTGTCTGCTAGAAGTTACCTCATAGACTCCAGCCCCTGCCACCAGGCTCACACAACCCCTTATACCCCCTAACCCAGCTTTTATCCAAGTTGTTCCTCTGTCTGCGATCGAAGTACTGTCAAAGGTCAGCCACTGCACACCTCTCTTGTCAAACCTCGGTAGTCAGGACTGCCACCAGCTGAGTTCCTGCTGCAAGGGCTGACAGAGGGGGTGCATATACTGTTGTACCATCTGAGCAAACCTAGGAGGTTGGGAGTTCTTTCTTCACTCCATAAATGTGAAACAGAGGCTGAGGAACTAAACACGTCAAGATCACACAGACACAGGGCCTGGGTGGAGCTCTGTCTGTTCCCTATGCACTATCTGTGTTCTAAATACATTTCTTTCACTAAGTACCCCAAGGGAGGTTCTTCTCCACTAGAAAAAAATAAGTGTGATGCTGGAAAAAAGGCACACAGGTTTTGTAACCATATGAATTTGGGTTCAGTTCCCAGCCTGTGAGCTGTATGGCTTGGGCTAGGCACCTGCTGTTCTGAGCATCAGTGTTTGCCTCTACCTGTAGAGGAATTACCTAGCCTGCAGAATCAAGGAAAGGAGTTAAAGGTAATGGTCCTGGCCCAGAGCAGATACTGAGTTAAGTAGTGGCCATGTTTTCTTCAGCACATGCCTTTCTGCTTGCTCTGCCTGCTCAGACTGACCAAACAGCACCTCAACTGAAGCCGTTGCCTCTGTCTCTTCTACATGCTGTTCCCAGAAGGACTTTCCTAGAAGATATCATTTCCTTACTCAAAAGCATTCAGTGGTTCCTATTAGCAATTCATTGAAATCTAACCCATTTGACTCCAGCACACTGTCCAGTCTCATTACCCTTACACACAGGCACCTGTGTGCACAGATGCACACAGCACACATCCCTGTGGACACGCTGCCCCTGCCCCTCTTGTGTTATATATACATCATCCTATCTCAGGGCTCACCCAGCCCTGTTCTGCAAGTGTCCTTTTGTATTTGACCACCTTTCCAGAGACCCCCTCCCCCCATTTCTGATCCTTTCCCTTCCTTACCACTCCCGTCCCAAGCAAAACTAACCCTGCTTCTTTATCTGTTTCTCAGAATCTCACACACTTACAATCTTGCCTCAGGCAGAATGTACTTCCACCTCTCACTACCACAGTTAGTTACCATATGTGACCTTAATTGTCTGTTTCCCTGTTGGTTATCCCACTGGCCAAAGTTTTGTAGGGATGAGGGCCACACATGCTTCAGCATCTGTAGGAGGAGAAAGTCGCTTCTCACCAATGTTACATGAGTGAGTGAGTGAGTAAATGAATGAATGAATGAATAAATGGTGGGTTCTTCCATTGATAAACTCCCTGAGAGCAGAGAGACTCCAGTTTCGCATTGTGCCTTCCTACCATCTTACCATCTACCACAAGTCACATCCCCAAACAGGGACCCAGTGCATATATCTTTTTGTTTTAAGATTTATTTATTTATTTTACATAGATGAGAGCTCTATCTGCATGTACTCCTTCATCCCGGAAGAGGGCATCAGATTCCAGTATAGATGGTTGTGAGCCACCATGTGGTTGCTGGGAATTGAACTCTGGACCTCTGGAAGAGCAGACAGTGCTCTTAACCAGTGAGCCATCTCTCCAGCCCCCCAGTGCATATATCTTGATCTGGGAAATGGCATCTGTGTGGCCACTTAGAATTCCATCAGCAAGCTAGATCTGCCCACCATTTCCAGTTCTGCCTATCAGAGCTTTAGTGGTAAAGAATAAGCTACAGAGAGCCTGTTCCAGAGTTCTCATGTCTGAATGGTGGCCCTTAGTGGTCATCCTCATCCTGAGGCCGAAAACACACCCAGAGATTACTCCAAACTATTTCAAGACCAGCTCTCAAGGGTCCTAGAAAGTCACTTTGAGGTGCTCAGGTTTCTTGATTGGCCTTCAGTGCTAAAGATTAAGCAAACTTTTTCATTAGAGAAATACAAAGATGTGTGGCTAGCTCACCAGATAGCTACTATCTTCCACTTCTCTGCATTCCCTGCTAAATCCAATAGGTGCTTACTAGATGCTAATCTTCATGGAATGGTAGATAAGATGGTGGACAAGGAACCTCTGCCAAGTAGCTTGATCCATGCTCTCCAGGGAAATAAACAGTTGGAAAGGACATTGGGAATCACACTTTTTTCATATTCGTACCTGTAGCTACACAGGGCACACAGGTCTACCCTGGAATTTCCAGCAGCTTTGAAAACAGCTTTTAACCCAGTTTGTTCCTACCTGTTTCTGTAATGTGTCCAAGTCAACCCCATTTCTTCCTACTAAGAGAGGCCTAAAAGCACTGGCTTAATCCCACACAATTAACTTCCTCCATGCTTCAGCTTTCAGCTGTGCCTCTAAGAGCTGTACTTCCATCCAATTTTACATTTTTTCACAACCATGCTTTTGGCCTTTCTTTTCCCACATCTGGCTTACTCTCAGGCCATGTAACCCAGAAAATTATTCTCCTAGGGAACATTTTAAGAAAGACAATACAGCAATTTAAGTGTAGAACTTGGCGTGTTTGGGCTGAACTCCTTGCACAGGTTTACATGACGGGTACAGGAGACGGGGGAGATGAATTAGTGGAGGGATGAGAACAGGAAGCTTTGGGGCTCAGAGCCTACAGGCAGAAGGAAGCCACCACCCCTCAAAAAAAAAAACCCACTTTTCTTTGCAGAAAATGAGATTAAGCAAAACCTCTATACACCATAAAATGCCTGTAAATTCACCTCTCTGGAAACACAGTCTCAGGCAGATCAAGCCCCAGGTGGTGGAGACAAATGGCTGGCAGTCGGGGACAATCTTTAGTTTCTAGAGGAGGTAGATGAGTACTAGCCATGATTATTCGGATTGCAGCTTGTTTCCCGTCGGAGAGGAAGTACAGAGTGTGATTCGTATTGTCATAAGCCAATTTCCAAATGGCGTTTTTCACCCCACCCCTGCTCGATTAGAATTTGACATTGGTTATTCTGGCCAAACCACCACCCCCCCCCCCACCACACCATCTGAGATCCCTTGTGATGGGAAAAACTAATTCCAAAGCTGTCAGTTTGGGAGCAGTACATGGAGGGGGGATGTTTTGTGCTTTTTAAGTGGAGAGAAGATGCCACTGCCTTTGACCTAGATTGTGTGACTCCCCACTCCCTCCCTCCCTCAGCATACACAGACCCACAGCCATTCTCAGCCAAGCCTAGAGCCACATTTGATGTTAGAAAGTTTTCTGTCCTCAGCAATTCTCAAGCTCAAATATGGGACATGCTTTTACTGCTTCAGAACAAATGATTAGAACCCAAACATTCATGAACAGTTCTTGCAAGAATTACATACAAACCCTTCCATGTCCTTCAGAACTGGAGTCCTCCCTCATAGAGATACAGCATTGAGCTGAGCACACATATTTTATTTATTTATTTGTTTATTTATTTTTAAAGACTGTATACCAGCATGGTGACACATGCCTTTAATCCCAGGACTTGGTAGATCTGAGTTCCTAGCCAGCCTGGTCTACAGAGCAAGTTCTAGGGTAGCAGGGCTACAAAGAAAAACCCTGTCTCAAAACAAACAAGCAAGCAAAAAAGATACACATATGTCCTTCCTTCAGAACAGTGTACATATGCCAGAGCTCTGCCTGTCCCCACCTAAGCTCTGAAAGGCTCCCCGTGGGTTTTTTTAACATGGCGAATTGATTTGTCCTGTGTCCCGTTGCTAGGGACAGAGCTTAAGCTCAAACCCAGGTTTTTTGTTCCTAACCTGATGGCACTCTCCCTTTTCTTCCACCTCAGCAGTGACAGTAGAGGCAATGACAGGGATAAGGTGCCACAGTTTAACCCTGGCATTTGGGAGGCAAAAGTAAAATGATCTCTGTAAGTTCAAGACCAGCCTGCTCTACACAGTGAGTTCAAGGGCAACCAGGGCTACACAGTGAGGGCCAGTCTAAAAGAAAAAAATAAATAAAACAACGGAGGAAGGGAGGACTGGAGATGAGGCGAGGATGGTAGAGAGCTCCCCTAGTATCCATGGAGCCCTGGAGACTGTTCCCAATACAACATAAGCTGGCTGTGGTGGTGTTTGCCTATCATCTTGGCACTTGGGATGCGTAGGCAGTAAGATCAGAAATTCAAGACCACCCTCATCTGCATAGGAATTTGGAGGCCAGCCTAGGTTACATGAAACTCTGTGGAAGGAAGGAAGAGAGGGAGGGAGGGAGGGAGGGAGGGAGGGAGGGAGGGAGGGCAGGCTTCTCTAGCAGTAGCTTTTGCTGTGGGACAGAGAAATCCAAGGGACCCAGGACTTCCACTCCTACCCTTTCTGGATGACGCTTGGAAACCCCAGTCACCAGCCCCAGGCGCTCTCCTATGTCCAACATGCACATCCACAGCATCCACCCTCACTGAGTTTTTCTTCTTGGTTGAAGAACTGCAGCTGGAATTCACCCTCTCCAAGCTGAAGCCCACGAGTCCCTCCTGCTCCTTCTCTCTGTTTCAGTAGAGACATTACCACCCACTCAGTCTCCCAAGCTAGAAACCCAAAGTTTTCCCAGAATTTCCTTCTCCCTCAGTTACCCCAAATAATTACAAAATCTTGCTTGATTTTACTTCCTCAAATCCTCTAAAGTAGGTCTTTGCCTTTCTTAGCTCAGACCCCATCACCCCTTACCTGGTGGACCACACCCATCTTCCTTCTGTTCTCCCCCTGGTTTTACCCCACCCCCAGCTCATCTTCAAAGCTCCTTCTTAATTCTCATTCTTACTGTTATTTCCTGCCTTAAAATCTTTGGGGGTTCTCTATAAACCTGAAGATAAAAATCTGGAATCTTCAACCGTAGGCCACAAAGCCCTGTACTTTTAGCCTCCCCAGCTAAACCCCAGCTAGAATGAAGAAGACGCTGAACTCCAAGAATTCACCACAAAGGTGGTTCTTGGGTTGTCTCCTTTGGCCAGTTGACCTGTTGCATTGCCTGGAGAGGTCTCCAGGCAGTCTTTCCCATCTACCTTCTGGTCTTCCCTCTTTCATAGCATCTCCACCCATAACATTTTCAGCTACAATGAAAAGAAACAATGACTTTAAGCAACAGCAAAGAGTTAATACTCCTCCAAGCCCAGCAATGGGGGCAGGGCTGATGGAAAGTGGCTTGGTGGGACCATCAAAGGCTTCCCAGTCTCTTATGGTGCCCCCCTTGGGTAGAGTTGTGTTCTAGTCTCCACCCATATACTTTAAAAACATTCTTGGTAGAGATGGCAAATATTTTCAAGGGTCTCTCATTTTCTGAAAACAATGAAGACACATACAGCCATGTCTGCTAAGTAATGTGAGTAGCCCGGCAGGCAACCACATGTGGGTGGCAGTCAAGGAGAACAGACCTCTTGGGTTTGTATAGGATCTGACTCTGAGTTTACAAATGGCATCCCTGGTGTTTCTGTAGAGAGAGATCCTTCCCTCTCAAGCTTTTACTCTGTGACCTGGAACTCACTACTACATAGCTCAAGCTTGCCTCCAACTGACAGAAATCCTCCTGCCTCACCTTCCTGAGTGTTGACCTAACCATTTTCAACATTCAGAATAGAAATATGAAGCATTATAGCTTACAAAGCTGGTCTCACTTGGATATCTAAGTTTTAATCTTCTTGTTTAAAAATAAATTTTTGGTCAGGCATGGTGTTATACCTCTATAATCCCAGTACTTGGAAGTTAGAAGTAGGAAGATCAAGAGTTCAAAGTCATCCTTCATAGTGAGTTCCAGGCCAGCTTGGGCTACATGTGAACTTGTCTCAAAAAATTAACTAATGAGTTAGTAAATTAGTGGCTGATAAGACAGTTCAATAGGTAACTGATCCCTGCAACCCACAAGGTAGAAAGAAGGGACTACCAAAAGTTGTCCTCTGACCTCCAGAGACATGCTGTGGTACACTTGTGCACATGCACAGACGAATGTGTGCACATAAATAAATAATTTCAAAAAACTAAAATTACAAGAAAGGATTCAGGGCAGTCTTTGAGCACTAGGTCTGAGGTACAGTAGGGTGACATGAGTGGGCGGCACAAGGGGAGAAAAATAATGCTATAAAAAGAAGCCAAACTAGAGAGTTATGCTGTGGTGCGCCTTCCTTCTCCAATCAGCCCTACAGCATATATCTCTTCCAGTTCCTTAGGCTTATTTTCCTCATTGCCCTGCAGCCCCTTCCTGCTGCTTGGTGTCAGTCCTCTCATCAGAGTCCCTGTCCTTTGTTCTTTTCCACCTAGATACTAAGCAACCAGGAGGAGTGGCTCAAGGCGGAGCTTGGCAGCCAAGAAGGATATGTGCCTAAGAATTTTATAGATATCGAGTTTCCTGAGTAAGTATTCCCAGCCTGACAAGATGGGTCTACCCACACACGCTCCCCTTACTTTTTCAGTCATCACTAAAATTATACAAGCATACCCAAGGAACTGTCAGAAATGGCTGCTTCTGGAGACGTCCCTTCCCAGCCTCCAGAACCCCACAGCGGAAGACCAGGGTGGGAGGAAGATTTATTTGCATGGCATCACATTCCCTTCTGAAGTTTACACCATGTACATGAATTGCCTAGATATATATATATGAGAGAGAGAGAGAGCTTTTAAATTAAAGTGACCTATAATGAATGCAGTTGCAGTATCTCCTAGAATTCCAAAGGGGGTGCTGTTGGACATCCCACTTCAAAAGCCATTCCTGCAAAGCTCTTCTTGACTGCCCAATGTTGCCTTCCACCCTAAGGAGGGATCCCAAACTGTATCTGCTTGCTCACCCCAGTTGGGGTGATGGGGCGGGGAATTCCCTCCAGAAAGAAGAAGTGAAACACAGATTGGGCTGTGTTTGTCTCAAGAATTGACCACAAGGGTTAGATAGAAATCTAATCTTGTCTCACAGCCAAGGTCTACCCCCAAATGCATAGGTTTTGTAAGAAATTGTAGTAGTATTGATGACTCAGGTGAGGGGCAGCAGGGTTACTTTTGACCACTGACCTCCCGTGGGCCCTTAGTGCTGCAGTCGTCAGCTGGGTGGCCTCTTGATGCCAGTCGCTATCCCACCTACCCCTCCGCTGTGCCATCTTCCTCCCAGGTGTATAGGGGACCATGAAAACCACGAGAAGAGAAGCTCCTTGATCCCCTCCCCCACCCTCAGGGCCACTCCCACTGGACCAGGGCCTCCTGCAGCAACATTCAGACGCAGCTGTCAACACCTCCAGCAGACACGTCCCCTCTCCCCCACCTACTCTCTGTCCCTCAGCTGGAATAAGCCTGTCACCTCACAGGTTTGCTGCTGCAACCACCCATGTCCTCAGCCAAAGAAGCAAATGAAAAATGCCCATCCTCTTCTGATCTTCCTTTCTTTTGTTCAAAAGTGTTTACATTCCCTACTATCAACTCCACCCTCCCATTCCTGTGGAACCCCCAGGCCTCCTATCAGCAAGGTCCCAGCCAGCTACAGGTTACAGCTGTTCTTTCTCAGCTATCCCCTCAGCATGATGGGACCTTCTTCCCATTGGAACACAGTCTGTGACTTCCGCAATGCCTCTTCTTCCAGCCTCCTCCCCTTGGTCTTCCAGTGCCCTGGCTGCTCCTCCTCTATCTCCTTTGCTAGGTCTGCCTCCCCCCACCTCCACTCTTCTCCAGTAAACCTTTCTTATTACCATTTTTCCTCCAGTGGTATTGTGTATGATTATGAATACATGTGGAGGCCAGAGGTCAAGTTCATGTGTCACCTATAGAAATATAATCCATATGTTTTGGGACAGGGTCTCTCATTGGTCTATTACGCGCCAATTAGGCTAGGCTGGCTAACCAGTGAGCCTCCAGAATCTCCCTGCATGGGTCTTCTCAGTCTTGGAATTACAGGTGTACAGCCCTATGCCAGGCTTTTGTGAGGGCACTGGGGCGATTTTCAGAGCAAGTGATTTGCTGACTGAGCCATCTGCCCTGACCATTTTAAATGACTTTCCCCCCAGCATCCCGTCCACTTTGTTTCCATTTCTCTCCTGGCTCACGGTCCCCTGGCATGCCACTTTGATTATTCTGCTGTTTATTATGTGTCTCTTGGGCCACCTCGAATGTCAGTTCCCTGAGAGTGAAGTCCCTTGTCTGCTGTGTTCACCACTATTTTCCTAGCACCAAGAAAATGGCCCCTTGTGTTCAAAGATGGTCAATGAAAGCTGTCAGACCCAGCCAAGGTAGAATAAAAGCTGTCATCCCAGCACTGGCAGTTATAGGAAGGAGAATCAGAAGTTAACATATAACATGTTTAAAGTCAGTCAGGGCTACATGAAACCCTGTCCCCAAAAAAATCCAAAAATAATAGGTTGGGTGTGGTGGTGCACACTGTTGATTCCAGGCACTTGGGAAGCAGAGGCAGGCAGATCTCCATGAGTTTCAGGCCAGCCTGGTCTACACAGTGTGTTGCAGGATATTCAGGGTTGTATAGAGATAACCTATTTAAAAGTAATTAATTAACTAATTCAAACATACAAAATAATAAATAAAAGATGTCACTAAATGAAAGAATAGCTTTGAATAAGGAAGATTGCAGCCCTGGCCTGCTGTGTCTGACACAAAATGTGTTGAAAATTTTGGAAGTCTTAAAAAAAAAAATCCCATATTCAGTTTTAGTTAGAGAATGTAGCTTTTCTAAATGTCCTGATCTGCATGTTGCCTCTACTAAAAACTTTCCTTTGAGCTATGGCTCCTGCAGAGCACAGAGCCCTCCTATTCTTGTCAGTATTGTGTTTTCTCCATGTGGCAATCAGTTGTTCAGCCCTGCAGAGGTGTGAGACATCAGAAACCCCAGGCTCTGTCCTTTGGACACTACCAGCCTGTTACTGTGGCCCAGGTCTGGAGGAAGAGTGTCCCTCCTGTTCTCTGAGTCTGGAGTCAAGGATCTCTATGGTGCACAAAGGAGTTGGAAGCTGAGGCCTGCCATGCATTTGTCCTAAAGGGACTTGGGCGTTAATTAGCATTCTGGTGGCAGCAATTAGAGCAGCCACCTAGAAGCAATGTGACAGGGTTCTCACCTCTGCCAGCTGTGATGGAAACACTCATTCTAGGATGGAGAACAGTTTGTGGTCTCCTGCCGGAAGCTACAGCCACCATTCGCCTTTCCCAGTGTGTTTGACTTTTTTGAACATTCCAGTTGCTGCCACCTTGACTGTGTGTTGCTCTGGGAAATTTGGTTTTTCTTCTATGTCTCTGTTTCCTCGGTACAGATGTTTCCAATCTGGATGGTTGTAGGGGATGACCTCAAAGCGTGGGGAATGACTGACAAAAGAGTTAAAGAAGCTGGATGTAGCTGCTGCTGTTAGGGTCCCTCATCACCAAGTGTATGCACAGTTTCCTGGACACGTGGCAGTCTCTACTAGACACAACAATCAAAACCCCTGAGGCTCCCATATTAACCCAAAGAGCCTGAACCCCTAAACTGGAACTGTCCTGAATGCTCCCGGGGCAAAGTGCCCTGCCACAGGCATCTCAGGAAGGGAATCGGTCCCTGGGCATTGTCTAGCAGCTTGGCCAGGTGCCCTGCCTCCATGCCTACAGCAGCCCTTTCTGTCCCATACATTCTCTTCTCTGCAGTCCTTTCCTAAGGGCAGGTGGCTGCATCACCACTGTGAGTCACTCCCACATGACCGACCCCATTTAGGTGCAGCAGCAAACTTCTATGATTCAAGCTTCCCAAGCTAGAGAGAAACTTCTGGAGAGAAGGGAACAAAGGGAACAAGCACAGAGCAACGGTCCATTGCTTCCCTGAAAGCTGAGAAGCGCTACTGCTAGGTTTTAGAATGCCTGCCCCAAACCCTGACTCAGGGTTGCTGGCCTCCTCCTTCTTTTCCACATCCCTTCTCCTCCCTACCACCATCACGTGTCTCAAAGAATTCTCTTGCCCTGTCTTGCTGTAGGTGGTTCCATGAAGGCCTCTCTCGACATCAAGCAGAAAACTTACTCATGGGAAAGGAAATTGGGTTCTTCATCATCAGGGCCAGCCAGAGCTCCCCAGGGGACTTCTCCATCTCTGTCAGGTACTAGCTTGACCCCTCTAAGCCTGCTGAAGCTGGGAGGTTACCCAGAGATCAGAAGCATGGTGGCTACTATTTCTTCCCCAGAACATGTGTCCTCAAGTTCTCTATACATTGACTTCTGTTCAAAATGATGTGGTTAGTGGTAGTGCACACCTTTAATCCCAGCACTCAAGAGGCACAGGCAGGCTGATCTCGGTAAGTTCAAGTCAGGCTTGGTCTACACAGTGAGTTCCAGGTCAGCCAGAGCTACATATTAAGAACCAGTTGAGGGGCCGGAGAGATTGCTCAGCGGTTAAGAGCACTGACTGCTCTTCCAAAGGACCCAGGTTCAAATCCCAGCACCCACATGGCAGTTCACAGCTGTCTGTAATTGCCAGGTATGGTGGTGCACACCTTTAATCCCAGCACTCAGGAGACAGAGGCAGGTGGATCTCTGTGAGTTCAAGTCCAGCCTGGTCTACAAAGTGAGTCCAGGAGAGCCAGGGATACACAGAGAAACCCTGTCTTGAAAAACTAAAATAAAATAAAATAAAATAAAACATAAAAAAAGAAGAAAAAAAGAAAAGAAAAAGAACCAGTTGAATGGGGGGGGAGGTATATATATATATATATATATATATATATATATATTTATCTACTTCCCTGTCTAGCCCAGGTATTTTCAGAAAGCAAGTTGATCTGCTTGATATGTGTGCTCTGGACAGAGCTAGACATCCTACAGTCATCAAGGAGTATCTTTGGAAGGAGGGAGGAAGAAGGAAAGGGAACTCCCACTTGACTGTTTTCCATCTGGAAGTTTGTATCTTAACCTTTTCTACCTTTGTCAATATAGGTCTGGAGAAAGACTAGAGAAAAGCAGAAATCCCAAGTTGCTGCTGTAGGAAGCTGCTGGAGACAGAGCCAGACTGCTTCCCACAGCAAGGTCATGGCAAAGCAAAACTGAGACGAGCAGGGTAGAGATGAGGGAGGCCCCTGGGTGAAGGGACCAGAAAGAACTCTGACCCTGGGACTCTTGTACAGCACCTTACAGGAAGTGACTCAGTCCAGGCAGGGACATGACACAGACCTAAACTAGGAAACCCCAGATCGGTGAGGCATGTGTGTGGTCAGCGTGTCAAAGACTGCAAGTCAGACTTGGTGACCACATAACTGAAGTGCAAGAAATGCAGCTCATAACAGGGGAGGAAGAGGCCTGAGCCTCTAGAGGGCACACCTCCTGCCCAGTCAATAAACAGGCAACACTGCCCAGAGGCGGTGGACAGATTTCAAAAGGTGTGAGGCTTTATTGCTTCCAGTGAAGAAATCTAATCTCTGGTGATAAACTGTGACTGTTTTGTTGTTTAGAAAGAGAGGGTCTTTTAAAATGTAGGTAGGAAGGACTAATAAATGACCGGCCAGCTGTCTATAGGCATGTGCACCTCAAATGTGCTTGCAAATATACCTTTGTCTCCTTAGTGTCACCAACCTTGACATCTTGCCAAAACATAAAGAACATATATATTTATTTATTGTATGTGCATGTGTGTGTTACCTGTGTGGTGGCCGGGGGTGGGGGGGCATACATGTACGTGTGAAGGTCAGAAGATAAGTTTACAGAGTTGAGGTTCTCATTCTACCACGTGGGTCCCAGAGACTGAACTCGGGCATCAAGCTTGGTGGCATGGACCTTTACCCACTGTCTTAGTCACTGTTCTATTGCTGTAAAGAGACACCGTGACCAATGCTTAGCAGTAAGCAGGCAGACATGGTGCTGGGGAAGAGCTGCATCCCGACCTGCAGGCAGAGAGAGAGAGAGAGAGAGAGAGAGAGAGAGAGAGAGAGAGAGAGAGAG